>CM077115.1:42728684-43328684 GCA_039619475.1 Icerya purchasi | reverse complement strand
AAAAGGCAAAAAAAAATTGAATTTTCTTCATAATTTTTTTTTGAATTTCGTATTCCGCTATTCGGGGCGGAGACAAATCCAACAAATTAAAGATCATAAAAATCGATCCAGCCGTTTTTGAGTTATAAATGGTGTAACTAACCCGACGACTTTGTTTTATATATAGAGATGATAGCAGATCCGGCCACGCGTTGTTATTGCTCAGTTGTAATACGTTGAATTTAGTTTTACACTAATCCATTCAATACAAACTAATGATTACTAATAAGAGATAAAAACGTTTTAGCCAATCTAGAAATACACAGGATTGAACGTTCGAATTCGCTTTCCGGATGGTTGGAAAATGTTTTCCATGACTGCACACGTTGATTTTTATGAATATATTTCTATGTGGTTTTTTACGGGCATTCAGAAGTCGAAGTGAAAGACGTCTTATTATATACATACAGCCTTTTTACTACATCTTTAACATTTTTTTTTCTCGCTAAAATAAATAGTAAATCGCAATATTTTTACGACTGAAATATAAAATTGGCACTCACCGCACAAATGTGAATATATTCATACAATATATTACTGAAAGTTGCGAAAATACCGAACACATTTTAAAAACAAATACACACGGATAATATGCGAGTAACTTACGAATGAAGGGCATTTACCGAAACGAAAATACGAATAGGTCTGAATAACTCGGAACACGAAAAACATACAAAAAATGGTTGATGCACTTATTGTAATGTTCGCAGTCGATCTTTGGTTTTCGGATCAAGGACCTTTCAGTTGTTATAAAGGGTCTCATTGTTTGGACAATCTCTTTGTGCTCCTCAAATTTCGTTTTTGACCTGATCGCCGAGACGTGTGAATGTTTCATTTTTCGTATAGTTCTCATGGTATTTCTGAAGTCGGATCGTTTATTATTTTCTTTTCTTTTTTCCGATTTAGGGTGTACCGTTTGTTTAAGAGAAATGCAGGCCGGTTTGTACCGTACTCGCTAAACAATCATTCGCCTACATTGTTCTCCTACAACTTTTTATTATATATTTAGTTTAGCGTTGCGACCGTTTAACGACGATAAATGTGCTCCGCTACAATTCACAAATGTTAGATGTAAGCACGATTTTAATTCGAAAGTTGTTCGGAAAAAATCGTATATATATTAATTATATCGATCGAAAAAAAACGTTTCAACTTTGTTGCGAAGCTTGTTCAAAACAATGAAAATTACTGGAACAGTGCCATTGTTGTCGATGAAAGAAAAATTAATATTTTCAACAGCGATGAGTATCAAAGAATTTGGAGAAAAACGAGTGGAGTGTGACAAAAATTACATTCTCAGCCTAGTTAAGTATGACAGCAGCAGCCATGTTATGATCTAGAAATAAAAACGGATACTCCCGGAGTTGGTGAACTAATCTTTATCAATAAAAAAAATGAATTTTAATAATTACACTGATATATTAAAACAAAATTTATCTGAAAATGTCTTAAAATTAGGTCTTGAAACATTTTTACATACTTTATTATGATAAATAATCTAAAATATGTGATTATTCTAGATTGCTCAAAGATTAATAAAATAATATGCTCGAGATGTCACCCCAAAGTCCTCATCATATTAACTTTATTGAACATGTTTGAGATCATTTAGACCGAAAAATTGGCAGAAGACCATTTGTAATAAAAAAGAAATAATTTAGAAAGAATGGACTAAATTAATATAGAATATTCTTCTTCTTTCGGTGCCATGACCGTTCTCGATCTTAGGCTCATCTGATGGCAAGCTTGATTAAAATTCTTTGTAGTCACCTCTATCCTTTTCTGTGTGGAACAGTTCTTCAACGCTGCAACCTCTATCCATGTCTGTAGGTTCTTGAACCAAGATAATCTTGTTCGTCCAACTCTTCTTTTTCCTTCCACCTTTCCCATCAATATATTCTGCAGTAAATAAGAGAACATTTGTTGAATTTTTGCCTAAAAAATTACATGCAACAATTAAAAACAAAAGTTGGGAAATCAGATATTAAAATCTGTTTATGTTTATGTTATTTATTTATTTTTATTATGCGCCCAAATAACACGGGAGTTTTTTTTTATTTAATTAATTGAATTACCTATTTGTTTGCTGTTACTTTGGATCTTTTTTCGCTTTGTTTTTTTTTTTTTTACTTTTTAACTTTTTCGGTAATTTTTATTCATATTAATTAATTTCATTTTTTTTTTCTCATTTTAACCATTATTATCGTATTGTTGTACTGAATAGTTAAAATGTAATGCTAGCTTTGAAACGTGATAATTATAAATATTACGGTTGCGGTTCTAGCTTTGTGTTCGGGCGCAGATGAAGCTTTTTTAGCTGAAGAACCATTTGATATTAATGATTTGTTGCAAACGTGTTACCACATTGGTTCAAAAATGTCAACAGGAATTCAGAGAGGTCTGGTTATCAGGTAGGGGAACTGTTTTTACAACGCGATACTTCGCCCCGTGAAAAGGCAAAAAAAATAAAATTTTTGTTATTTTAATAGCGTAAAAATTGCTTTTTAAGCACATGTTTAATGCATTTTTACTCTCAGGAACGAATTTTGCAACCCGAATTACACTACTGAATTCATAAAGAATTTATTTGAACAAGAAGGATTCGGTTTGTTTACTGTAAAAACTAATATAATCGGTGAGTTTAACTTTCTTTTTAATTGCTTTAATTACTTATTAGGAAAGTTTGAAAAAATTATGAAGCAACAGTTGTTCGTTATTTTATTTTGTTTTTGTTGAAATAAATTACTTCTTTTTTCTTTTTTTTTTTTTATAATATATATATAAACTTTTTTATTATTCCGTATAGTAGGGCTGCCCTCGTTCGTGTTGAAATAATCTGTTAAATAGTGAGAGGTTAACTTCGTAAAGTCGTAAGTAGTCAGGAAATGCGGAGATTGGCCCCTTTCCATCTAACCCCAAAGTAGTCAGTAAATCTTCGTTCTGGCGGGTCTGACGTCACAAACCCCAGAACTGTGTGCAGAGGGCAGAAAGTAACCCAATTTCTTGCACGGGCGCCGAAAATTCACCCAAGTTTCCCCAATTTTCCCCAAATTTCCCGCAATTTTTCGCAATTTTCCTCAATTTTCCTCAATTTTTCACAATTTTTTGCAAATTTTCCACAAATTTCCTCCAAATTCCTCCGTACAGGTTCCGCGCATTTCCGATAGTTCGAACCAATTAAAAACTAACCCAAGTATATTATTTAATACCTGAAACTAACCCAAGTCCCCGCCCACCCCTCCTGTCTACAACATTACCGCAATTTTTCAAAATTTAGGGCCTAAGTATGGAAATTCCAAATTTAACCCAAGTATACTATTTAAAACCCTGTATTTAACCCAAGTCTCCGCTCGCCCTTCCCACGATCCCGCGCATATATCCAAACATTGCGATAGCCGCCGCGAAAGCGTACGTTCCTTTCCCATGCACCCGTCGTTCGTTCCCGATACTGCGATCTTTTTTTTTTTTTTAAATATTTCGAAGCCTAAGTATAAAAAATTCCAAAAATTATCCTAAATATATTTTTTTCATTATCACATTTCCCCGTTTGTACAGGTAAATGTGGAAACACACACGCCGTCCCCGCGCATATATCCATCATAACATTAACCACAGTGAAAGTGCACACCCATTCCCACACATCGCGCCCTTTACTATCATGTGTATGTATTACACACATGCCTTTGCGTGTAATATATGTAGCATACTTTTTAATTTTCATTTTTCGAGGTTGGGAGGGGTAAAATTTTGCCGGAGTGATAAAAACGTTTGAATCTCAACACTTAGAACCCAAAATTTAAAGGAATTTTCCGAGTCGTGCTCCGTTCCGGCATTTTTTTTTTAAATTTTATTTTTAAAGAAAATATTTGAACGTTCCATCAGTCGAATGAAAGCGGGCGAGTGTGCTGCTACGAGATGTATTATGTAAGCGCGACCGCGGCTGTACTAGAAATATTTAAATGTTCCAGCAACTAGTTGAAACTGTCACCAGGTGAGGTGAATTCCAGTCGTTCGTTTTGAAATTAACCAGCCGATCATCTATGCACACTCTCACACGCCACCGTTAGAAACCTGTTCGCGATCGCTACAAGTTCATACACACGCACGTACACACCACCACTTGATAAATATTTTTTCGTCTTTTTCCGCTTCCGATCTTATTTGTAATCCGTTGATTCTTTTTTTATTATTTTTCCGTATTCTCCGTTCATTGCAAAAGCACACCATCCATTCATGCACACATATCAAGCATTATGTTAACCTCTACAAAGCTACACTGTACTATTCCACACACGCTCCGGTCGCCGTCGAAATAAACGCCGCGATATCACTCCCACACACACACATACACACAACCACTTCATATATATTTTATTTTCGAGTCAAATTATTATAGAATTAGCCTAAGTATAATTTTCTTTTACATTTCTGTTTACTTCTTCCGAACGTTCATAATTTTTATATTTTTTTGTTTCTCCGATTCTAAAAATAAATCTGTCAATGTATTAGCCACTCTCTCCCGCGCACAGGATGTTCCCTCGCACTCATCTGCTACCTATCGTTCTTATTAATTTTTTTCGAGTCTAATATTATAGAATTAGCCTAATTATATTTTTTTTTTCGCTTCCAATCATTTCCTCCGACCGTTGATAATTTTCTTATTTTATTTTTTCTCAGGTTCTAAAAATAAATCCATTGTCATCTTCACTAGTATGATTGTGCACATATCTTCTGCCGGTATTTCTCATATTGTTCATAATAATTTTTCATGTCTATGTATTATGGAATTAGTCTAAAATATATTTTTTCCCCTCTAAAGACTTTTTCCAAACGTAAGTATTCAAACATTAATTCGAGTATATTTTTATTTAACGCTGTTTCATAATTTCCCTCTCCCTTATCCACCCTACACAAATTTCAATTATTTTCTATTATTTTTCATGAGTACATCCCCCTGAAACTACAGTGAAACCACACCAAACATTCCCACGCACCATATAGATTTTAACATCATTCGTAATAATTCTTTTCGAGTCTATTAGTTTAAGATTATTCTATTTTTTCAAACTCTAAATATTTTTTTTTTCAATATCTTTCATATTATATTTTTTTCCTCAATATGTCCGCGTACCCTCATAGTGCAAAGGTACTCTGCTTATATCCTTGCATGCATGTTGCCATGTCGTTGATTTCGATCATGTGTCAAGGTCATCGAGTCTGCCCGAATCTTCCATGTCATATCTTTTGTAGAAAAACGGTTCATATGTTCACACCTACACACAAACACCCATAACCGAAAGAACACCTCTCAACTTCGTTCATCTGCGTATGTAACCAGCTTTCACCAAAGGAATGTGGTTTATCTGATACGACTCAACATCTTCAAAGACTTGCATCGAGCTAGAATCTCGAAAGGATCTGTTCAGGCAGTCAGTATTAGTGCTATGTCGAACGTGTAGAATTTGTTGAAGCAGTGTTCTTCACGCATTAATAAAAGTTTGCTCTAACGTTAAAAGTAATAATTTTCTATATTTTTTAGTAAAAAGTTAAAAATATTATTCAAACATGAATAACAACATTGTTTCGAAAGTCGACGAATTTATTCAGAATTCATTTTCGAGTGATAGTGTCACGCATACAACTTCATCACCTCCATCACAGCAATCAGATGATGGTTATACAGCAGAAGGATCAAAATCTTTTGTACATAATATCATTGGTCCTGTATTATTAACAGAACAAGCAGATATAGCGGAATATTTTGTAGATATCAGCATCCATGTAGATTGTGATTATGGTTTTCGAGTAACTGAACTAGCAATGATTGATATGTCCGGTGGAAAGTGTTTGCATACGCTGTATAAGCCAAGCAGAGCATGGCATGCATCAAAAATGCCACATTTACAATGTTCTTCGATGAGTCATTACTTGAAAAATCCTTCATTATTTCCCTGTCGGGAAGAAATATTTATGGCACGCGATATATTCACGATATTATCTCAAAAACCGAGAGCTCGCATATATATTTTAACAGTATATGCTAAACTTACACTAATGGAACTTAACGAAAAGTCTGAATTGTTGAGTGATTTAGACTATGAAATCGTTAATATGGATCAAGTCTTTCGACTACATAGTATTGAGAATCTACATGAAGAGTATTTTGGTATAAGCAATTTGATAACCTGTAAACATCATAATGAGATTGATAGTTTTCATTGTGCAGCGAAAAACGTTATGGTGATGAAGGCCTGGTACGATCATGTTATCCATCCGCTGAAGCTTATGAATAATCTCAATATAAATGATTTAAGTCAGTTGTTCATTACAGCCACCAAAGAAATGATAATTACATTATTTCCAAGTTGTGTTGGTGACATTTATGCATTTCTACCAGATAGATTAAAACAGGATGATACGATAAAATCACTTCTACCATGTTACGAGCATGAGCATGATGAAGAATATTATATCGATGATGATATATTGCGACAGAGTACTCGAAATTGTATGAAAGTAAAAGATTGTATCGATTGTCAATGTAAAATTCGCACGGATTAACTATTCATTATTTCGATCGTTTATCAATTTTGTGTATATTTGTATATATTTTTGTATATTAATGTATATATTGTTTTCCCTAATCGACAGTCCGTTCGTTTTTTGTGTTTTGTTAATCATTTTGTAAATATATTTTTATACATATTTAAATTTTATTTCTATATATTTACATATATTTTTTCTTTGCCTTCAATTCCCTCCATATCTTTCATTCTATTGTATATATTTTTTCCTAATTAATTTTAATCTTTTTTCGCTCCTTTTCAATTCAGTTTATTTAACTATTTAACTATTTCTCTATTTCTTTTTCCTCCTCTTAACTTAAAGTACTGGTAATGATGAATATTACAAAAATCTGAACCAGTTGTATAAAGTGTACGTGTAATTATTGTCTAATTTTCGAATATAATCCCGCATAATTTGTTCATATCTTTTTAGACTAAAACATTATATTTTTTATTCTTTCTTTAACGAATCTAACTGTTCAACTTTTTCATATACATCACGTACATCAAGTATTTTCCGCAGCTGTGTGAGTTTTCATTAATTTGTAAGACACAACCTAAGACCCAGAGAGTTCTCTCTAATTGTTTAAAATCTTTCATAATCACACTTTTTTTATTTTACATATATTTTTTGAGGTATATACGGGATCGTCTATGAGGTGTGTTGATCAATAGAGCAACAGGTAGAAAACCTACTAGCTTACGAGACACAGCATGTTTATAGAAAAAACGTGCTAGCATGAGCAGATCAGAGTTGCAATGTGCGAGTGAGAGACTGTATGCATGTATGTGTGCGAGAGCAACAGCTTGATTATAAAAAACGTCGAAGATACATGCATCTATCTGTGAACAATTATCACATCAAACATAAAAAGGCTGACTAAGAGATTATTATTTTCTTTTTTCATTCATTCTCGCCACTATTACCACTCGCGCCCCACTGTCAAGACCTCTGAACATACATTACTAACCTCACCGACACTATAATATTTTTTTCTCTGTGTTATTAAATTAACCCAAGTATATTTTTATTCATTTGTTACGCAAACTTTTGTTCAAATCTTTCGTAATATGTCGTGCACACATTTATAGCCCACAGACACTACTCGCTTCATTACCACGAATACATCTCTTTCATTGTTACTTATCATAACATAGTTTTTCCTGAAATTGTAGAAAAATTCTCTTCGTTCCATTCTTCCAAGGTGTTTTATTTCCTAATTTCAAATCATGCATAATTATTTATGAATCAAATTAAATATATTTTATCATTTCCAAAAAATTAATCATCTCTGTACAAGGCATTAACTCATTTTTCAAAACAAACATATTATTTTTTTAATCTATCGTACATATCATTTTTATCATTCAAATTTTTTTCTGAATTCACAAATAGTTAACCTATAGAAAACATATTATTGTAAACATACATGACGAAGTCACTCCTCATAATTACATCATGAATTCATTTTTTTCATTTTTTTTTTTACCATCATGAAATTGTAGTAGTGTTTTTAATTTTTTATTTTCCATATGTGACAAAAGCAATAAAATCACGACATCTATGAATACACACCATATGCTTCCAATAACCTATCATGCATTTTTTTAAATTAGTCCAAGCATACTATTTTTTCAATAACAAAGCCGATCATACATAATTTTTTCTTCAATATAATCACTAATCTATGAAAACACTTGATTCGTTTTACTCATACTGTAGCAACCACTCCTTTTCCCTCATGCTAACAAACTTCAAAATTTAATAATATAACACGAAATTAATCTAAATATCTGTTCATGCTATTAAAATTAATATATCAATCTTTACATTCCTTTTGTACATTTCTGAAAAAATCCTACAACATGTTTTAAAATTAATCGAAGTATACTATTTTATTACCTAAAATCAATTATTCTCTCATACAGTTTTTTTCCAATCATCCATAATGTTTTTTCTGTATTGTCATTATTACAAAGTCATACAAAACAACAACACATTTTTATTCATAATGAATCCTTCATTCCATTCCGTTCATGCTATATACCATTATCATTCAATTCAACGTTATGAAATTAGTCTAAATATACATTCATGCTAGCAAAGTTATTATCTCACCCTTTGCATTGTTCCAAGATGATTTATTTTACATTTTTTCTTTAAATTTTCCTCATACTATTATTTTTGAAATGTAGGATGATGACTATGATTAGAATTAATGATTATGAAGTGAGAGATGCATGGTGAAATTGTATTGTCATTATATGCGAGATGATGTGTGTTTGTGGGTGAGTATGGATGCATGTAAAATATATGAGTGTGTTAGTAGAAAACATCCGTTCATGCGTGAACACAGGTACAGATACAGTTATAGAATGAGAGAGGTAAAAATATATATTTTGTTATGTTTGATATGTGCATGATAAAGAGGTTAACAAAGAATAATCACATTACCCTCACAACTTAGACATTGAGTTATACCTTTGCAATATTTTAGATGTAAAAGCAGTGACATTGACATGTGGTAAACGTTTGCATCACTTTTGACTAATTATAACCAATTTTCCAACATTTCTCTTCGTTTTCCTACATTTTAATACTTTTACACCGTTTTAGTCAATTTTTGCTATTTAATGCCATTTTTTTTCCAGTGTTTTTACCACCTTTCTCACAATTTTCATCATTCTTTCATCATCTTTGTTAGGTTTTTTCTTACAACTCTTTAACACTTCGATCGTTGCTAGTGATAACCATCATTATTTATGCTTTCAATCCTTCCACTTCAGCAATGCACACATACAGCTTAGCAATCGCCGCAGCCATTGAACGTTGTAGGACTGCAATCGTGATCTCCATTTGATTATTAGGATTTAAAAGTCACATCTTTGAACGCTTGATCTAATGCATCAACATGATTTTTTTTGTATTCGCCCACCCGCTGCTGGAGGTTTCACTTAATATTCTCAACAGACTATCATACAGTCGTTTAATAAGAGAATCTGTAAGACCCGAGACATTTACTTAACGTTTTCCCAACACATTTACAGACCTACCCTGTACACTAAGGAAATCTTTAAACATCTCTGTAACCATTCCTTTTAAGCTGGCGGGAGCAAGGAACTCCTATAAACGTTTATCAATCAGCACTTCATCGTTCATCGCCCTGGTTTCACTCGCCGTTGCACAGACATGTAATAAACATTTTCTTCTTTTACAATTTTCTTATGCTATAACACTATTACATCATTTTTCCTCGTTTCTAACTAATTGTAACAAGTTTTCCATTATTTCTTAGCATGTTCTTCTGTTTTAGGACCTTTTGCGCCATTTTTTCATCAATTTATGTTATTTCACATCGTTTTTCTGGTGATTTTAGTGCCTTTCACACAATTTTACTAATTATTTTCGACTATTTCTTAACATGTTCTTCTGTTTTAGGTCCTTTTTGCACTATTTTTTCATCAATTTATGTTATTTCACATCGTTTTTCTAGTGTTTTACTACCTTTCACACAATTTTACTCAATTTTTCCCCCATCTTTGAAGATTTTTTTTTCATTTATCTCATACATTATATCTCCGAATGTGACGATTAGCTATCCTTTTAAGTACATTTTTTAATTCAATATAAGTGAGGAGTACTTTTCAGGTCGACATGTATACTTCGTGATATGACATTCAATTCATTATTAATCTATGTTTCAACAGGTTTGTGGTCGGTTGTTGGAGGTTTACAGAACTTTCTGTTGCATTGCTTATAGTATAATGGTTCTTGTGTGCTAGTAAGATGATGGTGTTTTGTGGGGAATAATAAACATGGGAAAGAGAAGGAGTGCGTCCCATCAAGCAGGGGGAGTGATGCTTCGTAATTAGCTTGCGTATTGCGCGCATTGCATGGCAGTTATAATATGCTCGAGCAAAATTAGTCGCTGTACTCGCATGATGTTCATGTTATTCATTAAATGTTCACACTGAGAGATGCAATGGGCTCATCAACAGATGGATCCATGCTATCATTTCGATTTTTATAATTGTAATCTGCACTGAGTATGTATGTATTACAACGAACCAATCAACTCTGTTACAGATGGTAATGTTTGAGGATAGATAGTGAAACGTTCATTAGAACATGAATGTGTATACAAAGTGTTGTTACATCACATGTATGTCATCAAATTAACTAAAATGTTGCGTCTATAGTAAAAAAAAAGAAATGAGGGTTTTTCCCTAAGAGGGCGACTATAATAAAATTGATGCGATTTTAGATGGAAATGGGGTATTTTACAGTAAAAACGCTGTTTTGCACCTAAATGGTGAATATTCTGGAGGTTAAACGGCATTTTTCACACAAAATTTGATGTTTTTTTATAAATGTGGCTATTTTACTCCTACATGGAGTAATTTCTGCATGAGGAGTACTTTTTGGACTGACATGTATACTTCTTGATGTGGTATTCAATTCATTCTGAAGCTATGTTTGAACAGCTTTGTAAATGGTTGGGGGGGAGGGAGTTTAAAGAACTTTTCTGCTGCATCAGTTATAGTATAATAGTTTTTATATGCTAGTGAGATGAAGGTATTTGGTTAGGAATAATAAATATGGGTAAGAGGTGGAGTGCATCCCAATCAAGCATGGGAGAGTATTGTTTGGGAATTAACTCCATTATTTGCACACATTGCAATACAATTATAATCAGTTTGGTCAAAATTACTTGTTGTATATCGTTCATGTTATACATTAAACATTCACACTGAGAAACGGACTGGACTCTTCGACATCAAGGTCCATGCGATCATTACACTCTTTTTCAACAATTTGTGACGTTTCATACTATTTTTTAATGTTTTGAACGGCTCTTATGATGTATTTCAGCACATTTTCACAGATACAAAGTTCGTAATGCGAAATAATTTGAATTATTTCGACAGTCTTTACACACAAATAAAATACTATACCATTAACACATTCAACATGAAACAAATCATTACAAATAGAAATAAACATCGAAATTGCGCAGAAATTTTAATGAAAGTCAAGAAGAATAGTGTATATGAAAATGAATATATTCTTTAAATCAACACTCCAAACTTGCAGTTTCAGAATTATATCAGACCCTGACTAAGAACCCCCTTGTTCCTTTTGCTGCATGTATATGTATATAATCATATATTATTAAATTATACATATAACTACATATGTACATATATATATCTAAATATATACATATATATCTACATATATACACATATATATCTACATAAATACATATATATCTACATATATACATACATATATCTACATATATACACATATATATCTACATATATACACATATATATCTACATATATACATATATATCTACATATATATCTACATATATACATATATATCTACATATATATCTACATATATACATATATATCTACATATATACACATATATATCTACATATATACATATATATCTACATATATACACATATATATCTACATAAATACATACATATCTACATATATACATACATATATCTACATATATACACATATATATCTACATAAATACATATATATATCTACATATATACATACATATATCTACATATATACACATATATATCTACATAAATACATATATATATCTACATAAATACATATATATATCTACATATATACATAAATATATCTACATATATACACATATATATTTAAATAAATACATATATATATCTACATATATATACATATATATGCAGCAAAAGGAACAACGGAGTTCTTAGTCATGTTCTGATATAATTCTGAAACTGCAAGTTTGGAGTGTTGATTTAAAGAATATATTCATTTTCATATACACTATTCTTCTTGACTTTCATTAAAATTTCTGCGCAATTTCGATGTTTATTTCTATTTGTAATGATTTGTTTCATGTTGAATGTGTTAATGGTATAGTATTTTATTTGTGTGTAAAGACTGTCGAAATAATTCAAATTATTTCGCATTACGAACTTTGTATCTGTGAAAATGTGCTGAAATACATCATAAGAGCCGTTCAAAACATTAAAAAATAGTATGAAACGTCACAAATTGTTGAAAAAGAGTGTAATGATCGCATGGACCTTGATGTCGAAGAGTCCAGTCCGTTTCTCAGTGTGAATGTTTAATGTATAACATGAACGATATACAACAAGTAATTTTGACCAAACTGATTATAATTGTATTGCAATGTGTGCAAATAATGGAGTTAATTCCCAAACAATACTCTCCCATGCTTGATTGGGATGCACTCCACCTCTTACCCATATTTATTATTCCTAACCAAATACCTTCATCTCACTAGCATATAAAAACTATTATACTATAACTGATGCAGCAGAAAAGTTCTTTAAACTCCCTCCCCCCCAACCATTTACAAAGCTGTTCAAACATAGCTTCAGAATGAATTGAATACCACATCAAGAAGTATACATGTCAGTCCAAAAAGTACTCCTCATGCAGAAATTACTCCATGTAGGAGTAAAATAGCCACATTTATAAAAAAACATCAAATTTTGTGTGAAAAATGCCGTTTAACCTCCAGAATATTCACCATTTAGGTGCAAAACAGCGTTTTTACTGTAAAATACCCCATTTCCATCTAAAATCGCATCAATTTTATTATAGTCGCCCTCTTAGGGAAAAACCCTCATTTCTTTTTTTTTACTATAGACGCAACATTTTAGTTAATTTGATGACATACATGTGATGTAACAACACTTTGTATACACATTCATGTTCTAATGAACGTTTCACTATCTATCCTCAAACATTACCATCTGTAACAGAGTTGATTGGTTCGTTGTAATACATACATACTCAGTGCAGATTACAATTATAAAAATCGAAATGATAGCATGGATCCATCTGTTGATGAGCCCATTGCATCTCTCAGTGTGAACATTTAATGAATAACATGAACATCATGCGAGTACAGCGACTAATTTTGCTCGAGCATATTATAACTGCCATGCAATGCGCGCAATACGCAAGCTAATTACGAAGCATCACTCCCCCTGCTTGATGGGACGCACTCCTTCTCTTTCCCATGTTTATTATTCCCCACAAAACACCATCATCTTACTAGCACACAAGAACCATTATACTATAAGCAATGCAACAGAAAGTTCTGTAAACCTCCAACAACCGACCACAAACCTGTTGAAACATAGATTAATAATGAATTGAATGTCATATCACGAAGTATACATGTCGACCTGAAAAGTACTCCTCACTTATATTGAATTAAAAAATGTACTTAAAAGGATAGCTAATCGTCACATTCGGAGATATAATGTATGAGATAAATGAAAAAAAAATCTTCAAAGATGGGGGAAAAATTGAGTAAAATTGTGTGAAAGGTAGTAAAACACTAGAAAAACGATGTGAAATAACATAAATTGATGAAAAAATAGTGCAAAAAGGACCTAAAACAGAAGAACATGTTAAGAAATAGTCGAAAATAATTAGTAAAATTGTGTGAAAGGCACTAAAATCACCAGAAAAACGATGTGAAATAACATAAATTGATGAAAAAATGGCGCAAAAGGTCCTAAAACAGAAGAACATGCTAAGAAATAATGGAAAACTTGTTACAATTAGTTAGAAACGAGGAAAAATGATGTAATAGTGTTATAGCATAAGAAAATTGTAAAAGAAGAAAATGTTTATTACATGTCTGTGCAACGGCGAGTGAAACCAGGGCGATGAACGATGAAGTGCTGATTGATAAACGTTTATAGGAGTTCCTTGCTCCCGCCAGCTTAAAAGGAATGGTTACAGAGATGTTTAAAGATTTCCTTAGTGTACAGGGTAGGTCTGTAAATGTGTTGGGAAAACGTTAAGTAAATGTCTCGGGTCTTACAGATTCTCTTATTAAACGACTGTATGATAGTCTGTTGAGAATATTAAGTGAAACCTCCAGCAGCGGGTGGGCGAATACAAAAAAAATCATGTTGATGCATTAGATCAAGCGTTCAAAGATGTGACTTTTAAATCCTAATAATCAAATGGAGATCACGATTGCAGTCCTACAACGTTCAATGGCTGCGGCGATTGCTAAGCTGTATGTGTGCATTGCTGAAGTGGAAGGATTGAAAGCATAAATAATGATGGTTATCACTAGCAACGATCGAAGTGTTAAAGAGTTGTAAGAAAAAACCTAACAAAGATGATGAAAGAATGATGAAAATTGTGAGAAAGGTGGTAAAAACACTGGAAAAAAAATGGCATTAAATAGCAAAAATTGACTAAAACGGTGTAAAAGTATTAAAATGTAGGAAAACGAAGAGAAATGTTGGAAAATTGGTTATAATTAGTCAAAAGTGATGCAAACGTTTACCACATGTCAATGTCACTGCTTTTACATCTAAAATATTGCAAAGGTATAACTCAATGTCTAAGTTGTGAGGGTAATGTGATTATTCTTTGTTAACCTCTTTATCATGCACATATCAAACATAACAAAATATATATTTTTACCTCTCTCATTCTATAACTGTATCTGTACCTGTGTTCACGCATGAACGGATGTTTTCTACTAACACACTCATATATTTTACATGCATCCATACTCACCCACAAACACACATCATCTCGCATATAATGACAATACAATTTCACCATGCATCTCTCACTTCATAATCATTAATTCTAATCATAGTCATCATCCTACATTTCAAAAATAATAGTATGAGGAAAATTTAAAGAAAAAATGTAAAATAAATCATCTTGGAACAATGCAAAGGGTGAGATAATAACTTTGCTAGCATGAATGTATATTTAGACTAATTTCATAACGTTGAATTGAATGATAATGGTATATAGCATGAACGGAATGGAATGAAGGATTCATTATGAATAAAAATGTGTTGTTGTTTTGTATGACTTTGTAATAATGACAATACAGAAAAAACATTATGGATGATTGGAAAAAAACTGTATGAGAGAATAATTGATTTTAGGTAATAAAATAGTATACTTCGATTAATTTTAAAACATGTTGTAGGATTTTTTCAGAAATGTACAAAAGGAATGTAAAGATTGATATATTAATTTTAATAGCATGAACAGATATTTAGATTAATTTCGTGTTATATTATTAAATTTTGAAGTTTGTTAGCATGAGGGAAAAGGAGTGGTTGCTACAGTATGAGTAAAACGAATCAAGTGTTTTCATAGATTAGTGATTATATTGAAGAAAAAATTATGTATGATCGGCTTTGTTATTGAAAAAATAGTATGCTTGGACTAATTTAAAAAAATGCATGATAGGTTATTGGAAGCATATGGTGTGTATTCATAGATGTCGTGATTTTATTGCTTTTGTCACATATGGAAAATAAAAAATTAAAAACACTACTACAATTTCATGATGGTAAAAAAAAAAATGAAAAAAATGAATTCATGATGTAATTATGAGGAGTGACTTCGTCATGTATGTTTACAATAATATGTTTTCTATAGGTTAACTATTTGTGAATTCAGAAAAAAATTTGAATGATAAAAATGATATGTACGATAGATTAAAAAAATAATATGTTTGTTTTGAAAAATGAGTTAATGCCTTGTACAGAGATGATTAATTTTTTGGAAATGATAAAATATATTTAATTTGATTCATAAATAATTATGCATGATTTGAAATTAGGAAATAAAACACCTTGGAAGAATGGAACGAAGAGAATTTTTCTACAATTTCAGGAAAAACTATGTTATGATAAGTAACAATGAAAGAGATGTATTCGTGGTAATGAAGCGAGTAGTGTCTGTGGGCTATAAATGTGTGCACGACATATTACGAAAGATTTGAACAAAAGTTTGCGTAACAAATGAATAAAAATATACTTGGGTTAATTTAATAACACAGAGAAAAAAATATTATAGTGTCGGTGAGGTTAGTAATGTATGTTCAGAGGTCTTGACAGTGGGGCGCGAGTGGTAATAGTGGCGAGAATGAATGAAAAAAGAAAATAATAATCTCTTAGTCAGCCTTTTTATGTTTGATGTGATAATTGTTCACAGATAGATGCATGTATCTTCGACGTTTTTTATAATCAAGCTGTTGCTCTCGCACACATACATGCATACAGTCTCTCACTCGCACATTGCAACTCTGATCTGCTCATGCTAGCACGTTTTTTCTATAAACATGCTGTGTCTCGTAAGCTAGTAGGTTTTCTACCTGTTGCTCTATTGATCAACACACCTCATAGACGATCCCGTATATACCTCAAAAAATATATGTAAAATAAAAAAAGTGTGATTATGAAAGATTTTAAACAATTAGAGAGAACTCTCTGGGTCTTAGGTTGTGTCTTACAAATTAATGAAAACTCACACAGCTGCGGAAAATACTTGATGTACGTGATGTATATGAAAAAGTTGAACAGTTAGATTCGTTAAAGAAAGAATAAAAAATATAATGTTTTAGTCTAAAAAGATATGAACAAATTATGCGGGATTATATTCGAAAATTAGACAATAATTACACGTACACTTTATACAACTGGTTCAGATTTTTGTAATATTCATCATTACCAGTACTTTAAGTTAAGAGGAGGAAAAAGAAATAGAGAAATAGTTAAATAGTTAAATAAACTGAATTGAAAAGGAGCGAAAAAAGATTAAAATTAATTAGGAAAAAATATATACAATAGAATGAAAGATATGGAGGGAATTGAAGGCAAAGAAAAAATATATGTAAATATATAGAAATAAAATTTAAATATGTATAAAAATATATTTACAAAATGATTAACAAAACACAAAAAACGAACGGACTGTCGATTAGGGAAAACAATATATACATTAATATACAAAAATATATACAAATATACACAAAATTGATAAACGATCGAAATAATGAATAGTTAATCCGTGCGAATTTTACATTGACAATCGATACAATCTTTTACTTTCATACAATTTCGAGTACTCTGTCGCAATATATCATCATCGATATAATATTCTTCATCATGCTCATGCTCGTAACATGGTAGAAGTGATTTTATCGTATCATCCTGTTTTAATCTATCTGGTAGAAATGCATAAATGTCACCAACACAACTTGGAAATAATGTAATTATCATTTCTTTGGTGGCTGTAATGAACAACTGACTTAAATCATTTATATTGAGATTATTCATAAGCTTCAGCGGATGGATAACATGATCGTACCAGGCCTTCATCACCATAACGTTTTTCGCTGCACAATGAAAACTATCAATCTCATTATGATGTTTACAGGTTATCAAATTGCTTATACCAAAATACTCTTCATGTAGATTCTCAATACTATGTAGTCGAAAGACTTGATCCATATTAACGATTTCATAGTCTAAATCACTCAACAATTCAGACTTTTCGTTAAGTTCCATTAGTGTAAGTTTAGCATATACTGTTAAAATATATATGCGAGCTCTCGGTTTTTGAGATAATATCGTGAATATATCGCGTGCCATAAATATTTCTTCCCGACAGGGAAATAATGAAGGATTTTTCAAGTAATGACTCATCGAAGAACATTGTAAATGTGGCATTTTTGATGCATGCCATGCTCTGCTTGGCTTATACAGCGTATGCAAACACTTTCCACCGGACATATCAATCATTGCTAGTTCAGTTACTCGAAAACCATAATCACAATCTACATGGATGCTGATATCTACAAAATATTCCGCTATATCTGCTTGTTCTGTTAATAATACAGGACCAATGATATTATGTACAAAAGATTTTGATCCTTCTGCTGTATAACCATCATCTGATTGCTGTGATGGAGGTGATGAAGTTGTATGCGTGACACTATCACTCGAAAATGAATTCTGAATAAATTCGTCGACTTTCGAAACAATGTTGTTATTCATGTTTGAATAATATTTTTAACTTTTTACTAAAAAATATAGAAAATTATTACTTTTAACGTTAGAGCAAACTTTTATTAATGCGTGAAGAACACTGCTTCAACAAATTCTACACGTTCGACATAGCACTAATACTGACTGCCTGAACAGATCCTTTCGAGATTCTAGCTCGATGCAAGTCTTTGAAGATGTTGAGTCGTATCAGATAAACCACATTCCTTTGGTGAAAGCTGGTTACATACGCAGATGAACGAAGTTGAGAGGTGTTCTTTCGGTTATGGGTGTTTGTGTGTAGGTGTGAACATATGAACCGTTTTTCTACAAAAGATATGACATGGAAGATTCGGGCAGACTCGATGACCTTGACACATGATCGAAATCAACGACATGGCAACATGCATGCAAGGATATAAGCAGAGTACCTTTGCACTATGAGGGTACGCGGACATATTGAGGAAAAAAATATAATATGAAAGATATTGAAAAAAAAAATATTTAGAGTTTGAAAAAATAGAATAATCTTAAACTAATAGACTCGAAAAGAATTATTACGAATGATGTTAAAATCTATATGGTGCGTGGGAATGTTTGGTGTGGTTTCACTGTAGTTTCAGGGGGATGTACTCATGAAAAATAATAGAAAATAATTGAAATTTGTGTAGGGTGGATAAGGGAGAGGGAAATTATGAAACAGCGTTAAATAAAAATATACTCGAATTAATGTTTGAATACTTACGTTTGGAAAAAGTCTTTAGAGGGGAAAAAATATATTTTAGACTAATTCCATAATACATAGACATGAAAAATTATTATGAACAATATGAGAAATACCGGCAGAAGATATGTGCACAATCATACTAGTGAAGATGACAATGGATTTATTTTTAGAACCTGAGAAAAAATAAAATAAGAAAATTATCAACGGTCGGAGGAAATGATTGGAAGCGAAAAAAAAAATATAATTAGGCTAATTCTATAATATTAGACTCGAAAAAAATTAATAAGAACGATAGGTAGCAGATGAGTGCGAGGGAACATCCTGTGCGCGGGAGAGAGTGGCTAATACATTGACAGATTTATTTTTAGAATCGGAGAAACAAAAAAATATAAAAATTATGAACGTTCGGAAGAAGTAAACAGAAATGTAAAAGAAAATTATACTTAGGCTAATTCTATAATAATTTGACTCGAAAATAAAATATATATGAAGTGGTTGTGTGTATGTGTGTGTGTGGGAGTGATATCGCGGCGTTTATTTCGACGGCGACCGGAGCGTGTGTGGAATAGTACAGTGTAGCTTTGTAGAGGTTAACATAATGCTTGATATGTGTGCATGAATGGATGGTGTGCTTTTGCAATGAACGGAGAATACGGAAAAATAATAAAAAAAGAATCAACGGATTACAAATAAGATCGGAAGCGGAAAAAGACGAAAAAATATTTATCAAGTGGTGGTGTGTACGTGCGTGTGTATGAACTTGTAGCGATCGCGAACAGGTTTCTAACGGTGGCGTGTGAGAGTGTGCATAGATGATCGGCTGGTTAATTTCAAAACGAACGACTGGAATTCACCTCACCTGGTGACAGTTTCAACTAGTTGCTGGAACATTTAAATATTTCTAGTACAGCCGCGGTCGCGCTTACATAATACATCTCGTAGCAGCACACTCGCCCGCTTTCATTCGACTGATGGAACGTTCAAATATTTTCTTTAAAAATAAAATTTAAAAAAAAAATGCCGGAACGGAGCACGACTCGGAAAATTCCTTTAAATTTTGGGTTCTAAGTGTTGAGATTCAAACGTTTTTATCACTCCGGCAAAATTTTACCCCTCCCAACCTCGAAAAATGAAAATTAAAAAGTATGCTACATATATTACACGCAAAGGCATGTGTGTAATACATACACATGATAGTAAAGGGCGCGATGTGTGGGAATGGGTGTGCACTTTCACTGTGGTTAATGTTATGATGGATATATGCGCGGGGACGGCGTGTGTGTTTCCACATTTACCTGTACAAACGGGGAAATGTGATAATGAAAAAAATATATTTAGGATAATTTTTGGAATTTTTTATACTTAGGCTTCGAAATATTTAAAAAAAAAAAAAAGATCGCAGTATCGGGAACGAACGACGGGTGCATGGGAAAGGAACGTACGCTTTCGCGGCGGCTATCGCAATGTTTGGATATATGCGCGGGATCGTGGGAAGGGCGAGCGGAGACTTGGGTTAAATACAGGGTTTTAAATAGTATACTTGGGTTAAATTTGGAATTTCCATACTTAGGCCCTAAATTTTGAAAAATTGCGGTAATGTTGTAGACAGGAGGGGTGGGCGGGGACTTGGGTTAGTTTCAGGTATTAAATAATATACTTGGGTTAGTTTTTAATTGGTTCGAACTATCGGAAATGCGCGGAACCTGTACGGAGGAATTTGGAGGAAATTTGTGGAAAATTTGCAAAAAATTGTGAAAAATTGAGGAAAATTGAGGAAAATTGCGAAAAATTGCGGGAAATTTGGGGAAAATTGGGGAAACTTGGGTGAATTTTCGGCGCCCGTGCAAGAAATTGGGTTACTTTCTGCCCTCTGCACACAGTTCTGGGGTTTGTGACGTCAGACCCGCCAGAACGAAGATTTACTGACTACTCCCCAAAACCCTGTATGCTGAAAACTTACCTCATTCTCGGTACCCGTGCTCAGAAACCAACCCAAATTTCTTCCAGAGAGTCGAAATTCGGTCCAATTTCCCCTCCCCCGAGTTCCTCAAATTTCGTTCAGATGGCCACTCTTCCTTCCCCGCCGCGGTTCTGATAATCTGAACGAATTTCGAAATTTTAACCGGAATTGTTTATCGAGGAATCAAAATTCTCCCCCACGTCCGATGACTCTTAGACTGTTCTAGACGGATAATTCGAACATGCACCCCAGAAAAGGCCCTTAAACCCATGCCTCCTTAGCCGAGCCCGTCCGATATTCCAAAATATATTATAAAATTAATCAATAATTTATATCCAAAGCCCGAAACTAACCTTAATCCGAACGTTATATTTTTCCGAGTATGTCGTAGCTGCAGCCACAGCGAAAGCGCACCATCCGTTCCCACGCATGCATCCATCTCCGCGATAGCCGCCTCGTTACTTCACCACCAGTTTCCGCGCAAGTTCTACATCATACGTTATCCTATTATAAATTTTTTAAATTAATCCGAATACATTATCATAATTTCTTCTTTTTTTTTTTTTTATTATTTTTTTCTAATCCGCCAATTCCGTCCGTTGCAGAAGCGTACCATCGTTCCTTCCCACGCATGCATACACGCTGCCCTATGAAATAATTTTTTGTTTAATTTTCTTATTTTTCCATGCACTTCAAAGTCAAACTGCTACATCTACGATAGTGTACACTGTACGCTACTAGTAACCTATTGTGAATTTTCAAAATCGGTCTAAGTATACTACCCAACTATCGAAATTAGTACTCCCCTTTTCCCTTCACGCTTCAAAAATTCCGACAGTATGTATATCTAGGATAACGATAAAATTAATTTAACTTTTCTCTCCCTACCGTTTTTAGCTATAGTATTGAAGTGGCTCGATTACGTATTTGTTCTATGTTTTTAGCCCTCAGGGATGCCAACCACCAGGTCCTAATGAACTCGTGGATTTAATTATAAATTTATTAATTACGATTGTCCTTATTAATTTACACTGTGAGTTTTTATAATATATATTGATTTTACCCTACAATTATTTTTCTGAACTTGCCGACTGTTTTAAAAGAAACATGAATTTTTAACATATAGTACAAATACGACGAGATTACGATTATTAAAAAATAAATACATAGCTCGGTTTTATGATGGGTAGTGCGATCTCTATTACTGCGGCCTTCCGAGGTTCCTCTGAATTAATTTATCGATAACGGATTGTTTCGCGATTGATTCGGACATTTTAAAACTTTTGGCCATAACTTTTTGGTGAGATAACGTTAAACACGACGACTATACATGATAAAAAAAAAACTTCGAACGGCCTGGCTTAAATTTGCGACCAGAATTAATTTTCTTCCTTTCGACTCGTCCGATGATCATCTCCAAATTCGACTAACCTCTCTTTTTCGACCGCGACCAAGGCCCGACTCCTAACTCCTAATTCGTCCATCCTCCGGCAGCTCCTCAAGCGCTGTATGTCATTTTCGTTACGTCACACATGACGTAACATTACGCCGTACATCGTCTCCAGCCATTCGCCGAACTACACATACATTTACACTCGCACTCATTCACGCCTTAAACTCTACGTTAATTACTAATTTATTAATTTTATTTTTTATTTTTTTTTATTATTTTATTTTTTATTTTATTTTTATTTATACGTAATGTACACATTACAGTATATAACATCTTTGCAACTCTATTACTCCCGCAGAATCATGCAAACGTTTTTACTCTCTGTTCATACACACGTCAGATAATAAGTTATAAATTTTCAAAATTAATCCAAAAATACTATCCCCGTTCGATATTCCGTCATACATATATTTTAAAATTTACATCAAAGCTAAAATTAACCTTAAGCCTTTTACCGACCGTGCGTAATATTTTTTATTTATTTTCCCGCGTCAGCCGCAAATTTTTTATTATTCTCGTAATTTATTTTAACGCTATCCCCCATCGCTGCACGTATAATTTTTTAATTAATAAGTCCCCCCCCCCTCATGTGCGCATTGCAGGATTGTTGTTGTAAACGATGACACACAATCTTGCATTTTTCAGGAATCGCTAACCTTCCGGAGCTATACACCATCTCTCACAGTGACAGCCTTTGTTTACGTATAGGTCACGTACCTCCACTTGCGTGGGTCGCTTACGCGTTACTTTTATTCGTCGCAGGAATATTTTTCGTAATCACACACGTACGCACCAACACACATGTAAAAATCATCATCACCATCGAGACGCATACACCGCGTTGTTGCAGGCACGGATCTCTGCTTTTTCAAGAAATACAAACGCTGCTCTACAATCTGAGAATTATCATTCCCCGCCCGGCTGTTATACCCGCGCAGACGCAGCTTACCTATCCGTTAGTTCTTCATCCCTTTTTGCGTTTTGTTATTTAACCTTGTTACAAATACTTTTTCCGGGAATTGCGATCAAAGCAAATTTTACGTTAATTATACGGCTTCAAATTTTAAAAAAGTAAAATTATCTAAAATCGCTAAATTTCTGATAAATTCGTGTTTTTCATTTATGGCGCTTCCCGCGATTAACTATAGCGCAAGTTAGGAATCATCGTGAAAAATTAATCGCGGAAATGTACACATTTAACGGTCGAAATAATTACAAAGCTACAGAGGAAAGCATATAAGTTTCTGGAAAACGTTGCTACTATAAAAGTGTACAAAAAAATAATTTTAATCGATTACCGTTAACCTATCATCTCGTTAAGTTAAGTTAAATATTCATTAAAAAACGGTCCAGCGCGGGTAAAAACGCATTCGAAAGTAATTTACAACGCCTAAATTAGAGATAAAGAAAAGAAAATTACGCTATTTTTTTCCGAACGAAATGCATCCCAAAGGTGACACACAGCATCAGTCATCGTAATTTTTATCCTAATTTCAGCAGTTTCTTCCACGAGTCCATTTTTTTGCGATTGGGTGATTTAAAAAATGCATCGCTCATCGAACCGTGTTTCGCCTACATCGAACACAATGTCACGAAGTTCTCGATTAAACTGGAATAATAATCTGTTCAGACGTGTTTCCGACTTCACTATGCGATTCTGCATGTGTAAAACGAAATCTATGTAGTAAGAAAAACAGTTCTTTTATTTTCTCACTGACAGTTTCGTAATTCTTTCGGGTGTGGTTTTAATGAACTAATTATCTGGGGTATCGTAACGTCATTGTACTATTTGGATGACTTCTAGTTGCGATTGAATAAATTACGGTTGATGCGTCTAAAACAGGTTTTTTTCTTACGTCGATACTGAACTTGAAGAAATTCGTAAATCACGTTGCCGTGTTCCCGATGCACTGGGAATCAGCGGGTTTTCACGATTATTGTGATTACATTAACTTTTTCATCAATATATTCGGATGGTTATCGTATTTAGTGGAATTTTACCGTGGCGCTTATAATAATGGCAAAGGCTAGAGCCGTTACATTCCATATAATATGAATGTTCTGATCGAAATGGTTTTTCGGCATTTAAGTAGTTGTTCAATTTCTACGAGCCATTCTAATTCCGGGACATTTCGATACACGCTAGGAGTTTGTTTTATTATTTCAGCGCGTATTAATTCCTATCAAACTAGACGATATCGATATTTGGACAAATTAACGCTCTAGCGGTATCTAGAACAAAGCGCTTCGAACCGGATCCGATTTTAATATGTGAAAACGTCAAACGACATTATCCGTTGTTATAATACGATCGCTGGGTTCATGCTAGAAATAAAGTTTACCGCGATCTAGTCGGATTCACCAACGCCAAATGTTGGCTCAGTTTGCAAAGGACTTTGTAATAGCTTTCCGACTAATTATACTGATGGGGTGGGGGGGGATAAACGACGCAATACCTATATTACTCAGCCGCTATGTCGTTATTACAGAACGATCGGCCAGTGACTGGGTAGAATTTGCTCTAACCGGTATGTGCGCCGAGTTTGTGATTATTTCATTTTGCCGTGTCGGGGAACGGTTATTGAAATTGAACAAACACTTTGCAGGTGCCCTTTATCAAACGAGCTGGCACTGATCCCCGCAAATGGAACATTTAGTTCTTTCTTGCGAATTTTTTGTCAACACAATAAATTCCGCTTACAATGCGGTGACATTTTTAATCGGTAGTACCATACACTAATATTCTGGTTTGAGACGCACATTGATATTCATGAAGGACACAATTTGCTTCCCTATTTTCCGTCCCTCATTTAAATTTTCTCCATTTTATCCTCTCATTCTTTTATTTCCTTTTTTTATTGGTAATGCCGATCGTGTATTTTTTTTTTTTTTTTTTTTTTTTTTTTTTTTTGAATGCTCTTTCATCACTGCTGAACACTTTTTTTTCTACTCTCACCAATTTCACTAATGGATTTCCCTACACCTTAAAGAAGCACGTCTTTCATCCTCTCCTTTTCTTCTCCATCTGTTACATCGGCTCTTGTATCATTTCTGTCTGCGCTCTATGATCGCGTAAAAATTAAAAGTTTCCTTTTTCGGTCTCATTGTCTCCGTGTATTAACGAACCCAAAAAGAAAAAAAAAAAAAAATAACGCTTAAAATCGGATTAAATATAATGTTTCAATTAATCTTAAATTTTTCCACATTAATGTAAAAGTTTTAATGTTTTTACTAGAAGCCTCATTTAATCGAATTATAACTTTGGAGATTTCTATAGAAGATCATGAAAATTCGAAAAACTACGTGAAAAATAATACGCTATTTCATGTACAATATATGAAAACGTTTAAGTTTTTCTTCCTCGCCGCTTTACAGAACTTGAAATTCTGAGCATAAAATAGAACATTTAGATATATACATATATATAAAGATACCTATATATATATATATATATATATATATATATTTGCGGCCATGCTTTTTAAACCAAGAAACGAAAAAAAAAAAAAATTAACACAATTTACGATGTTGTGTTATTAGTCAAATTTGTCTTTCTTCAATTTTTTTAATGTTTATTCTAATTTACCCGGCACAATCGGCTGTATAAAAAAACAACTACAATTATGTTCAGCGCATGTACAGCAAGGTGGATCGCCTTCTCCGTTCGATCGTGATTTCGGAATAAAACTGGGAACGAAAGCCGTTGAATGGTTTATCGGTGAAATTAATCGAAATCTACGATCCGATGGTAAAGTTTTCGTAGATACCTGTGAATCAGCCGTTCTAATCGGTATCGTGAGGAGGCACTTCTACTTCACACCTTTACAAATTCTGAAGACGATTACTAATTTTGAGTAAGTTGAAGTGTCATTTTAGATGTATTTAAATTTTGTTGTGCACTATCTAAGGATTTTCTACATTTCACGTTATTATTTACGGCAAACACTATTATTTGTTACTAATTATACCGATACAAACCCATTTAATAAAGAACCAAAAAATTTGAAGTGTTTATAATAATCAGATTTACAAGCTTTTTTAAGATTAATTGCAAAAAAATCAGCTAAACTAACCATTTCTAAAACAATCCGTTTTAAATTATTTAAAAAAAAAAATGAAATCTTGTATTCTACCTATGTAATATTTCTTTTTTAACGAAAATTCTCAGAATAATAATATCACGAATGATTTGTCATAAAAATGACTAGAAAGAATATAAAGAGTTTTGCTAGTTCTGAATATTGTTCGATGTTTTATCTTTTTTTTTTTTTTTTTTGATATAATATACATTTCTGTGCGCAACATTACGACACTGACTGAAACGAACGCACGAATTTCCCTTTTTTTCTATTATAGTCGGTAATCGTGAAATTTTTCTTAATACCGCTCTGGAATCGAATTAACATACCTATCTTTTGCGATTAATTTCGAGTGAAAATGCGAGTTATACGTAAAATTGCATATATTAAAAAAAAAAAATTTAAAGGCAAACTCACTTTTCTCGTGCGAATTTACAAATTTTTTAATTACCTAATAATGAAATTCTAGTTAACATTAGTAAATTTTTTTTCTTTTCAATCACTTCTTGTTCCGGCTTACGATGGAATGGAAATGTGTTAAACTTTTCTAGTGCAGAAAACGAACTTCTGACTTATACTGTGCTATTGCTGGGATCGCACAGAAATAAAGTAACGTAATCAAAGAATTTTTTTTCAAAACCAGGTTCTAAAATGTCATCTGGCAAAAATATTTTCAAAACGTCAGAAGCTGACTTATAAATAGTCATTAGATTTTTGTATTGCTCTTAATTCATTCAATTTTGGAATTCTATCAAACCATGATGCCCCATACTTCTGGATAAGATTTTCTTCTTCGATTGCGACCCGATTTCAGTCACGCCTTTTTCATCGAAAGAACTGTATTTTTGTAGGACGCAATTTTCTTTATTGCATTAATTATCGATTATTTCAAAATATAAACGTAGATAAAAAGTTTCTTCGAGAATTGCAGGCGCAGAGGGGGCTTTTATAGGCATAGAGCCTGTAACCATATTTCACTAAATTCATTCTCTTTCGGATTAAAAAAAAATTTTTGGTTTCGTATATTTTTAAAGCACAGTCGACTTTGTCGCCATTGCTTTGACGCAAAATATTTTAAGATATCGGCACAATATAAAATTTAACGCAGAAAGTGGAACAGTTTAATAAACAACCGCAACGAACAACTACAGTGCATGTTGCAGCAGTACTTTTACGGGTTAAAACCAGTGGCGTAGGATATGATCAAAGTCGACGTCGCACCTTAATTCATTTCATTGTGTCGACACTGAAGCAAGTAGCGCGAAAAAATAAGAACGGCATCTGCGGGTTATGGCTAGTTTAATTGCATTTAGTCGATACCGAAAAAGTATCATTCGTCTTACAATGGGTAATTGTTTAGTTGCCTACGGGATATACAGAAAGCCTAGTTTATCACCTGATGTAGTTCATTGCTTAGCAGATAAAAGGTTTACTTCGAAATATCAGATAATGTGATCCGTTCATTGAGATAAAGATGAAATTACAGTTTCTAATCTTTATTTAGACTTGGTATTCCTACTCGTGACTAGCGGTACTTCGGAATTCGCCCGTAGTTATAATTTATTAAGTGTTCATTATTTTTCCGATACAGATCCGACACTGAACTCAGGTTGTTTCGAAACTGCAACCCCAAATACGTATCCACTGGATCTATACAGATCTGATACGTAGACACAACACACACCAGTGACGAATTCTTCGTAGGTGATAAATGTGCAGCTTGCGCTCTAAAAATTTCAGCATTGCTGGTATAATTGCGCCGAATACATTCACTGATATTATTTTCGCTCATAGCGGCAGTTCCGACACGCAACATAAATCTCACGTCAGTGATAAAACGTGCATAACTATCACCTCGCTTTAACATTAAAGACAATCAGTAGAGAGACACATTAGCGCGTATGCGAAGTAAACATTTTTAACGGACTAGAAAGCATAGCACAAAATTGCGACTTTACACCATAAGCAGATTTGATATTGTACGTACTAAAAAATTTGTCTGTGAAAGTATACAGTACAACGACCGAACACACGTATTCAGTGTACCGCCGGATGTCTGAATATCGATCGCGCTTAGAGCTTCATTGATTTATTATGTCCCGACACTAGTGTATATTAGTGATATGTTGAATTTTTTTTAAATCGAAGTATACAGCTATCAATCATAACCAGATCCACGGATATAAGTTTTGTAATTTAAGTTACTTCTTTTTAAGTTATACTATATAAACGTAAGTATCGAAATGAATTCCTACACGGGACCGCCAATGAAGTGAATTACTAATCGATCAGTTCTGAGTCGCGAGAGTTTTCCTTAACCTACTACGCCGCGCGATATCATTATCATCGGTCGATAAAATAAATTTTTAACATTAATCGATAAGAGATGTGAAACTTTGTGGAAAAATTATTTATTGTACACCGAATAATTGTCTCCTGGATAATATGTGTGCACGTATTTCGACGTGAACTCGGTGAAAGTTATTGAAATTGCGGCAGCGATAGCGATCAAATTTCAAATTAAAATACAACTTTCTTTATAAATAAACAAAGCTACACTTTCTTTTTTTTTTTTTTTTTGTTACCAACTTGCTAGGCACGCACGTAGAATTTGCATTTATCAGAAAAATAAGATACATAACGCGACTAGATCCAACTAGCACCTGTCTCGGTCGATTGTTTCAATTCTTATCATAAGTTTACAGTTATTTGCGTTACTGTGCTTATCTACCTATACACTCTAATATTATACGTATCCGTTTTACACATACACACATGTACAATATATCCCGTTAAGTAGTGCACAGAAGTTTACGGCAGTATCATTTCACACATATACCTGCAATACTTAAACTTCGTCGGGCGAGAAGATAAAATTCCCGACCGAAATCCATGTCCGCCACTTGGCCGTCTGCCTCGATAAACATCGGCCAGCAGCAACGACGATGGTGAAAATATTCTGCCTAATTTTATTTACAGGTATTAATGCAAAAGATAGCGCCACGAATCCCTGATTCGTAATAAATAATACGCACACACGCTCGCCTATACATATAGTATTAAAATAATTATTATAACGTATATCACAAGGGAACACAAGAATCGAAGTTAAGTTACCATGCACGCGAGAGTCGGGAGATTTTAAAATTGTAATAAATTTAATTTTATACAAAAATAATAATCAATACGAGTAATCGAAATTAAATTACCCGTTCAACTGCGAAGAATAAAATCGTCAAGATGAAGTTCATCGAAGAATGCAATCTTCTGTTCTCTGTTTTATGTCTTGTATCACACGAGCAAACATGTTGTGATCGATCGTAGTCGTTTCCTTAGTGATTTTCCAGAAATTTAATTCATTTAAATTAGGGGAACTCGTGTGCATAAAAAACAGTTTAAAGTCACATATTTTCTATAAATCTGAACATCTCACAGACTACGGAACATCAACAAAGAGCAAACGTGTGCTAGACAGCGTTTAGTGGCGTTCGAACTATACACTGTAGTTCCATTCGGTTGAAACCGAACATGGTTTCTGGCAATGCATTTTCTTTGCAAATTCCGATTTAGAGAAGATCTAGAGCATACGAATATGACGAGTTGAGCTAATAGCGATTGTAACGCAGTTTTTTCCAAAAAAAATATGGCGTCCAATAATAATGCCAGTATTCGTCGCTAGGTAGACGTTGTACAGATTTGTAGGAGCTCGGTGACGAAATTATTTCGTTTTTTTCGGACGACCCATTCGGATAAAAACGGACTTCATCGCTCATTAATATCGGCACACCTTTTTATTTAACGTAAAGATCACTCGCATTCTTGCAGCAAATTTTCATTTTACAGGAGATTGATTCTTCGTATAAATTCGCAATTAATTTGTAATTCATTTGCGTGTCCTCCAGCAAATTGCGGCGGACTCTTAACCATTGCCTTTCTCACCGATTTAATGATTTTCGAAGTAACGGCACTAATTTTAAGGTAATTGCTTGCTTATAATGGCTCCCAGCTGATCTAAAGTTTGGAAACAATCTTTTAACGTTTGAACCTGGAACCGCTCTTCTTCGACCAACGTGTCGAAATGTAAGCGAAATTGTCATTGAATAAAAGTGAGGCTTTCCACTTTGAACAAAAAATATGGCGCCCAAACAACCGATGTTACAACGTCCAGTTATGCACTACTAGTAAAGTATTAATTTGTTTAAAAAGGATAACATCACTCTCCCTGCACTGTACAACGATCTTCGGCTAAACGTATAAAAAATCAACAAACACGTGTTCCAACTGAATAGTGCGTCTTAATTCGCAACACTGTTCGCTATACGACAACACAACATCGTATATTAACCCTGTTCGCGCATCTTAGAGCGAATATCTTAACCTAACCGGTATATTAACTTTTTTATTTTTGCTCCGAAATAACTTTTTTTTAAGTACAAAATTAACCGAATGTTCCATTTAAAATGTGTTCGACATACTCCTCTAAACATACTGTGCAACATTTAAATTTACTGAAAATTATCTATTTTTAGTATACCTAAATTTTTCACGCTTGCTTATGGTAAGTTAACTGAAACATTTTTATTTCTGCGTCAAAAACTTTGTTTAAAATTCAAGATTAACTGCGTTTATTTAAAATTTATCCGAATCCCGCGAATCCCCCGCTGTGTTAATAGGAACTTCTCGAAATCGTTAAGGTGTTTTTATAACCTTTTCAAGTTAGTCCCTGAACAAGGGAGTAAGGTATTTCTAAAACTTTTTTTACATTAAAATGTATATAATCATTACTAGAAAAAAAATTAAATAAGTTCTTTAAAAAAAGAATATTACCACCGTTGATGAATATATTAAAAAAAAATAAATAAAATAATGAAGAAATGGATCCACAAGCATCTAGCGAGCACCCCGTGATGTGTGATAATGCGTATACTCGAAAAAAAATTTATTAATTACAAATATTAGGCAACTTTTATTTATTTATTAACTAACAAAGGACCACAAAATTGTTCTAAATTGTTTGTACTGGTTTTATTAACTTTTAAGTGTAAACTAAATTATTTTTAAATAAAACTTCGAATGATATATATAGGTAAAACATTTAACAACCGTAAATTTTTAAAACGTATTGTTCGGATCTGTTTAAAGAAATAATACAGTATTTAAAATACTAATTTTTATGTAAAAGTTAATAAACATAGTACAAAACAACTTGAAGTATTATATTATCAAAGAAATAAAGTACTTCTTTCACATTATAACTAAGATCCAAACACATCATACGTCGTCTGATGTGCTCGATAAACGCCTGTAATATTTGGCACATCACTAGTATACATTATTTCATTGAAGAAAAGGATGATTCCAGCGTGCTTATAAAAATCTGTGTGCAATAAAATCATATAGAACAGAAATTAAAACATTATAAATTTTGAAGTTTATATATTTACTTTTTATTTTTAATAGATACGCGTTTTCGTGAATGTTTATTTTTAATTTTTATCTAGAAAACAAATTCCGAAATATCAATGGTGGCTTCGATTAGGTGAATTGGTTAAAATAGCGGCAACTCACGAAAACGAAAACTACAAAGAAGGAATTTATATATCGCTCAAAGATAGTTAATTAAATTCAATTAATGGACTGATTTATATCAGAAAACATTGCTCTCTCGACCGGTGTGAAACTTAGAATTTGAAATACACTTTTTTTATTTGAACGGTTAATTTTTTTTTAGAATATATTTTATTACTGTTATTTATTATACCGCATTTTTCGCTGCTTTTTATTTCTGACTTAGTTATTTCACAAAGCCAGTGTAGCGGCGAATGTACGCTTTTGCATCCCTTTTGTCTTAAGACTGCGGTAGAAAGTAGAACTTTGTAGGATTTTAAGACAGAGGTAGAACGTAGAGAACTTTGTAAGAATTAAGATGCGAACAAAAAAATGCAGCGGCGTGTACATCTACGAATGAAAGTAAATATAAGTTAAAATTAACAGGTAATGTAAAATATTGAAAAATAAACGGGAGTACTTACAAAATTAGTAATGCTGGATATGTAAGGTGTTTTAAGATTCTAACACGAATGAAAGAAATTATTAATACACGATAGACAAAGAAAAGAGGATACGTGATGAAATAAAAAATCCGATGACTTTTTTTTTTTGTTTTTTTTTTTTTTTTTATTGTCTCATAGGATAAAACTTTGCCGAGATTTTGCTAGAAAAGGAAAGAAACTTGACGGAGTTTTAACGTAAAGAGCAGGTGGATTTATAAATCTACCGTCAGGTAGGGAGCATGTAGGTAGCGAGTTATGAGGAAGTAAGACAAGTTTGATCGATGAGAATAATAAGGGATTATAGAAAGAGAAGGAGACCTGAACGTTACAGAATTGGAAGGAATTCGGATAAGAGTAGGAGTTTCGTCCGAAAATAGAAATTAATGAGGGTAATAGTTTTTAGGAAGACGCGAGACTAGTCGAAAATTAAGAGTCTTTGGAGCTCAATTATGAACAGTAGCGTGAATCCCGATTTAGAATAGAATCCCTAAGTGGATGATATGTTTACAAAGTTTTTCAACGCTATCATCTTTCGAATTTTATTTATCTAATGATCCATTAATGACGTTGGTTATAAGAATCGTACGAGTGTCTCTATACCACGAACCTGCGAAATGAACTCTGTATATTTCGGAACTAAATTCCTGTTCCCTGAGACTAGTGAATTGAATCGTGTTCTTTTCCGGACTATTTGAATGGACTAGTTTAGATCCGTAATTCGGGTCCTGACTTGCATTCCGCACGGAAACCTGATTTTCACGTAAGAATAATCGAAAAAATAATTACTAGATATATCCGGTAAAGCCAATTAGTTGTTTTTTTTTGTTTTTTTGATCCTGGGTAAATTTGCTAAATCGCAAAACAGCTAAAAATTCAAAGTCTCCACTAACGAAGTAGAAGCAAATTTTAAAACTGACTGACACTGACCGAGGCTTTTTTTCATACACTGTGGAAAATAGCGGGTTTTGGAAAAAATCAACATTCGTTTTACGACACGAATTTTACTTCCAAATAAATACACGCAATTTCCCCGTCTGCAAGGAAGTAAACTGTAAAAAATACGAATCGTGACTGAAAAATGTAAAATTTCGTTAAACCATTACTGTACGAATAAAAACAATATGCGCAATGCGGTTTTTAACAATTACACGACGACAAATTGCTGCAACCAATACGTCGATCTTAGAACACAGTCTAATAAAATTAAAATTTCACACACTGTACAAATCCTCTGCCCGCCGAGATTTACAAATCTTTCCTAAATTTGATACTATTTGATACTTATAACGAACGGGGCACACACGCCACGACATACACCATAAAATAACTCTGGGAAGCCTCAAACACAAAGACGCTCAAATAAAGTTTTAAACCTGCAATAATTTGCATACGTCGAAAAAACGATAATTTCCAACGTTATGTAAAATGAATTCATTATAATACAGAGTTCCAGACTTGGCTGTCGTAAAGTATTTGTGATACCTAAATTTGTCGCACTCTTACATGCTTCCCTCATAAATTACGGGTGTTCGATAAATAATTTATACTTTTTGTAACACCTCAGCACCATTTTTGTTCATAACTCTATTCAAGCACAGAGGATATTTTTTAACATCCATTTTTAATAAGAGCGAAGGGGTCAGTGAGGTCACGGGTTCGATACTTATTTCGTTTCGGACTCAAGCTGCTATTCCAGTATACTTTATATACCTGAAATTGAATATTAGTCGTAGTGAAAGTAAAAAGGTGACTAAGAAAAAGGAACTGGTCTCCTACTTGTAACAGTGCCATTAGATATTCTTCAATACATTTATAAAGAACTTAGCCCCCCCCCCCCCCGACAAACTAGCAAGGGTTCCTACGATATTCATCTTACGTTTTTAATGATGCTGTAAATAATAGTCGTGCAAGTTTAAAATGTCTTTAATTTCTTAAATAAAAAAGAACAGAACACTATTTTCTGATTAAAATAAAAAAATAGTCGACGTTTTTTTTTTTATAAATACTAATTTTCTCGAGAAAAAACATATATATTATACGATTACGCGTACGACATAATCTAACTGTTAAAATATATGATAGTAGCAAATATTTGAACTGAACAGATTCTATTTTTATAGATGCACCGTGAATATCGGATGTCAATGCATCGAATTGTTTCAAATTGAAGTCATCCTCGTTTAACTCGTAGTTGACTTACGCTCAAAAATTAACATGTACAACGGAAGTATCTGAGTTCTGTCCTAAATCTTAGCATTAGAATATCAAGTTTTACAAATATCCGAAAATAAAATAACGCGGGATCTTAAAAATAAAGAGAGAGGTACGAAGTAAATTTTCAATTAAGTTTTTATCGTAAACTTTACGAAAAATAAAATTAAAGAAACAATGATTAATATACGTTAAAAGGAAAAATGAAAAGATGAAAATTGATGCGATAAACGAACTGATCAAAAATGGCAAAAAGCCAAGATCGAATAATTATTAATAGTAATACAAAAAGAAGCTTAAAAAATGGTACGATAAAAAAGAAAAAAATGTCTTTTATAAACGCGCGAAACACTAATAATATAGGAACGAATCCCCCTCCATCTCTGTACATTGCCGACATTAATGTTTTTCCTTATAGCATGTGTTTCATTTTTATGTGAAAAATATTAAACAATAAATGTTCAGATAACGCGTATTTTCTTCGCAGACTTGAATAATATCAAAAGTCATTCAAAGAATTTAGCAGCACACTCTCTATTCAGGAGAGAGTTGTATGGAAAATAATTTTTTTTTTTATAATTTCATCAACTGAGACTTGTTTTTAACAAACGTAGATATCGAAAAAAAAAAAAAGAAAATAAGGAGAGGTAAAAAAAAATAATCTGAAAACATACTTAAACGGGATTGAGATTCATCCAACGAGCTACAAAAAATATACTGCACATCGTGTGCGCGTTACCCAAAACAAAAAAATTACGATTCATTGCTGTCGAGTAAATTATGCATTTCATCTAGCGAACGAATTAACGAATCTTTAAATGAATTCACGTTCGTTTTATCACACGATCGTAAAGCGGACGTTGCCAAATTTATGTCACTGGAACGCGGGTTGTAGCAGCAAGCATAACCGTCCTCCACTAATGGCCCGTAGCACATAAATCCGTCACATTTTGAAGCAACCTGTATCATACAAACGTACACACACACACACACGTGAAAACGATAAAGTTAAAAGAAACAAAAACGTATGCTCAAGCGTAAACGTTAATTCAATAAGTGTAATTTTAATAATCAGAATCCACACCGCCGTAATTAAGTAAAAAAAAAAAGAAAGAAACTTTAATAGTAACGCTGTGTAAAATTACCTGACTGGTGGAAACTCTCATATGAGTACTTCTGGTATAGCTAATATCAAAATATAATTTGGGAACTTCTAATCCTAATTCGATGGCAGCCAATTTCAATCCGAGTAAATGTCTATCTACGCCGAATCCATTCATTGCCTATATTACAGTTTGGAAATAATATATAAGTACAATAGAAAAGTCCTCTCTGTAAAAAAAAGTAAACCTATAGAGTTAGTTATCGTAAACTCGAACTAATAGTTTCGATTTATGAACAGACGCGATAATGTTTAATTATCGATAAATGAGGAAAAAGCAAAACCTAGATTTTTTTTTTTTACTATTAATGCACGCGCCAGTTTAATTATTTTAAATTCTTCATTATTTATCATCTTTCAGTTTTTCCGATCGCAAATGATTAAAAGAAAAACACTGCTAGTCCCCGGAGAGACTAACGTGTATCAGTTTGCGAAACCAAATAGATCGCTAAATTCACTTTTTACATCGAAAATCAACATCAGAACTAAATATCTTGTTGTATTCTCAATTTATTCGATACGACTGAAAGTGAATTGGTCCCTAAGGAAGCACGCAGGTAATTTCAGCAGTTTATTCGGCAAGTTTTCATCTATGTTTTCATTATAGGTTCTTAAAACGATTACACTTGAAATTAAGGGTAAAAGTTTTATAGAGATGTACTCGTAAAATTTCTTTTGCGACGCGGTAAACAACTACAGATCCATTCCGTATTGTATTTTACCGTACGTCGAGTGAAAAGGAGTATACTACTAAATTGCACAAGGGAAATATCTTAACAATTACCGGAAACGGGCAATTTTACTGGTAGCAACATACAATTCAGCAAAAGTATTAAGAAACAACTATCATAAACTGATGAACAATATCTTCTTAATTCCTCAATCTATATGATAGATCGGTGGACAGCCATGTTCTAAAAGTTCCTGGATAAAGCCATTATCTTCATTTCTCCGTATTCGTTTGCTTTCACGTATTATTCCTTTATTTGTTTTATGTATTTCTGTCTTGGCCTTCCTCTTGGTCTTTTCCCTCCCATGGTTCCTTCTATTATTTGTGTTAGATATTCATTATTTCTATATATAGATGTCCAATCCATTTAGATCTTCTTTCCTTTAATTTCCTTTATAGACTTCTTTTCTCTTTAACTTTATTTAATACTTCTTCATTTCTTATTTTTTCTGTCCATGATATTCTCTCCATTTTTCTCCAGCACCACATTTCGAATGCTTCCAGTTGATCGCTCAACCGTTGATTCAAATTCCAAGTTTCTGACCCATATAGTACTATACTCCATACGAATACTTTAATAAATTTTTTCTTTATTTCTCTTTGGATATTTCTAGATATCAGGAAGTTTCTTTTTTTCTTGAATGCTAATTTTGCTATTGCTATTCTTTCCTTTATATCTTGATCACTTCTTCCATCTTCTGTTATATTATACTTCCCAGATATCTTTTCTTTTTTACCTGTTTTCATTTTCTATTTCTTTACTATCTTTTTCTTTACTACATCTCAATATTGTTGTTTTTTTTTTTTATTTATTTTCATATTATGTTTTAAATATTTGATTCATCTGATTTAGTGAGCACCTTAGTTCTTGTTCGCTGTCTGCTATTATTGCGATATCATCTGCGAATCTAAACATACTTATTTTTATACCGCCTACTGAAACACCGTTACTATATTTTTTTGGTTTCCATTCTTTTATCGCTTGTTCTATGTATATATTAAACAGTGTAGGAGATAAGCTGCAACCTTGCCTGACCCTTTTTCTTATCCTTGCTTCTTTTTCTATAGTATTTTTAAATTCAATACATTATTTGACCTAATACACATATGCAGTCATGGATTTACAGCACGGACTTAAATGGGCTACAGGCCACAGCGGCAAAATTGCGTGAGATTGAAAAGTTTTTTCTTTTGAAAAATACTTAAAATTTCCAAAATATTGTTACATATTATGGCGTTATAGTCATATTAGGGTAGGAGAGGAATGTGATAAAATCATTTTTTTTAACTAAAATGGGATATATATGGTGATTTAGGTAAAATTTCCAAATGATTATAGACAAATGACATGTAAGCAGAGGTGAATCGAGAAATGAATTTAAAATTAACGAAGCGTAAACCGGAACGTTTCTTTATTATTAGGCAAAACGCTTATAATATTAACAGTTAAAGTAAATTCTCGAAGTGTGTACGAGACAATGATCTGGTCGGTATGATAAGAGGTCAAACAAGACTGGAAGAAAAACTGAAAATTCACAAATGTAGTAGCGGTATCTCGTTGATACGACAAAAGTTAGAAGATTTTTCGAAGAATTATTTATATTATTTCTTGCCGTACCAAACGATGAAAGGTGGGGCACTGGGGAACTGCGGGAAGCAAGCTGGGTCCATAACCTATTGAAACTATTCTGAATACTGAATCTGATGAATAAACACGCTAACGGCGAAAATAATATATTAAGAATAAATGTACACTTTATTTAATTTTTGTGATCATTTAACCAAAAAAAAGTAAAAACTCAATGTAACTGGGGGTAAACCAACTCTAACAACACTACAAAAAACACAATTACAATAACGTGCTAACATGATGGGAAAAAACACAAAGAAAGATTAGGGCTGAATAAAATTTGCTCAACAGGAGACGCTCCTTTCCTACAATGAAAAGAATTAAAAATTTTTTCAGATCAACAATGTCTCACCCGAAAGAGTTAAATGATTTATAACAGTTAGTAAAGAATTTAAACTTTGATGATATAATAAATGAATTTGCATTTTTAAAATTGCGTTGTAAAAAATGTAAACTTTAATTGACACACGAATGAATAATGTATGTATAGAATTATAATAAAATTTAGGTATGTTTTAAAAAGGTGTGAAAGTTTTTAATTGAAAATTAATTTTTAACTTTTATGTTCTTTCTTACTTCAGTTATTCGATTATAATTTTTATTACTTAATTTATAAATTATTCCAAGGGCGGCAGAAATTACTGAGCCCACAGCGGCATTTGGCTATAATTCGGCCCTGCACATATGTATATAACTTGCAGACATCTCAGATGACGATGATTCTTAAGCAAAATTTTGGTTTTAATTTAGAACGTTATTTTTAAACGTTACATATAATCAATAGAAACATTTTACACAGATATGCTAGATAATTCATATCATCATCGGCGTAAAAATGACACACGATCAATAATACATCGGTAGCAAAGAATGAAAAAATTATAAAGACAAACCGGTACAAAACCCGGTGAAAAAATTGACTAGTAAGTTATATTAAAAATTTAAAAAAACAATTACAACATTCAATCAATATTACAATAATAAAAAACATTAAATTCAAAACCAATCGTGTAATTTATATTTTTTTATTGTAATCCTATTTAATTAAATAATTTATATTAAATGTCTTGGAAAAATTAGAATGTTAACAATTTTTTTTTTTTGAAATTATTCTATATCTGAAGTAAATAACATATAATATATCCAAAAAGAAGATTTCGGTACCTAATTAACAATTACTTCGAGAAAAACCGGTTTCCATATTTATTTTTTTTATAACTTTTTTTCGCTTAAATTAAATTAAACGAAACAATAGCGATAGAATACAACTGGCGAATAAGAATATTGAATATGTAACATTAAATTTAAATTATAGAAATGTGCTTCGAACTTCCATTTACATTCATTTCTAGATGACGATGTTTATGCTTTGCGATCTTCTATAAGCCATCTAAGACTGGGGCTTACACATCAACGAAAAACAGAAAATTCCATAACACAAAAAATTAAAGCTTCCAAATCAATAAGTAAATAACACGGTCTATTTTCATCCACCTCTATTCGGAAAATAATTGTTTAAAGACGACGTCATTTCTCTATCCGACAAGCCGCCGCAGATCAGCTTATATTTTATCGAAACAAAGAATTTCTTAATGTAAAAAATGAATGCGTATAAGTGAGTAAGAGATTATTTGTGCGCTATTCGACTATTACCGCACTAGCGGGTTGTTTAATTTTGAGAAGCTACAAAGTTCCAGCTTCTATTCAGTCTACATAGCAAATAAACACATTTCATTGGCACCTAGTCACTCAAGCAAGAGGTAAGTCATGACCACTATATCCAGAAAAACTACCGCATGCATATTCATGTATGACCATTTTTATATAAACACTAACCCGTTTAACTGGTACGACAACATTAGTAAAACTATTTAATTATGTATTACCCACAATAGCGACATAAAACTATATTTTAAAAAGGAAGCCGTAAGCAATCGGCTTATTCATAAGTGTATATATGTGTATACTGATGTAGGCTCGCCACTCCTGTGATTCCTGTTTCGGGAGCCACTTAATACAATAGGCTCATTGTTTTGATTTACCGAGATTTTCTATCAGAGACTAATTTTTTGAATACTGAATAGGGGCTCATGTGAATTTGATGCGTTACGATGTGTTATCCTGATTTCCAGAATGTTTCCCGGGGATAAGTTTTAAATCCCTAAGCAGAAACCCAAGAAACTCGAAGTCCCTGAATTTTTTGAACAGTCTAAACCTCGAATAACACCTAAATTCTGTCGAGCATTAACCTTTTATGCTGTTTGCTGCATAAAAAAACAAAAAAAACAAAAGGGTAAATAAATAAAATAAAATTTCCCTGAACACATGCAGAAACAAGATTAAAACAAATAAATACTGCCGGCCGAGATTGCATCGCTGTACATAAGATAACGATTCGTCACTAGAACACAGAACGCGGGGTCTTCGGAAAACCAGTAGAAAAATGAATATAGAAAAATTCGAGAAACATCATCAGATTCCGTGTAGGTAAAATTCGGTAATATAAGTCGGCACCCAACAAAAAATATAAAAAACCTGGAAGAAATTCACGAGAAATCAAGTCCGATGCTCTGGATTGACATCTGAAAAATTGCAGAAGATATAGAAGAAATAGATCCAAAACACATAAATATTCCGAGAAAATAAGTGCAAAGGCCCGGGTCGACACTCAATAGAAAATATAATAAACAAATTATTAGTACAAATTCAATGGAAATAAATTTGGTCGGACGCTCCGAGCCGGCATGAATAAACAAATATACCTACACATTTATATATAACGCACGATTCCAATTTCTGACGTACAAGACGCATCGTGCACACAGCAAAAACCAATCCAATACATTCCAATGCTAGCGGGTCACTTCGCATACACACCGCACGGGCTCCCTGCAAATTTGTCTCCCCATCAAAGTAAAGGATCCACAACAACTGCAAAATATTTCAAAGAAACTGATTTACGGAGATGAACTTGCATTTCCAGCATCTCAGACATCCTGAAGGCGCCCAAGCAATGGCACAGCGAACCACTGCAGTCTCGGACGGACGCCGAACCCCAAAAGCTCAGACGATCCAGTCAATACCCACGAAGCAAGAAATACTGCAGAAAAAAAAGGGGGGAAATACATATACTAACAAATTTTATAGTACTTAAGTGTCCAATAATCAAAATTCAACCAAACAAGAAGTAATCAGCCAGCGCCTCCGACTGACCTCCATCCTTCCAAAGAGGTGGCCGAGCCACTCTGCGTAACTTTTATAGCGTACGCCACCGACTCATCAAAAAAAAAATCTGAAAAAAAGGAAAAGAAAAGGAAAGAAAATGTGAATTTTATTACAAGAAATCGAATAATCCCGTGGTGTTTACACGCACATCTAAAAGTCGAATATCGCCACAGCGATGAAACAAATTTAACGAAAAAACGCGCAAAATAGACGACTAATGTTAACAAAACGCTGAGCCAATAAACGGCACAAATACACTTACGCCCGTTGTCCAGTGACTGATGGTATATAAACACGAAATATTACGCCGAGTCGGGCGCGCAAAAAAGAAAATTAAATAAACAAATTTTAAACATTTTAAAAGTGAAACAAAAAACATTATCGAATAAAATATTACTTATTATTAAATTGTAGAACAATCTACATTACCTTCTTAGTTTAGTTACAAGTCGCACATTAGAGAGGACGTATATTGTTGAAAAAAATTATTTTAAACACATAATCGCATTCTTAAACTTCACATATATTCACACTGTTAAAGAGAAAAAAGTAAGAAGACTGCACATATATTAACTGTACGAAATTCGGAGATTTTTAAATTAATATTTTTACACTTAATCTCAACTTTTGGTTGTTTTACGAACTCCTCGTGAATTTTTATCTTTTAATATAAGATCGTGTTAATTTAGACTTCCACTTTAAAAATTATCATCAAACACGAAAACGAGACAATGATACTAAACTTCGATAACCCTTTAAAAATTTTACACGGTAACCGAGTTACTTCGTCTTAAATTATTTAATTTCAATCTTACCTGCACTGTATAATTTTTATGCGAATTAATAGCATCCTTTAAAGCGAGTATTTTATCGTTTTTCGTACTGGTCGATGTTAACATGTGTTTAGCAAACTGAACAGATTCTACAGAACAGGAACGAATTGTTTCTGTACGGCCGTGCAAAAATTTTCTCATCGACGCAGTTTCGTATTGAGCTCCAGGTGTTCTATGCAGCCTAGGTAATACAAATTAATAGTGCTCAACAATATAATTAATCTATTTAAATATAAATATTGTGGAGCAGCTGTTGTTAGCCAAAATACATGGAAATTTTTAACTTACATTTCAGCTGCGAGCATGAAAGATATTTAAAAAGTTGTCGTTGAAGTAGTGGAGACACCCTGTTTTAAAACTTGTCTTCTTTTTTTTATTTTCTTAACGACTAATTATGTTTTTTCTATGTCACCGCTTCCACGCGTATACTATTTCGAATTATTTTACAACTTTTTCAGAAATATAATTGAGAAATTTTACAAAAAATCACGTTCATGGTACATTGTTATCCATGTCGATTATTCGCATTTTTTTATCAATCGACGTGTCGATCTTATTTGTAACTCCATATACATACACGTATATATCCCCTGCAGTACACACCGTCAGAGTAATATAGTTTCCAAGAAGGTCGTACAAGAGAAAAGATTGACACGAAAGGAATCGTTCTACTGAAAATCATTTTGAATTGTCCCCGGTGATGGAGCATGGAAAAAACGTGGATTCACGTTACTTTTTGTAGTTACCATTTCCAATAGATATATTATAGTGAAAAGTGTATTGTGCAAAAAAATTTCGAGAAGAAAAAAATAATAAATATGCAACAGCATATGCAGAGTGGTACGAATAGCGCGTAATGATACTGAAGAAAATCACGAAGATTCGTCGGGTAAAATGGAAGTTTCTGAAATTGTAATTCAAAGAGCATGGAAGAAATACAGAGTAAAATAGGTCAGCTACATTGGTACGGTGATTCGAAAACGTGCATTGAAATAAAAATCTGTGTCCCGCACGGAGATGTTTTAATAATGTGTAAAGAAAGAATCATGGTGACCACTCAAAATTTTTAAATTCCGGGGTTTTTTCCAGTCCAAATCCACCCGATTTTCTGATTACTAGAATTGTACAAAAAAAAAGTTTTTTTTTTTTTTTTTTTTTTTTTTTTTTTTTTTTTTTATTACTAGTGATAATATTTGACCGGCGCCGCATATTTTATATGTATAAAACAGAACTTCGTAATTTATTATCGAGTGTGAAGAACATCAAAAAATGCATATTATTCGCCTCAAATGATTTTTTCTTATTAAAAATATCATTTGGCTATTTTTATTTTTTTTTCCCCCGATTTTACAACAAAATTCCCAGCTTATTCCCGGTTGGATGGTCACCCTAAGAATGCAATAGCCACACACATTCGAAAACGAATGGGATCGCGTCTCGATTACACCGAGTAAAAAACAGAATCGAAGAAAAAATAAAACTGCCTAATGATTGATAAATTGTCGATCTACATATTACAGATCGCCGGTATACATCGTAACTGCGAAGCAGTTGAAAAAAATGAGGGACGCGATATGGACTATACTTTTTGTTATTATATCGTTTTACCAACGAAAAACCTTCACACGAATATTTCGCATAAAGTGAAAAATCACGATACCTGGCAAAACAAAAGCTTTAGAGAACTTGATACTTGTATTCATGGCTATAAAAAGACTTACCTAACTACGTTTTGACAGCAATAAAACCGGCATACGAAGATCTATCGAACGCAAAATTACTGACGAGGTACATCGGTAGATTTACCGAAAACAATAATGAGAGTTTTGATCAATTCATATGGAAAGTAAGTGCGAAACACTTACCGGATGGTGCAAAAACCGTTGAATTAGCGGCAAATATTGCACAACCTGTACGTTTAATGAAGGTTACATATCTGTGTGCTTTTTATATTACGGAAGCAACTAGAGTTCTCCGGGACAAAATGTGTATGAATTTGTCGCGGAAACGGACAAAGTACGTTTACAATTCGCAGGTCAACGAGCTTCTGCCAATACGCTAGAGGAAAGAATGCGTTGACAATTTTGGAAGCTTTAATATATTTTTGTAACTAGCTACACAGCACTCACCTGAATAACTGAAGAATTTTCCCATATTTTATTCTACTTTTAATCTTAGAATAGTCGTATTTCCGAAAAAGTGACCAATTGAAACATTATAAGAGATATTACTTTAAAATCTAACGTTAATACGATCTTCCAAAATTCCTGTACCGGAAAATACACGTAATGATTTAGAAAGGATTCTTATTAATACGCTAAAGATTATATCCGGCATTTAGCCGATTTTTATGATTAAAAGATGCTCCGAATAGCACGTAGCATTCGATGTAGTTCACGTTTCTAATGAAATTGTCCACTATTACATTAACCGCGCAAATACACACTGATTAGGTCACAGTCTCGTTTGCTTTATAAAACTGAAAAAAATCAGTTTCAAAATTAACACGATGAGAATTACCTATAAAAAGCAAGCTGTAGAGCCATTTGAATAAAACTATCCGGACTAAATTTTTTGTCTTTAATGAAATTTTTCCCAAACAAGGTGTAAGTGAAACAGGCCATTTCCAAATTCCGGACCAGTCTGAAATTTAAAATTTAACATTAATTCGAAAACAGAAAAAACAATATATATGCCGAATTATAGTAGGCTAACGTACTTCTATACTATACTACTAACATATAACCTAACATTTTGATGGGTGGAGGGAAATGTAAAATGCAATATTTCGGTGAATAGTTTTTACAGTGTTCACTTCACCATTCGACTAATAATTACCTTCCAAATTAATTTTTCTTCATTTCATTCGATATATCGTTTACAAGTTTGAAAAGAATCAACAGTCTTGCTTAGATGTAAAATTAAAGTCGATTCTCTATCGAGCAAAGTTGGTTTGAAGACATGTCGAGTTTATGTTCAAATGGATCGTTACATCTCTCTAATCGTGGTAACAAGTAATATAAAACAAGATTCGCTTTTATTAGTGATTATTTCGTTATTACATTAAACTATAAACTTAAGAAACAAATTAAGATCTTACTTGATAAAATCAATCTAAAAGAAAAATGAAAACTAATAACAAAGTAACGAATTTCACTTTAAAGGCAGAAAAATTACAAAAAATAGAAAATAATCCAAAAAAAAGAAAGAGATAGCAAAATTCAGACAAAAGAACAATAAGTTAAAACGTTATATTAATTCAATCAAGCAATATAGGAGGAAGAAAAATATTATACTCTCCGCTATACCATATTTGGAAGAAGAAAAAAAGTCGTGAAATTTATATGGTTGACCAACGTCTCGAATTGAAAAAAATATAAAAATCAGATAAAATATGGTTGGAATTACAATAGACAAATATTAATAAAAAGGAACGATTTTGAACCAGTGAAAAAAATTAAAAAGTATAGAACAACTTAACAAGCCAGCGGATGAGAAGGAGAAGCACATTAGCAGATCACATAGGCAGATCAGATACTGACAATTTCAATATCACATCGAAATCACAGACGATTTTTTCACCACTAAATGCGCGTTTCCGTTATAATAAAACTTAAGTGAAATTCCCCTTAACCTAGAAAGTTCGGTAAACTAGGGTGAGTATATTCGTGCAACTAAAATAGAGTATGGAGAGTTTTATTTTTATTTTTCTCTTTTTTTCACACTTTTTTCTTATTTTTAATACGTTATCATAATAATAGTAACAATAAAAATAAAAATAAAAAAAAAATAATAATAATAATAGTAATGACACTGAACAAAATTTCCGGTTCCCTTTTATCTTATTTTGGTTCATACAAGATCTGTCTTGAGAATGTACATGATTCCAGTAAAAACGTAGGTAAAATCCCCTTCTCTAGCAATATCAAAATTACTCCAATCAAAGTCCGAATATTACCTGTATTTTAAAGCACTTCGGGCAACGGTATTTATGCCAACTAAAGTATACGGACCCAGGCGACGAATTTGTATATATGTACCTCTCGTCATTATGAGCCAACATCAGCAATTTTAAAACAGCAGGGAAATTGGACTTCTACCCTTCCGCCTTTTCTGCCAGCAATTGTCTTTTTGAAAAATTATTTTTTGCATAGTAATATCCAAGCATATATTCTAAACTATGTGTTTCTTAAATGTGGTGGTATTATTAGCGACATATATGTGAACTTTTCTGAAAACAATATTATGGAAGAAATTCGGTTCCTGTATTGTCGATTCGAAGAATTTATAAAGTCAAAGTTTAAACCGACAAAATCAACAGAAATCTGCTTTGAAATTCCACATTCTGCGTTGAAGTATCTCTTTTAAGCTCATTTTTAAAGTGTCTCCGAGCGTCCCATCACCCCTTCAGTGCGCCAAATGCCAACCATTTGGCCTTACGACTAAACCTTGCCGCAGTTCTTTTCCTTCATGTTCTCACTGTTCCAGCCTACGTCTTTTCTCCGAATGTAAAGTTCTCAAGTTCTCTCCTCTTTTGTCACGGAACTACTTTGTTAGCATAATATAACATCTTCCTCAAACATTGAGAATTACCTTTCCACTTTTTGCGGAACAGTTTCCAATGGTCTAAATAATGTATATATTTTCGCACTGCCACATTGTTTTTTTGTTTTTCCTGTTGACATTTTTGTTTTTTTTTTTACCTTTATTTTTTGATTGCTTTCCTTTCCTTCTCCACCCTACGTTACAAAGTGTTATTAACATCATGGGTATAAACCAATATTCAAAGGTTTTGTATACGTTTTATTACCTTATGTTTCATTTTAAGTAGCAGTTGTCTCGAATGTCTGAAGCACGAACTGTACGTGCTTTATTACTTCCTTTCAGCTTCATTCTCCTTTCTGCAAAGTTACCGTCACTACGTGTGTAAAGCTATGTCTAAAAACTTGTATATTGCTTAAACAAAAAGAAAAAATGTTGTAAATACAGCTGTCTCTCGCGGACTCTTTCTTGACTTTATCCACTTTCTTTCTCTATTCATAAACGTTCACATCCTTACTGTTTCTTTCTCAATTCAATCGCAATACTTTCCAAACTTAATAATCTATAGTGAAACTTCCGCAATATAAAGGTCAACAAAAATGCACTGGAAGGCTTATTGAACCTTCATATATCAGAGTCGCATTACTATCCGAAAACTGGCTTAAAACCTCGTTAGAACTCTAAATCGAAGGCTTTAACATTATCAGGTCAAACAGAGAAGACGGTTACGAAGGTGTAGCAATTTCAATAAGAAATCACTGGCAGTTTAATGAGACTGGAATGTGTAAGCACCACTTTTACCATCCTGCCTCTTGCTCATTCTGAATCCATTAAATTTTACTTCTGCAGATTTTCTGCACGCTATCCTTTATATCTCTTTTTCTAATTATTCAAATAATTTCGTTATTGCTTTTGATGCTCAAAGTATGCTTCTAGCCATTACTTCACTTCTTCTTTCTCCCTTGGTAGATACAGTTTTATGCGTCCTCGATCTTGCAGAAATTGAAGGCAATGAGCAAACTGATTTGTTAGCAGGACCTGCTGCGAGCCTAAGGGAAAAAACCTTTTCCTCTCGCTTTTTTGCAACCATAAATGACGCAATAAGAAAAATGTTTTTTTTTTTATTAAAACGTTCATTGGTTTAGTTTTTGTTATTAACAGATTAGAGTTTAAGAGATAATATTAGGCTCAGCACCGCCGTAGAATTAGTCTGAAGAAAGTATTGTACGATTATGCTTAAAGACATTATATGTAATTCTAAGTTTATTTCTAAAAATAGCTATATCAGTAATATACTTACCAGATGGACTATGCACATAATAGCAATAATAAATAAAAAGATTTTAAAATTTTTTTAAAAAGACACTTTTCTAAAAAGTGTACCCAAAAAAATTCACTAAAAAAAATAAACTAAATTCCTTAGCACATATAACTTAAAACCAAATTACAATAATTGTGTGAAAAATTTTCTCATGAAAAACTGAAATGAAAAGTGTGAGCGCTGATAAAATTTTTGAACAAATACTACATAGTACACACCGAACAAATTCATCGTGTGTAGAAAATATAATATACTACACCACACAATATTTATATTTACATCACATAGTACATATGCTAACTTTCTGATAAATATACTACAAATCAAGGAAAAAATATTAAATTTACAGCAACACACAGTAAAATTTCCTACACATAATACAATTAGTACACGTGAACATTTGACTACACTTTGTAAGAGTTTATCAAGAAGAAGAGTATCAATATGAATGACATGTCAGCGTCCACACTTTTCATTTTAATTTTCCATGAGAACTCGTTGAAAAAATGATTTTCAGTTATATGTGCTAAAGAATTTATTTTATTTTTTTTAGTGATTTCTTTGGACCTATTTTTTAGAAAAGTGCGTTTTTAAAAAAAATTTAATGTGGAAACATCTTATAAGGCGTTTTTTGCTTGGAAAGTGAAAATATTCGAGCATTATTGTTACCTTTTTCGAGCGTTTAGCAACATAATAAACGTGATTAACTCAAAATATTAATAATTTACTCCATGGGGAAATATAATTGTGAAAAAAACTAATTTTTTATAAAACATTAAAATATCAATTTTAATTCCATGGAAATGTAATTTCGAATAATTTTAATTACCATGGAAATGTAAATTCAAATAAAGAAAACGAATTTGAAATCGCAATAGTACCATTTATAGGCTCATCACTGATGGAAATAGTACGTGTCTTAACGTTTACTTACACGGTATTTTTCGCTTGGGGAGTGAATATTTTCGAGCGTCGTCGTTACCTTTTATAAAGGGTATTTAAAGTTTGTTTTAATTATTATATTAGTACTATTCCCTTAAAAAGGGGCGAAAATACAGGAAATAAATCTTTTGGGGAAATACAGAAATCACCTGTATGAAAAAAGAGAAAAAATAGAAGATTTAAACAGATATTAATACACGGGTGAAGCCACGAGCAAGGCTAACAGATAGGTAAATGAACCATTTATAGGATAAATGAATGATGTAATAAAAGCGGTGTAAATACGAGATAGGAAACAAATCAATTACAATGATAAAGCTTTAGGACCTCCAGAAATGGCATTCGATCGACAATACTAGAAACCATATTTTTAATATTTGCTACCGGGAATGTTATTTATACTCAAATTTGAAATCTTTATTCAACTACTGTAGCTTGCTGTGCGTGAAACGTGAAGACCATTTTTTTTTTTTTTTTTGGGCGATGGTAAACATGTTTCTCAAAGAGGGAAAGAATCTTTACATAAATATAATTCTAGATAAAACAAAAATTTTATTAATTTCCAAGAACAGATTTAAACGGGCATTAATAAACGAGTAAAGCCATAAGTAACAGATATTATTATAAAACAGAAATATTTCAAATTTAACAATAATATTTAATTAAGTCGCTTGAGTTTATCGCTCCTTCATTTTAAAATTTTGAGTGTTCATATTTTGTTCTTATATTCTAATGAAAATTAGTAGTAAGTAAATAAAGTAATCTCTAAGGAGATCCCATTTTCCAATGTTTATTTTAATGAACATTAAGTATCAGCACTAAATTTAATTTTCAAAAATTTTGAAAAAGCCGATCCTAAAAATAGTATGAAAGCATGTGTTATTTTAAATTAAAAATATTTGTTAAAAATTCCGCATAATAAATCTATGTTGCTAGGCGCTTATATGTATGTTTTTACATTTTCCAAGGGTCGCAAGCGACACTTAAAATTTTTTCTAATATTTTTTTATTTTATACTTTTTAGTTATAAATGAATTTTCAACAATTTAAAAACGGTTATTCTCAGTTGCACGATGTTGTGTGACAGCATTGCGAACATCCTCTAAACGAGCCTCACGTTTTTCGTAACTTTCATTTGCATGTAGCTGTGAATGTTTCTGACGACCAAGTTCTAATCAGAATTCACGATGATCTTTCGCTTCAGCACTTCTCTATTTCGATCTATATTGATTATATTTCTCTAATTTTACTCGCTTAGCATTATCATTTTCTCCATACCTCTTCTCATAATGTTTTTTACGAACTTTTTCCAAACGTCGTTAACGTTGAATGGTTGTTTCCCTCATTAATGTGGATAATTTTTCATATTGCAGCTAACGTGACTATAAACGTAAAAGTGATAATGCTAAGCAAGCAAGATTAGAAACATTTTCTTTCTCGTTTATTTTTATCATCCAGTAACAGTCATATATATATATATATATATATATATATATATATATGTATACATATACAAGAAGATATTTGGCCTGATTCCTCAGAGATCTTACATACGCTGCGTATATGTCGAAAATAATCTTAGATTATTGTATTGTAATCCAAAACAAAGGTCTCTATAAAATTTTAGAATTTTTCATCGACGGAAAATGTTTTAAACAGAGCTTCTCAGATTTGATTCCAGACAAACAAGCAGACGTGAAAGTGAATTAAAGAAAAGTGTATAATATAAAAAATAATATAAAATAATGGTAACAATTATTTATACCACTACCATTAATGATAATGATAATGATAATGATAATGATAATGATAATGATAATGATAATGATAATGATAATGATAATGATAATGATAATGATAATGATAATGATAATGATAATGATAATGATAATGATAATGATAATGATAATGATAATGATAATGATAATGATAATGATAATGATAATGATAATGATAATGATAATGATAATGATAATGATAATGATAATGATAATGATAATGATAATGATAATGATAATAATAATGATAATAATGAAGATAGTATTAAGAAATGTAACTGCGTAGGTATTTTATATTTATTCAATAAACGGCGAGAATTTAAATCCTGTAACAAACCTAAAAGATCTAGGTAAAGTATTAAATTTCAAGTATGTTTTACGGTTTACATTGAGAAAATAACATCCAAAGCGAATCATATTATGGATTATATTATTCGTTGCTCACCTTTTTAGTTATTTATTAAAGAATATTTTATCATCCTGTTTGTTAGTAACTATAGTATAAAAAATAAATGCTAAAATAACAAACTAATACGTAAGTAACAAAATTAATATAAGAATATCAAACTTGTTATCTTAGGAACGTTTTCGGGCATAACCCATCTTCAGCTAAAATAATCGAACTAAATTAAAAACATAGTGTAACAGTGAACACAATTTAAAACTTCACTTTGAAGCTAAAATAAAATAAAATTAAAAATAAATTAAAATGAAAATAACATGAAACATAGCACACATGTGAACCGAACTACAGTCTAACACATATTGAAACTAAAAATTAAATCACAAGTTTAAAACGGTAATTAATGTGAAATAAAAACAAGAAATAAAATTGAAATAAAAAATTAAAATAAAAAATGAATGATAAACATATTTGGAGATTAGATAAGAAATAAATAATAGAACCTGTCTAAGAAGGGCTAGTTTAAAATTTTTTATTAAGGTATTATATTAAAGAGTGGGTTTTGATTGTGTGGAGTTTGGTCATTTAATATATTGTTTTTGTGTTTATTTATGTAATAGTTTTCAGCTATGTTCATTAGGTTTCCTTTATTGTATGTGGCTAATACTGTAACTGTTTTTTCTAGTGAATCAGGTGTATGTTTATTTTTTATTAAGTGTTCTGCATATGTGGATTTTTCCGTTTCGTTATTTGTAAATGATTTAATGTGTTCTAGGTATCTATATTTTATTTTCCTACCAGTTTGACCGATGTATGCCTTTTCACAATTATTACAGTTTATTTTGTATATACCACTATTTTCAAATATATTATTATTTTCTTTATTCATAGTAATTATTTTGTTTTTTAGGGTATTGTTTGTTTTATAAGCTATTTGTAATCCTAGTTTTTTAAATATATTACTTAATTTGTATATATTTTTATTTATGAAAGTGAATGTTATAAATTTGTTTTTGTCTTTGTTAATATCGTTATTTTTTGGTTTATATTTTAATTTTAATTTTATTTTTTGTATTAATTTTTCTATTATGTGTTCAGTGTAACCATTATTTATTGCAATTGTTTTTAATATTTTTATTTCATTTTGTTTTTTGTTTTGATTCATGGGGGTGTTTAGTAATCTATTTATGGCGTGTATGAAGTATGCGTGTTTATGTTGATTTGGATGGTTTGATGTTTTGTTTATTATAGTGTCGGTTGTTGTTTGTTTTCTGTGTATATTGTATTGTAATTTATTGGTAGTTTTATTTATTATGATGTCTAAGAAGTTAATTTTATTGTTTATCTCTTTTTCCATAGTGTATTGTATGTTTTTATGTATTTTATTTAAATCATTTAAAATGTTATTTTCAGTGTTATTGTTGTTTTCATCAAAAATAACTAAAGTATCATCTACATATCTGATATATGTTTTTATATTATATTTTTTAATTAAATTTTCAATATATCTTTCTTCGAGATGTTGTAGAAATATTTCACTTAAAATACCTGATAAGGGGGATCCCATACCTAAACCACTATTTTGGGTATATGTAATATTATTGAATTTATCAAAAATATAAATAATAAATTAAACCAAGAAAATGCTGTTACCGCTAAAGCTGATAAAGGAAATAGTATAATTATAATAAATAAAAATGAACTTATTCAAAAAACTGATAATTTTATAAAAGAAAATAACATAAATACGACAAAAATCGATCCCACAAACAAATATCAGGCTAAAATAAGAAAAATAATAAAAGAATCAAATTTACTAATAAATAACAATATCGCCAAATTCTTTATAAATATGAACCCCAAAGCACCAACTCTCAACCCACTATTAAAAATACATAAACCAAATATACCAATTAGACCTTTAGTAAATTACACAACTGCCCCTGGATATAAATTAGCCAAATACATATCCAATATATTAAAACAAAATATATCTTTAAATGATAAATATACAATCAGAAATAGACAAAATGTCTTTGATAAATTACAAAACATACCTATAAACAATAAAACTAAAATAATCTCTTACGATATAACCAATTTATACACTAACATACCAATTAATGAGACAATAGAAATAATCAAAAAATCAATAAATGTTTCAAATAATAATATATATAATAACCAATTAATCAATTTAATAAAAATACTCATTGAACAAAATTATTTCAAATTCAATAATATTACATATACCCAAAATAGTGGTTTAGGTATGGGATCCCCCTTATCAGGTATTTTAAGTGAAATATTTCTACAACATCTCGAAGAAAGATATATTGAAAATTTAATTAAAAAATATAATATAAAAACATATATCAGATATGTAGATGATACTTTAGTTATTTTTGATGAAAACAACAATAACACTGAAAATAACATTTTAAATGATTTAAATAAAATACATAAAAACATACAATACACTATGGAAAAAGAGATAAACAATAAAATTAACTTCTTAGACATCATAATAAATAAAACTACCAATAAATTACAATACAATATACACAGAAAACAAACAACAACCGACACTATAATAAACAAAACATCAAACCATCCAAATCAACATAAACACGCATACTTCATACACGCCATAAATAGATTACTAAACACCCCCATGAATCAAAACAAAAAACAAAATGAAATAAAAATATTAAAAACAATTGCAATAAATAATGGTTACACTGAACACATAATAGAAAAATTAATACAAAAAATAAAATTAAAATTAAAATATAAACCAAAAAATAACGATATTAACAAAGACAAAAACAAATTTATAACATTCACTTTCATAAATAAAAATATATACAAATTAAGTAATATATTTAAAAAACTAGGATTACAAATAGCTTATAAAACAAACAATACCCTAAAAAACAAAATAATTACTATGAATAAAGAAAATAATAATATATTTGAAAATAGTGGTATATACAAAATAAACTGTAATAATTGTGAAAAGGCATACATCGGTCAAACTGGTAGGAAAATAAAATATAGATACCTAGAACACATTAAATCATTTACAAATAACGAAACGGAAAAATCCACATATGCAGAACACTTAATAAAAAATAAACATACACCTGATTCACTAGAAAAAACAGTTACAGTATTAGCCACATACAATAAAGGAAACCTAATGAACATAGCTGAAAACTATTACATAAATAAACACAAAAACAATATATTAAATGACCAAACTCCACACAATCAAAACCCACTCTTTAATATAATACCTTAATAAAAAATTTTAAACTAGCCCTTCTTAGACAGGTTCTATTATTTATTTCTTATCTAATCTCCAAATATGTTTATCATTCATTTTTTATTTTAATTTTTTATTTCAATTTTATTTCTTGTTTTTATTTCACATTAATTACCGTTTTAAACTTGTGATTTAATTTTTAGTTTCAATATGTGTTAGACTGTAGTTCGGTTCACATGTGTGCTATGTTTCATGTTATTTTCATTTTAATTTATTTTTAATTTTATTTTATTTTAGCTTCAAAGTGAAGTTTTAAATTGTGTTCACTGTTACACTATGTTTTTAATTTAGTTCGATTATTTTAGCTGAAGATGGGTTATGCCCGAAAACGTTCCTAAGATAACAAGTTTGATATTCTTATATTAATTTTGTTACTTACGTATTAGTTTGTTATTTTAGCATTTATTTTTTATACTATAGTTACTAACAAACAGGATGATAAAATATTCTTTAATGAATTCTGCTGATATAGCAATACATATCCAAAAATATTATTACTTAACATTAAAATTGAAAAAAACTATTAATAACATCTACTTCAATAAAAAATGCCTACAAATGAATATAATACCAAAATATGCAACAATAAAAATAAAAAACAAATCTCCGGTAGCAATAAAAACCAAAAAACAAGCTGAAATATTTTGGATCAAAAATGAAATAAATTACCTATATAACAAAAAGAATAAAATCAATATACAACTCTTAAAAATACATTTACAATTAGTTAATAATATAAACTATGAAATTCTAAATTTATATTTTGAAAAAATTAATGACAAAATTAAACCCATTATATACCAAAAACAACAAATAATAAATAAAAAATTAAATACTTTAGCAAAACAACAAATACCTAAACCTACAATTAATAATAAATTTGATTTTTATCCAAGAACTGTAAACTTAACTACCATAAAATTTACAAATGATGAAGTCAACGTTTTAAATTTAGGTTATAAATATAATTTAAACACATCACATAAAAAACAATATGAAAATTTAATAATAGAAACTGAAAATGCAATACAAAAATTACCAACAAATGAACAAACTATTACAAGAGCCGAAGCAACACACGCAATTTTAAACATTATAAAGAAAAACAAAACAAACACAGACCATTTAAAAATACAAAAAACCATCAAAAATATAAATAATAAATTAAACCAAGAAAATGCTGTTACCGCTAAAGCTGATAAAGGAAATAGTATAATTATAATAAATAAAAATGAACTTATTCAAAAAACTGATAATTTTATAAAAGAAAATAACATAAATACGACAAAAATCGATCCCACAAACAAATATCAGGCTAAAATAAGAAAAATAATAAAAGAATCAAATTTACTAATAAATAACAATATCGCCAAATTCTTTATAAATATGAACCCCAAAGCACCAACTCTCAACCCACTATTAAAAATACATAAACCAAATATACCAATTAGACCTTTAGTAAATTACACAACTGCCCCTGGATATAAATTAGCCAAATACATATCCAATATATTAAAACAAAATATATCTTTAAATGATAAATATACAATCAGAAATAGACAAAATGTCTTTGATAAATTACAAAACATACCTATAAACAATAAAACTAAAATAATCTCTTACGATATAACCAATTTATACACTAACATACCAATTAATGAGACAATAGAAATAATCAAAAAATCAATAAATGTTTCAAATAATAATATATATAATAACCAATTAATCAATTTAATAAAAATACTCATTGAACAAAATTATTTCAAATTCAATAATATTACATATACCCAAAATAGTGGTTTAGGTATGGGATCCCCCTTATCAGGTATTTTAAGTGAAATATTTCTACAACATCTCGAAGAAAGATATATTGAAAATTTAATTAAAAAATATAATATAAAAACATATATCAGATATGTAGATGATACTTTAGTTATTTTTGATGAAAACAACAATAACACTGAAAATAACATTTTAAATGATTTAAATAAAATACATAAAAACATACAATACACTATGGAAAAAGAGATAAACAATAAAATTAACTTCTTAGACATCATAATAAATAAAACTACCAATAAATTACAATACAATATACACAGAAAACAAACAACAACCGACACTATAATAAACAAAACATCAAACCATCCAAATCAACATAAACACGCATACTTCATACACGCCATAAATAGATTACTAAACACCCCCATGAATCAAAACAAAAAACAAAATGAAATAAAAATATTAAAAACAATTGCAATAAATAATGGTTACACTGAACACATAATAGAAAAATTAATACAAAAAATAAAATTAAAATTAAAATATAAACCAAAAAATAACGATATTAACAAAGACAAAAACAAATTTATAACATTCACTTTCATAAATAAAAATATATACAAATTAAGTAATATATTTAAAAAACTAGGATTACAAATAGCTTATAAAACAAACAATACCCTAAAAAACAAAATAATTACTATGAATAAAGAAAATAATAATATATTTGAAAATAGTGGTATATACAAAATAAACTGTAATAATTGTGAAAAGGCATACATCGGTCAAACTGGTAGGAAAATAAAATATAGATACCTAGAACACATTAAATCATTTACAAATAACGAAACGGAAAAATCCACATATGCAGAACACTTAATAAAAAATAAACATACACCTGATTCACTAGAAAAAACAGTTACAGTATTAGCCACATACAATAAAGGAAACCTAATGAACATAGCTGAAAACTATTACATAAATAAACACAAAAACAATATATTAAATGACCAAACTCCACACAATCAAAACCCACTCTTTAATATAATACCTTAATAAAAAATTTTAAACTAGCCCTTCTTAGACAGGTTCTATTATTTATTTCTTATCTAATCTCCAAATATGTTTATCATTCATTTTTTATTTTAATTTTTTATTTCAATTTTATTTCTTGTTTTTATTTCACATTAATTACCGTTTTAAACTTGTGATTTAATTTTTAGTTTCAATATGTGTTAGACTGTAGTTCGGTTCACATGTGTGCTATGTTTCATGTTATTTTCATTTTAATTTATTTTTAATTTTATTTTATTTTAGCTTCAAAGTGAAGTTTTAAATTGTGTTCACTGTTACACTATGTTTTTAATTTAGTTCGATTATTTTAGCTGAAGATGGGTTATGCCCGAAAACGTTCCTAAGATAACAAGTTTGATATTCTTATATTAATTTTGTTACTTACGTATTAGTTTGTTATTTTAGCATTTATTTTTTATACTATAGTTACTAACAAACAGGATGATAAAATATTCTTTAATGAATTCTGCTGATATAGCAATACATATCCAAAAATATTATTACTTAACATTAAAATTGAAAAAAACTATTAATAACATCTACTTCAATAAAAAATGCCTACAAATGAATATAATACCAAAATATGCAACAATAAAAATAAAAAACAAATCTCCGGTAGCAATAAAAACCAAAAAACAAGCTGAAATATTTTGGATCAAAAATGAAATAAATTACCTATATAACAAAAAGAATAAAATCAATATACAACTCTTAAAAATACATTTACAATTAGTTAATAATATAAACTATGAAATTCTAAATTTATATTTTGAAAAAATTAATGACAAAATTAAACCCATTATATACCAAAAACAACAAATAATAAATAAAAAATTAAATACTTTAGCAAAACAACAAATACCTAAACCTACAATTAATAATAAATTTGATTTTTATCCAAGAACTGTAAACTTAACTACCATAAAATTTACAAATGATGAAGTCAACGTTTTAAATTTAGGTTATAAATATAATTTAAACACATCACATAAAAAACAATATGAAAATTTAATAATAGAAACTGAAAATGCAATACAAAAATTACCAACAAATGAACAAACTATTACAAGAGCCGAAGCAACACACGCAATTTTAAACATTATAAAGAAAAACAAAACAAACACAGACCATTTAAAAATACAAAAAACCATCAAAAATATAAATAATAAATTAAACCAAGAAAATGCTGTTACCGCTAAAGCTGATAAAGGAAATAGTATAATTATAATAAATAAAAATGAACTTATTCAAAAAACTGATAATTTTATAAAAGAAAATAACATAAATACGACAAAAATCGATCCCACAAACAAATATCAGGCTAAAATAAGAAAAATAATAAAAGAATCAAATTTACTAATAAATAACAATATCGCCAAATTCTTTATAAATATGAACCCCAAAGCACCAACTCTCAACCCACTATTAAAAATACATAAACCAAATATACCAATTAGACCTTTAGTAAATTACACAACTGCCCCTGGATATAAATTAGCCAAATACATATCCAATATATTAAAACAAAATATATCTTTAAATGATAAATATACAATCAGAAATAGACAAAATGTCTTTGATAAATTACAAAACATACCTATAAACAATAAAACTAAAATAATCTCTTACGATATAACCAATTTATACACTAACATACCAATTAATGAGACAATAGAAATAATCAAAAAATCAATAAATGTTTCAAATAATAATATATATAATAACCAATTAATCAATTTAATAAAAATACTCATTGAACAAAATTATTTCAAATTCAATAATATTACATATACCCAAAATAGTGGTTTAGGTATGGGATCCCCCTTATCAGGTATTTTAAGTGAAATATTTCTACAACATCTCGAAGAAAGATATATTGAAAATTTAATTAAAAAATATAATATAAAAACATATATCAGATATGTAGATGATACTTTAGTTATTTTTGATGAAAACAACAATAACACTGAAAATAACATTTTAAATGATTTAAATAAAATACATAAAAACATACAATACACTATGGAAAAAGAGATAAACAATAAAATTAACTTCTTAGACATCATAATAAATAAAACTACCAATAAATTACAATACAATATACACAGAAAACAAACAACAACCGACACTATAATAAACAAAACATCAAACCATCCAAATCAACATAAACACGCATACTTCATACACGCCATAAATAGATTACTAAACACCCCCATGAATCAAAACAAAAAACAAAATGAAATAAAAATATTAAAAACAATTGCAATAAATAATGGTTACACTGAACACATAATAGAAAAATTAATACAAAAAATAAAATTAAAATTAAAATATAAACCAAAAAATAACGATATTAACAAAGACAAAAACAAATTTATAACATTCACTTTCATAAATAAAAATATATACAAATTAAGTAATATATTTAAAAAACTAGGATTACAAATAGCTTATAAAACAAACAATACCCTAAAAAACAAAATAATTACTATGAATAAAGAAAATAATAATATATTTGAAAATAGTGGTATATACAAAATAAACTGTAATAATTGTGAAAAGGCATACATCGGTCAAACTGGTAGGAAAATAAAATATAGATACCTAGAACACATTAAATCATTTACAAATAACGAAACGGAAAAATCCACATATGCAGAACACTTAATAAAAAATAAACATACACCTGATTCACTAGAAAAAACAGTTACAGTATTAGCCACATACAATAAAGGAAACCTAATGAACATAGCTGAAAACTATTACATAAATAAACACAAAAACAATATATTAAATGACCAAACTCCACACAATCAAAACCCACTCTTTAATATAATACCTTAATAAAAAATTTTAAACTAGCCCTTCTTAGACAGGTTCTATTATTTATTTCTTATCTAATCTCCAAATATGTTTATCATTCATTTTTTATTTTAATTTTTTATTTCAATTTTATTTCTTGTTTTTATTTCACATTAATTACCGTTTTAAACTTGTGATTTAATTTTTAGTTTCAATATGTGTTAGACTGTAGTTCGGTTCACATGTGTGCTATGTTTCATGTTATTTTCATTTTAATTTATTTTTAATTTTATTTTATTTTAGCTTCAAAGTGAAGTTTTAAATTGTGTTCACTGTTACACTATGTTTTTAATTTAGTTCGATTATTTTAGCTGAAGATGGGTTATGCCCGAAAACGTTCCTAAGATAACAAGTTTGATATTCTTATATTAATTTTGTTACTTACGTATTAGTTTGTTATTTTAGCATTTATTTTTTATACTATAGTTACTAACAAACAGGATGATAAAATATTCTTTAATGAATTCTGCTGATATAGCAATACATATCCAAAAATATTATTACTTAACATTAAAATTGAAAAAAACTATTAATAACATCTACTTCAATAAAAAATGCCTACAAATGAATATAATACCAAAATATGCAACAATAAAAATAAAAAACAAATCTCCGGTAGCAATAAAAACCAAAAAACAAGCTGAAATATTTTGGATCAAAAATGAAATAAATTACCTATATAACAAAAAGAATAAAATCAATATACAACTCTTAAAAATACATTTACAATTAGTTAATAATATAAACTATGAAATTCTAAATTTATATTTTGAAAAAATTAATGACAAAATTAAACCCATTATATACCAAAAACAACAAATAATAAATAAAAAATTAAATACTTTAGCAAAACAACAAATACCTAAACCTACAATTAATAATAAATTTGATTTTTATCCAAGAACTGTAAACTTAACTACCATAAAATTTACAAATGATGAAGTCAACGTTTTAAATTTAGGTTATAAATATAATTTAAACACATCACATAAAAAACAATATGAAAATTTAATAATAGAAACTGAAAATGCAATACAAAAATTACCAACAAATGAACAAACTATTACAAGAGCCGAAGCAACACACGCAATTTTAAACATTATAAAGAAAAACAAAACAAACACAGACCATTTAAAAATACAAAAAACCATCAAAAATATAAATAATAAATTAAACCAAGAAAATGCTGTTACCGCTAAAGCTGATAAAGGAAATAGTATAATTATAATAAATAAAAATGAACTTATTCAAAAAACTGATAATTTTATAAAAGAAAATAACATAAATACGACAAAAATCGATCCCACAAACAAATATCAGGCTAAAATAAGAAAAATAATAAAAGAATCAAATTTACTAATAAATAACAATATCGCCAAATTCTTTATAAATATGAACCCCAAAGCACCAACTCTCAACCCACTATTAAAAATACATAAACCAAATATACCAATTAGACCTTTAGTAAATTACACAACTGCCCCTGGATATAAATTAGCCAAATACATATCCAATATATTAAAACAAAATATATCTTTAAATGATAAATATATAATCAGAAATAGACAAAATGTCTTTGATAAATTACAAAACATACCTATAAACAATAAAACTAAAATAATCTCTTACGATATAACCAATTTATACACTAACATACCAATTAATGAGACAATAGAAATAATCAAAAAATCAATAAATGTTTCAAATAATAATATATATAATAACCAATTAATCAATTTAATAAAAATACTCATTGAACAAAATTATTTCAAATTCAATAATATTACATATACCCAAAATAGTGGTTTAGGTATGGGATCCCCCTTATCAGGTATTTTAAGTGAAATATTTCTACAACATCTCGAAGAAAGATATATTGAAAATTTAATTAAAAAATATAATATAAAAACATATATCAGATATGTAGATGATACTTTAGTTATTTTTGATGAAAACAACAATAACACTGAAAATAACATTTTAAATGATTTAAATAAAATACATGAAAACATACAATACACTATGGAAAAAGAGATAAACAATAAAATTAACTTCTTAGACATCATAATAAATAAAACTACCAATAAATTACAATACAATATACACAGAAAACAAACAACAACCGACACTATAATAAACAAAACATCAAACCATCCAAATCAACATAAACACGCATACTTCATACACGCCATAAATAGATTACTAAACACCCCCATGAATCAAAACAAAAAACAAAATGAAATAAAAATATTAAAAACAATTGCAATAAATAATGGTTACACTGAACACATAATAGAAAAATTAATACAAAAAATAAAATTAAAATTAAAATATAAACCAAAAAATAACGATATTAACAAAGACAAAAACAAATTTATAACATTCACTTTCATAAATAAAAATATATACAAATTAAGTAATATATTTAAAAAACTAGGATTACAAATAGCTTATAAAACAAACAATACCCTAAAAAACAAAATAATTACTATGAATAAAGAAAATAATAATATATTTGAAAATAGTGGTATATACAAAATAAACTGTAATAATTGTGAAAAGGCATACATCGGTCAAACTGGTAGGAAAATAAAATATAGATACCTAGAACACATTAAATCATTTACAAATAACGAAACGGAAAAATCCACATATGCAGAACACTTAATAAAAAATAAACATACACCTGATTCACTAGAAAAAACAGTTACAGTATTAGCCACATACAATAAAGGAAACCTAATGAACATAGCTGAAAACTATTACATAAATAAACACAAAAACAATATATTAAATGACCAAACTCCACACAATCAAAACCCACTCTTTAATATAATACCTTAATAAAAAATTTTAAACTAGCCCTTCTTAGACAGGTTCTATTATTTATTTCTTATCTAATCTCCAAATATGTTTATCATTCATTTTTTATTTTAATTTTTTATTTCAATTTTATTTCTTGTTTTTATTTCACATTAATTACCGTTTTAAACTTGTGATTTAATTTTTAGTTTCAATATGTGTTAGACTGTAGTTCGGTTCACATGTGTGCTATGTTTCATGTTATTTTCATTTTAATTTATTTTTAATTTTATTTTATTTTAGCTTCAAAGTGAAGTTTTAAATTGTGTTCACTGTTACACTATGTTTTTAATTTAGTTCGATTATTTTAGCTGAAGATGGGTTATGCCCGAAAACGTTCCTAAGATAACAAGTTTGATATTCTTATATTAATTTTGTTACTTACGTATTAGTTTGTTATTTTAGCATTTATTTTTTATACTATAGTTACTAACAAACAGGATGATAAAATATTCTTTAATGAATTCTGCTGATATAGCAATACATATCCAAAAATATTATTACTTAACATTAAAATTGAAAAAAACTATTAATAACATCTACTTCAATAAAAAATGCCTACAAATGAATATAATACCAAAATATGCAACAATAAAAATAAAAAACAAATCTCCGGTAGCAATAAAAACCAAAAAACAAGCTGAAATATTTTGGATCAAAAATGAAATAAATTACCTATATAACAAAAAGAATAAAATCAATATACAACTCTTAAAAATACATTTACAATTAGTTAATAATATAAACTATGAAATTCTAAATTTATATTTTGAAAAAATTAATGACAAAATTAAACCCATTATATACCAAAAACAACAAATAATAAATAAAAAATTAAATACTTTAGCAAAACAACAAATACCTAAACCTACAATTAATAATAAATTTGATTTTTATCCAAGAACTGTAAACTTAACTACCATAAAATTTACAAATGATGAAGTCAACGTTTTAAATTTAGGTTATAAATATAATTTAAACACATCACATAAAAAACAATATGAAAATTTAATAATAGAAACTGAAAATGCAATACAAAAATTACCAACAAATGAACAAACTATTACAAGAGCCGAAGCAACACACGCAATTTTAAACATTATAAAGAAAAACAAAACAAACACAGACCATTTAAAAATACAAAAAACCATCAAAAATATAAATAATAAATTAAACCAAGAAAATGCTGTTACCGCTAAAGCTGATAAAGGAAATAGTATAATTATAATAAATAAAAATGAACTTATTCAAAAAACTGATAATTTTATAAAAGAAAATAACATAAATACGACAAAAATCGATCCCACAAACAAATATCAGGCTAAAATAAGAAAAATAATAAAAGAATCAAATTTACTAATAAATAACAATATCGCCAAATTCTTTATAAATATGAACCCCAAAGCACCAACTCTCAACCCACTATTAAAAATACATAAACCAAATATACCAATTAGACCTTTAGTAAATTACACAACTGCCCCTGGATATAAATTAGCCAAATACATATCCAATATATTAAAACAAAATATATCTTTAAATGATAAATATATAATCAGAAATAGACAAAATGTCTTTGATAAATTACAAAACATACCTATAAACAATAAAACTAAAATAATCTCTTACGATATAACCAATTTATACACTAACATACCAATTAATGAGACAATAGAAATAATCAAAAAATCAATAAATGTTTCAAATAATAATATATATAATAACCAATTAATCAATTTAATAAAAATACTCATTGAACAAAATTATTTCAAATTCAATAATATTACATATACCCAAAATAGTGGTTTAGGTATGGGATCCCCCTTATCAGGTATTTTAAGTGAAATATTTCTACAACATCTCGAAGAAAGATATATTGAAAATTTAATTAAAAAATATAATATAAAAACATATATCAGATATGTAGATGATACTTTAGTTATTTTTGATGAAAACAACAATAACACTGAAAATAACATTTTAAATGATTTAAATAAAATACATGAAAACATACAATACACTATGGAAAAAGAGATAAACAATAAAATTAACTTCTTAGACATCATAATAAATAAAACTACCAATAAATTACAATACAATATACACAGAAAACAAACAACAACCGACACTATAATAAACAAAACATCAAACCATCCAAATCAACATAAACACGCATACTTCATACACGCCATAAATAGATTACTAAACACCCCCATGAATCAAAACAAAAAACAAAATGAAATAAAAATATTAAAAACAATTGCAATAAATAATGGTTACACTGAACACATAATAGAAAAATTAATACAAAAAATAAAATTAAAATTAAAATATAAACCAAAAAATAACGATATTAACAAAGACAAAAACAAATTTATAACATTCACTTTCATAAATAAAAATATATACAAATTAAGTAATATATTTAAAAAACTAGGATTACAAATAGCTTATAAAACAAACAATACCCTAAAAAACAAAATAATTACTATGAATAAAGAAAATAATAATATATTTGAAAATAGTGGTATATACAAAATAAACTGTAATAATTGTGAAAAGGCATACATCGGTCAAACTGGTAGGAAAATAAAATATAGATACCTAGAACACATTAAATCATTTACAAATAACGAAACGGAAAAATCCACATATGCAGAACACTTAATAAAAAATAAACATACACCTGATTCACTAGAAAAAACAGTTACAGTATTAGCCACATACAATAAAGGAAACCTAATGAACATAGCTGAAAACTATTACATAAATAAACACAAAAACAATATATTAAATGACCAAACTCCACACAATCAAAACCCACTCTTTAATATAATACCTTAATAAAAAATTTTAAACTAGCCCTTCTTAGACAGGTTCTATTATTTATTTCTTATCTAATCTCCAAATATGTTTATCATTCATTTTTTATTTTAATTTTTTATTTCAATTTTATTTCTTGTTTTTATTTCACATTAATTACCGTTTTAAACTTGTGATTTAATTTTTAGTTTCAATATGTGTTAGACTGTAGTTCGGTTCACATGTGTGCTATGTTTCATGTTATTTTCATTTTAATTTATTTTTAATTTTATTTTATTTTAGCTTCAAAGTGAAGTTTTAAATTGTGTTCACTGTTACACTATGTTTTTAATTTAGTTCGATTATTTTAGCTGAAGATGGGTTATGCCCGAAAACGTTCCTAAGATAACAAGTTTGATATTCTTATATTAATTTTGTTACTTACGTATTAGTTTGTTATTTTAGCATTTATTTTTTATACTATAGTTACTAACAAACAGGATGATAAAATATTCTTTAATGAATTCTGCTGATATAGCAATACATATCCAAAAATATTATTACTTAACATTAAAATTGAAAAAAACTATTAATAACATCTACTTCAATAAAAAATGCCTACAAATGAATATAATACCAAAATATGCAACAATAAAAATAAAAAACAAATCTCCGGTAGCAATAAAAACCAAAAAACAAGCTGAAATATTTTGGATCAAAAATGAAATAAATTACCTATATAACAAAAAGAATAAAATCAATATACAACTCTTAAAAATACATTTACAATTAGTTAATAATATAAACTATGAAATTCTAAATTTATATTTTGAAAAAATTAATGACAAAATTAAACCCATTATATACCAAAAACAACAAATAATAAATAAAAAATTAAATACTTTAGCAAAACAACAAATACCTAAACCTACAATTAATAATAAATTTGATTTTTATCCAAGAACTGTAAACTTAACTACCATAAAATTTACAAATGATGAAGTCAACATTTTAAATTTAGGTTATAAATATAATTTAAACACATCACATAAAAAACAATATGAAAATTTAATAATAGAAACTGAAAATGCAATACAAAAATTACCAACAAATGAACAAACTATTACAAGAGCCGAAGCAACACACGCAATTTTAAACATTATAAAGAAAAACAAAACAAACACAGACCATTTAAAAATACAAAAAACCATCAAAAATATAAATAATAAATTAAACCAAGAAAATGCTGTTACCGCTAAAGCTGATAAAGGAAATAGTATAATTATAATAAATAAAAATGAACTTATTCAAAAAACTGATAATTTTATAAAAGAAAATAACATAAATACGACAAAAATCGATCCCACAAACAAATATCAGGCTAAAATAAGAAAAATAATAAAAGAATCAAATTTACTAATAAATAACAATATCGCCAAATTCTTTATAAATATGAACCCCAAAGCACCAACTCTCAACCCACTATTAAAAATACATAAACCAAATATACCAATTAGACCTTTAGTAAATTACACAACTGCCCCTGGATATAAATTAGCCAAATACATATCCAATATATTAAAACAAAATATATCTTTAAATGATAAATATATAATCAGAAATAGACAAAATGTCTTTGATAAATTACAAAACATACCTATAAACAATAAAACTAAAATAATCTCTTACGATATAACCAATTTATACACTAACATACCAATTAATGAGACAATAGAAATAATCAAAAAATCAATAAATGTTTCAAATAATAATATATATAATAACCAATTAATCAATTTAATAAAAATACTCATTGAACAAAATTATTTCAAATTCAATAATATTACATATACCCAAAATAGTGGTTTAGGTATGGGATCCCCCTTATCAGGTATTTTAAGTGAAATATTTCTACAACATCTCGAAGAAAGATATATTGAAAATTTAATTAAAAAATATAATATAAAAACATATATCAGATATGTAGATGATACTTTAGTTATTTTTGATGAAAACAACAATAACACTGAAAATAACATTTTAAATGATTTAAATAAAATACATGAAAACATACAATACACTATGGAAAAAGAGATAAACAATAAAATTAACTTCTTAGACATCATAATAAATAAAACTACCAATAAATTACAATACAATATACACAGAAAACAAACAACAACCGACACTATAATAAACAAAACATCAAACCATCCAAATCAACATAAACACGCATACTTCATACACGCCATAAATAGATTACTAAACACCCCCATGAATCAAAACAAAAAACAAAATGAAATAAAAATATTAAAAACAATTGCAATAAATAATGGTTACACTGAACACATAATAGAAAAATTAATACAAAAAATAAAATTAAAATTAAAATATAAACCAAAAAATAACGATATTAACAAAGACAAAAACAAATTTATAACATTCACTTTCATAAATAAAAATATATACAAATTAAGTAATATATTTAAAAAACTAGGATTACAAATAGCTTATAAAACAAACAATACCCTAAAAAACAAAATAATTACTATGAATAAAGAAAATAATAATATATTTGAAAATAGTGGTATATACAAAATAAACTGTAATAATTGTGAAAAGGCATACATCGGTCAAACTGGTAGGAAAATAAAATATAGATACCTAGAACACATTAAATCATTTACAAATAACGAAACGGAAAAATCCACATATGCAGAACACTTAATAAAAAATAAACATACACCTGATTCACTAGAAAAAACAGTTACAGTATTAGCCACATACAATAAAGGAAACCTAATGAACATAGCTGAAAACTATTACATAAATAAACACAAAAACAATATATTAAATGACCAAACTCCACACAATCAAAACCCACTCTTTAATATAATACCTTAATAAAAAATTTTAAACTAGCCCTTCTTAGACAGGTTCTATTATTTATTTCTTATCTAATCTCCAAATATGTTTATCATTCATTTTTTATTTTAATTTTTTATTTCAATTTTATTTCTTGTTTTTATTTCACATTAATTACCGTTTTAAACTTGTGATTTAATTTTTAGTTTCAATATGTGTTAGACTGTAGTTCGGTTCACATGTGTGCTATGTTTCATGTTATTTTCATTTTAATTTATTTTTAATTTTATTTTATTTTAGCTTCAAAGTGAAGTTTTAAATTGTGTTCACTGTTACACTATGTTTTTAATTTAGTTCGATTATTTTAGCTGAAGATGGGTTATGCCCGAAAACGTTCCTAAGATAACAAGTTTGATATTCTTATATTAATTTTGTTACTTACGTATTAGTTTGTTATTTTAGCATTTATTTTTTATACTATATTTTTAGTTATTTGCTATGCATTTGTTAGATCGCAAATTGAATACGCTAGTACAGTATGGAATCGATCCTCGAAGAGTAGTATATACACGCTTGAAAAGATACAAATACAATTCATGAAGCATACATATTTTACAAACTGTTTAAAGAACAATAAATAATTTTAATTATAATGAAACGTTACAATACCTAGCAAAACATAGTTTCATTAGTAAAAGGAAAATAGTTCCAATAATATTAGTATGTAACTTGATAAATGGAAAAATGAGCGATAAACATATATCAGCTGAGAGAGGATTCAGGGTGCCTGGGTTCAGTATTCTAAGGAAACACAGGTGTTTGGTATATCTTGAACGAATACACAACACTATACCAACTGATCTCTTTCAATTGCACTCAAGCGAAGAAATCTAACTGCTCAGAGTGGTGAGATTCATTTATTTCATACGGGAGACAGAACGTTTAGGAAAAAAATAGTTTACAATTATCTTTAAAAGTTGATCTGAATTTTAATGAACATTTAAAAGGCAAGTTTGAAGATGAAGGCTATAAGTTATAAATATGTTTTTTGAATACACACACACACACACGTGCGCGCACGCGCTGTATATATGTATATGCGTGTGTATGTATGGGCGTGCGCGTGTGTAGGTGATTTAATTAAGTCGCTAAAAAAATATGTAAACATATTAATTATTTATAAAATTTCATGATTGTAAAATGTTATAATCAGCCACAAAGCTATAGGTATTACATATACAACTAATAAATAAATAAATAATATTAATAATAATAATAATAGCAATAATTACATAATAGTTATACTAAAGAAAAAGTTACTAATAATAGTAAGGGTAATACTAACAAAAAGAAAAAGAAGGCGAAAGAAAATAAAAATGGTAGTATCTTCTATTCTCACTCGATAACAAGTAGGAGATTATCTTCTAATTCATAGGAGAATTAGAGGATAGAAGCAGCATAATTGAGAAGCACATAAATCAAAGCGCAACCAAGTTTCCATGCTTTTTGCCGGCCAAAAACTAGCGCGCATATTTTGTCATCGTCTGGGATCAAATTAAAGACTTCCGAACGAAAGCCAAACGATCTAGCCACTAGGCTACCGCGACGACGGACTATAAAATATCAGGTTTCTCCAGTCTAAGCATTAAGCCTGGCCCAACGTTGCTTAACTTCGGTGATTGGACGAGAGAACCGGTGTATTCAACGTGGTATGATCGTTGGCCAGTAAGAATAATAATAATGATGATAATAAAAAAATAAAAAAATAAATAAAAAAATAAAGAAAGAGTAGTGATATTGAAAATGATAATATTAATACTACAAAATAGGTAATAACTGGATCGTAGCCTACATACGTTCTTTCTCATTGCAAAGTTTTCACACACGTGCATATACGCACGCACTTAAAAAACTACATATATGTGTGTAATTAAAATACCACTAACTAGGGAATTTTAAATTTTGGGTGCAGACCGTTAAAAGTAAAAGAACTTGTTTAGTATACTGGGATCATTAAAGTCTGGTAGTTTGTTGTTGACGTCTCTAATCTGATCGTATAACATCAGAGGTAATGTGATCAGCAGTTTCTGTTTCCCCACGAGGACTATAACGGTTCTCACGTACATTTAGTCCATTCCTACGTAAGTATTCACCTATTTTTCGTACTCCGTTAGAAGCTGGTAAGAGTAAAAATTAAATATGATTGTTTATTTTCGTTGTTCAATTACATTGGGTGTTAACTGATATGAATGCTATTTTACGCTTTTATTTCCCACTTTTTCTACGAATTCCAAAGTGTGTACTCGGATTTATTTTTCATTTCTTTCCTACAGCTTTGGCTCGACGTTTGAATGAGAACGAAAATCCCATCTCACATTCCCCTCCTTTAAATATAAAATAAATAAATACCTCCGATTAACAAACGAAAATAAGTATAAAATAATTTACACTTTAATAGAAATCGAAATAACTTACTCTAGAAACGCTTTCGGTCATAGCCCATGTTTTATTTGAGTTCGCTCTATATTGTTAATTAATGATGGGTTATGCCCGACAACGTTTCTAAAGTAAGTTATTTTAATTTATTAAAGTAATTTAATACTTATTTTCGTTTGTTATCAAAGTAATTATTTATTTTATATTTATAAGTATTAACAAACAGGTATGGATTTATTTAAAATTTATTTACATTTCCACTTCCTTATTCGTATTTGAAGTTTTTTAATCATAACTGTTCTGCTTAAGATGTATAGATCCAAAAGCAGGACATCGCTTAGAATTCTCTAACGCACTATATGATTACACTGCCCTGCATATGTGACGGTCGCTGAGAAAAGATGCACAGTGTCAGAAAGTAATTAATCGAGAAAAACGCGTTTAAAGTTTCGAAGTATAATACACTTTAAGGTGGTAATTTTAAACATACAACTACGATTTACAACGGGAAAAAATTTATTTTCACCTGTGTTTGACATCTATTTCACGTTAAAGAGCATGCTGAAAAAGTGTCCGAAACCGTTGTTAAGTCAAGACCACATTTCTGACACACTATGTACCTTTTCTCAGCGACCGTCACATATATTAATTCCTCTATATTGAGAAGAGTTTCATTTTGCTCTTATTCAATTTTATTCAATAGGAACAAACCTAGTTTCAATACTCCAGTGCATATTCTACGAGTGATTTGTAAAGAAAAATTCTAAGCACAAAAATGACGCTTATTTCATTAAGTATAATAAATTACAAATAAATAGGGGCATGTTCACTAATTCGCCCTATACGTCAGTCGCAGAACAAAATTTAATTTTACGTTTTGTTTAAATTACCAATATCTTGCAATCAAAAACGCGCTTTAGTCGTCGAACTACGGCCGATTAATATTAATTAATTTTCGTTTTTATCATCATCCAGTTTACTAAATAATGTTATTTTACATCGTAGCCTCTGATAATCTCCGTTACTGGCGATGTTTAAAAAGATACGGTCGATTACGGAAATTTCAAATATTAAAATATCTCATTATATGTGTACGTGTATGAACTATAAAACAGAAGCGTGCTATATACTAAAAATCTGAATTATTTTATACAAAACTTAATAGAGGTTAAAAGAAGATTTCCACGCATTATACTATACCAATTAATCTGCTGCAAAACTGTATCGAAATAAATTTCAACAAATAAAATAGAAAAATTTAAGTATTTGTAAAAAATTTTCGAAAATTCCACTTACAAACACACGCTCGGATTACAGTACGAATTACACAATAAAAATACAAGCAGCAACCGAATTCGGAGAAATAAAATTACTTACTCGTCTAAATTCTGTTCGGCTAATTTAACATGCTTCTCTATCGTTTCCGTTATGACGAAAGGTAACTTCTTATATCTTATAGAGTAATTACGTATGGTAGACGTATCAACAATCTTCATATTATTTTCCCTGAAAATAAATTAGATAATATTTATATCTGTACGCTTATTAAGCACCTAGAAGGGTTTTCCCGGTTCTTTGCTGTTTAAGAATTCGGAAAATTTTTTATAATTGGTGAATTAAAATACATTCCTTTCAGGAACGACCCTCTACCATTTACATATAACACGCGCACTCATTTTAATATAAAGCAATGAGCGCAATTAACTAAAAGTGTCACTGACCAAACCTCGTAAAGCTGTGTAATGAAATAATGAACTACTACCCTTCGATTCCGTTATTTTCTTCAATACTTCTACTCAATTTTCCCATCTCATCTTTTTCGCCCGTATAAACCCGGTTAAACACGATGCGGCAGCATAACTTCCTATATATTTTAAAATGCGCCACTCTTTTTCTACTAAATTTATTAAAGAGACATAATATCAGAAAATCGAAATAAAACTGCAAGGGAAGAAGCATACAGATTGCTCCAATGGGGGATCTAGAGTATGTTATTTCGATTTTCTGTTATTATTATTTCTCTTTAACAAAATTCAGTAGAAAAAAAGTGGCGCGTTTTAAAAAAGAAAGTTATGCTGCCGCACCCTGTATACTTCTCTTCCCTCCTCCTCCTCTCATATTCTGTACCCTTCCCTTTCCGAGTTCCTTATCCTTTCTATCTCGTCTACATTTTTCTTTAAAAGCCCCACGATAAAAAGACTAAGGCGGTAGTGGCAAGTTTTAACCAAAAAAATTTTGCACAACGAACGGTGCTACATTGTGTAACATAGTCGTCCTCGGATAGAATGAAGCAAATAGCCGAGTTCAACAGTTAGATGTACGACTAAGCGGGTCTGTTTAGCATTCCTACTACCTATTGTAATCATAGAAAGGGCTAAAAAAAAGTTCTCTACAAATCGACTATTCCGCATCGTCATAACCAGCACCACCCCCAGATGACCGCATCTTGTTAGGCGCCTGAAAAATTTCAGAAAAATTTAGAGAATTTCATTTTTAACTTGGATTACGGAAAATACGAATGTTAAGAGATAATCAGAAAACTCTTTTTTGGTTGCCAATTCAATTGGTATCGAGAAACGCACGTTAAATCTAATTTACAATACGCACTAGTGTATACAATTTGCGCTTACGTACCAACACTAGATGCCAATGGCACATAGCTAAAGAATTCTTTTATGATTATCCACATAAAATGTTAGATGAAAAATTTCAGCATCAAGCAGAATGTTCCTTATAGGAGAGATTTCATCGCGCATGTTGCAATAGTGCTACTATCTGACCGTCAGTGATGAGAAGCGCAGCCAGAAGAGTTCTAATACCAATAGACTTCTCGCTCGCTTGAATTTTGTAAAAAACTAAATTTAATTATAAGTAATACTCATTCTGTTTTACGCAACATATGACTAAGGAATAAAAACGTATTAGCTTACGTTATTGCCGTATTCGGGAATAAGAAGCAAATATTACCCGGAGACAATATGGAGCACTGAATGCGATAAAAACATACGACCCCGGAGTCAGATCTTTAATTAGATCCAGAGGTCCAATAGTACAAATAAGCCGAATAATAAGTGTACCCCAGACAAAATTTTTCACTATTTATTAGTCGAATTAATGAATAAAGATGTACAAATAGTTGAGGAGGAAAACTCTAGCTTGCCTATAAACGCCCACACATAAAAGTTAGTAACTTAAAGTTGCGCGCAACACGCGTAAAATTTTTCAACTTTCGAAAATATAATAGACAGCATCGGAGTTAACTCGGAACAATAACTCAATAACTAAAAAAGCCTGTATCGTTTCAAAAAATTATATCGCTAACGAATAAAAAAGAAAAAATTTCTCTAAAACAACTTGAAAAAGAAATTCGCACTCTAAAGAATGCTTGGTGGGAAATAAGACGAATGGAACTGAAGAATGCGCGGACTTGAATAATTAGAAAAAATTCTTTGATATAGTTAAAACAATATTCTGACCGTACTTTTATTCTAAAGCTCTGCTCCGAGATAGAACGAATACTTTAACCGCAGGTATAGTTAAAACGTATTGAACAGAAGAAAACAACATTTCCAAAAATTATTAAACATTCTCTCAGCTCAATTATTGACTAGAAAAATAAAGACGTCAGATAAAAGCGTAACTACTGAAAAGATAGAAGTAGCATTAACCAGTCTCAAAAGTGAATCGGATACCGAGTCCTGACAACACCCCGATATTTTAAAATTGAAACATAAAAATTTAATTAACATCTATTATTTTGTAAAAGAAGAATAATAAAAACTCGTTGATATAAACGAAAATGTGATAAAAATTATTGTAAAAATTACCTCATCGTTTGCTAAAAAATAACTGAAACGCAATCTACTCTCGAAGTACCATAGACACGGCGTTCCCATTACACCAATTGCAACAGAAATCTACCGGTTAAAAAAAAATCCCTTTACACACCGTTTACAGATGTTTTTATTAAAGCTTTTCATACAGTTGTTAATAGGCAATTTCTAATGAACTTTACACACAAGCTGGAAAGTATAAGAAAGTTTCTTAAACTACTACCGACTCTAACGAGGAATAGTTTATTGAATAATATATGAGGGGGAAAAACTTTTTAAATCTTTTCAAATGAACTCAGGGCTTAAACAAGGCCGCCTATTGACTCAATTCTATTTTCAATCCCATAACCATCGGCTTGCAGAATGTCGTGGCGATCATAATTAGTCTATCGTCTACAAACGATTTTTCTTCATTAATTTCGGCCCATTGCTAACCTGCTAACATGCCAATAATTTCATTAATTTTGGGTGCGACAAGAACTTTATCCAACCATTTGTTTTGCGGTATTCCTAGACATCTCATACAAGTTGTCCCGCCGTCGTCCAATATCTGCTTTGCTAAATGGAAAGTGTTTTGTCTTTTAATATAATCGAAGAAGCGCGCAAATAGCAACCATACTGTCGACTCCAAACTATTTAAGGAGTAAAAGTTACCGTTTTTTAATAGTTTATATGCTACGCAATTATATTACACATATAAATTATAACAAAAAAAAAAAAAAAAAAAAAAAGGAACAAGTTTTTATATAAAATACGCGTTAAATGGAATTACTCACATTTGATCCACGATGAAATCCATCATAACTGCAATAGGTTGCCCTTCAGCTGGACTATGTTCATATGTTAACCCAACTTCACCACTTCGATTTACAATGAACTAATATAAGACAAATAAATACACATTTAATGTATAGTTTATTGAATTATAATCACATATTTATATGGTATATTAATTTTATGCATAAATATTTAACCGGATTTCTACAATTTAGAATTGTGCACTAGTTATTTACAAACGGCGCAAAATTGTTTCTATAATCGATTATTTTTTTTATGTACTTTTCTTAAAAAAGGAACCGACAAAATAAAACGAACAAAAAAGAAAAATTATGCTTAACGAATAAACAGATTTACAATTTTTATTATAGTTATTTCATCGGAAGCTTATAAAATTGGTAGAAATTTTGAAAAACATTAGTTTTTTTTCGTTCTGTTCTTTATGTCAGCTTCTTAAAAATTATTAAGAACCATCTGAATACTAACAATTAATTCCCGATACCCGTTACAACTGCTAACAAGTCAATGTATACTTCGTTTCTATTTTAGGGTTTTTGTTCAGTAAAGCATGTTGAGAATGAGATTAGAAAAAAAAAGTCAAACTTTTCTTCTTATTTTTTTTTTTTATTTAAACCATGTTTAGTTCACTCGCGGGTAATATTTATTGTGATGTATGAATTTTGAAGCGTGCCATTATTATTCGAATAACAAAACGGAAAAGGTATTGATGAATCACAACAGCTGGCGTATTTTTATGCGTTAAAATTTTAAAAAGAAACTATATTAACCAATGCCTACTCCATCTAAAATCGAACTGAATATCAGAGAAATGTAGAATAAACAGCTGAAAGGAATTGGCCCCTTTACTCTCATTGGTGTCTTTGAGTTTAACGCCTACGAAAAGCTTAATTCTATAATCTTCGAACCTTACCGAAGGGTAAGGACTCATTTTACTCTTCAGTATCAATAATTCTTTATTTATTTTTTTTTTTTTTTTTTTTATGGCAAAAACATTTATACCTGATCACATTAGGCAATTTATCAAAAACCGATTTCTTTACAATGGCTAATTTTTAGACCGCACCATTTTTATCGTAATATCGAAAACATTTTACCCAGATAGCATTTGTGAAAAGTCCAAGTGTAGGACAGTATTTTTTTGTATAATGTGTACTTTTTCTATCTCTACGTTTCGAAAAAACAAAGCGTGAACTTAAATTTCATTAAAATGCCATTTCTTCGTGTAGCAGCGGAAACAGGACATTGGAACATGTCACCTATCAAGAAAGAATTAAGGTTTGTAGGCTATTTTGATCACTTTCAATAGATCTAATTGTAAACTTATTTTTTTAATTGCAAAAAGAAAATTTAGCTTTATATTTAAGTCAAACAATTGTTACAAAACCAAAAGAAAAAAAAATATATATATTGTGACAGAACACAAAAAAAATAAGTATAAGCAGCAATGTTACCTACAGTTTCAAAATATGAAATATAGTAATACTTCGTTTATGTTTACACGACATTTTATCTGTATAAAAATTTGTTTTCCAAATAAATCCTGTATATCTGCATTTCATTTGTTTCTTCAAATATATATTTATCACAAAACACATATTTAGTTAAATTATTTGCGGATTACTTCACGACGATGATCATGTAGTACACAAAACTTAAAACTTTATTTTACTCGCATTCAATGATACTGTTTTTGTAGCATATTAAGCGTCAATTGTATATTTTCAGAAATCCGGTCTTTACTAATAACAATAACTTACAGAGCATACAACAATCACCTGTACTGTTTTATCGAACCACCTATTTCCGCCATTACAACGAGAACCACCGCCGTGTATCAATTGAAGCGCCGCTCGCGTCTGTGTATTAACATCCGACATGTCACATTGATTATCCAAACATAGAAGAAATAATGATTTTTGTATTTCTTCAACTGTTTGTTGATTTAATTTATCTAAGAAAATCAAATACAAATAATTGTATTCGCAGCATACGTGTATGTTTGTAAAAACTAGATATTTATTACGCCAATCAGAAAACAGCGTAATTCAATTTTAAAAAAATATCACGTTACGGGCAGTGCGCCAGCGATCTGAACTTGTGAAGCTGTTAAAATAAATCAACGCCACAATAGAAATTAGCCAATACAACATAGTCTCCAATGTAGAAGTGAAAAAGTGTATCTGCGCATCGACTGTGTACTACCACGCACAGTCCATATGCCTTTTACATAGTGAAGTTTAACCTCGTTTACACTACAATTTATTCAGGCCTTTGCAAGGAACATAGTGTCGACGTCTAATTCTAAAATTGTTTAACAGTTTATATAGGGAACGCGTAAAACTCTTACTCTCTAAGAAATGAATTGATCGTTAATTAAAAACGAACTAACTCGCTAAACTGAACTTATACTGCGCATACGATACTTCATTTGTTGACAAAAATACAAAACTCGATGAATAAAAAACTTTCGATAAAAACGAAAATTCGTCACAGTTATAAGATTACTGGTCTGACTATAAAATATTAATTACTTTAAACACGCGAACAATTATGTAAGTATTCGTTTCTCTTTCTTTCGATGTCGCGCTAATGTGTTTTTCGTCTGCCAACGATGCACTACTATTATCGAGTTTTTTCCAGAGACCGGGGGCGGGCACTCATGCAGTAAACTGCCCTTTTTTAATAAACACTTTAATTATAATACATATCCTGCAACATTAAATTCGCCCTATCACGGTAGATTATCAATCAACCAATTCCGATTTGTCTGATATTTTTCTCCGATCTTTATTATTCATCCCCCCACGGGAAGTAATGATTTTCAACTTGTGTTAATAAGAGCGGTGAAAAGACTGCCAAATTATAAACATCAGAAAAAACAAATAAAAACATAAACAAAAAATTTAAACCTAATCAAAAATAGCTCTGTAAAATTTAAATAAAGAAATCGTCACTTTATAAATATAACCGACTTGGAAAGTTTCATCGTCAATGCGATTTAGAATGATCAGCCCAGTAGTTTATTTTAACAACAGAACTCTCTATTGCTTACAAGACACGCTAGATGTTTAAAAAAGAACATATTCTTCTTTATTATTGAAATAATAAAATTATAAACGCTGTAACAAACACTAAATATACATTAATATACTAGAAACTTATTTAGTGTTTGTTAAAATGTTTATAATTTTATTAATTTATTAGTTATTTGACAAAGTACGAACATACTACATCTTTTTTATCATATCGTATTTAAATTCTTGTTCCGATATATACACAGAAACGCTAAATAGCCTAAAAAGTCGACTAGAACGATCAAAATACATACCGAGTATATAGCAACTGGCAACTGACCGAAAAAATGATCCGTACGAATGTGCCGAGGTAAAGGACGGCAAACATTTGCTCAAATGCGAATGTTACTCCATTGAGTCAGTAGTAAGCTAATCATTGATAAATATAAAGATATTTTCAAAATTAGTAGACAATTTTTTTTTCTCTGTAAGTAACCCGCGTGTAGTATTTATTTCGTTTATTATATGGAATAGAAATTTCAAATATGTCTTATCGTATAGACACTGTCTCTCTGAGAAAGCGTATAGTCAAGATTACCAGCGGCAAATATCCGTTTAAGAGACGAATTACAATACAAATAATCAATCTCCAGAGTGTAGTCCGTGTACACAACAGCTTATTCAAAAACCATAAAAGAAAAAAAATACATTTCGATAGCATCTAGACACCGACACCGAATTAACAGCATATCTGTCAAACAAAGACGTCGGAATCAAATTAAAACATGTAAACTTCCGGGGATAGTATAGACTGCGATCACATCTTAATTCCAACTGCAGATTAGCATTGAAAAAGAAAGGTACTTTCAGAAATAAAAGAAAATGGAATTTATCAATGATCATAAGCGGGAATTGAAAGAATTATTAAGAAATAAAAGGTGAAACAAATAAATAACATAGAGATGAAATAACGGAAGATGAAATAACAAATGTTGCAAAAAAACAGAAAAAGTACAAATAAAAAAGTTCGGATAACAACGAATACAATACAAGATGATATAGATGAAAGAAGAAAATTAAAAGTAATAAAACAGAGGACGGTAAAAGAAAATATAAAAAACTTTGTGATAGAATGATGAGTTGTCGAAAAGAAAAAAAAGAATGAATAGAAAGCAAATGAAAAAGTATGGAAAAGAAATTCGAGGTAAATAAAGTTGAAGAAACGTATAATAACCACAAAGTAACTAATAATATCATAAATGGCAGACAGAGGAAACTACTTATAACGGAAGAAGCAATTTGTGTAAAATCAAAAAAACTTCTGAGAAATCTATTTAAAAATAACAAAAACATAGAAAAAATAAAGATAAACTAATACAGAGAAGATGACAAAGGGCCGAAATAATAAAAGAGCGATCCGAAATTGCAATAATCTGCGAAGAAATTATTGGGTTTAGATAACTTACGAGTGTAATTGCTAAATGAATATTTCAAAATATTTAAGTATTTGGAAAAAAAACAATATAATACTACTAATTACAACGGCATTCTTGCGTCAGAAGTAATGTGAAAAATAGTTACGAAATATGTAATTTAAATTATAATAAAAAAACCGTATATATATATATATATCTTTAAGAATGATAAGCAATTGAAATTTACTTTTCTGAAAGTATTTAGAAAAACTATCATCCGGAAGTTTAAAAGTGCTCCTATGGCGAAGTCCGAAGGACCAAATTTTATACATATAAATACAAGAGGAGGAGGATTTACAAATAACCTAAATTTTCACGAAATTATAAAGAACGGGTTGTAAAAAATGTAAGGAACCCGTCCAAATCTCACATTAATATAACCGATCATTTCTACTTCGTGTATCTCCCTATAACTGGGGAAGAAAAAATCGATTACAATCATAGAATTAAATAATGCACTAGACAGGCCGATTTTGTACACCATGTTAAAAACTATAGAAAGTCTCATATTACGAAGCTTTTCCTTCGCTTACGACCGTGTTATTCAAGCTACTCTCCTTTCTTCATTATTAACTGTCCTTCTCCACGGAGGCCAACCTCTTAACAAAGTTTTCTGACTTCATGCACTACTACTAGGAAAATTTTTTAAATTTACCTTGCTTTACATAGAAGCTAGAACGCGTTTCAGATATGTGGGAAATGGAGATCTTCATACTTGGACCCAATTATACAACGCCTGTTCCTCAAAGCGATGTGTTTGGTCAGAGTTATATTCAATTTATACAGCTATATATATCCTATTCATCAATTCTTATCTGCGTAGGTTTAACACCGATGTTGCGACAATCATCCCGAAATCGTTTTTCGGTTATGTCTTAAAAATTAGTAGGCAAAAATGGGAAATTAAAATAAATTCTGGCACATCGGTTTATACGAGACTTTCTTTCTATGAAAAGAAACTGATTCAACCGTTCTCCACGAACCACATGCAATAGCACGATTGCATATAATAAATTAACCGAATATAACACACTCAGTTGTAAGCTTACTAATTGCCAAATCTAAATTTTGTCTTTGAATTGTACCAAAAAATTATATCTAAATTTCCCTTATAGAATAATATGACGATTTATAATGTACCTTTGGCATCCAAATAAAAGCATGGAAATTAATTTTATAGATACTAATAATTGCAAACCTGCATGACAGCTATAATTCAAAGCTTTGAAGAAAAAAAAAAAAATTCTCCATATTTTACCAAAAATAAAAAATAAAAAAACAGCGCAACATTACACACATGTTTGCAGAAATTTTTATCAATGAAAACATGAAACTTATTTAATATTCCCAGTAATCTACTAATCCGAAGAAACGGGACAATGTTAGCGGATAAAGAAGATTGTACTGTAAATACGTAATAAAAATCCTTGCCAGCTCACAGAAAATTATTTGTTCTTTATAGGTGCACATTTTTTTTTTTTTTATTTATTTATTTGGTGAATAATAACATAATTACATAGTAATTGAAACATAGCCATGAGTATCTCAGTTGAATGAACACCTCATGGATTGGAAACAATAAAAAGAAAATGAAAAAGACAAAAATTAACCGATATAAAAATTAAAATAAAATTATACATTAAATGAAAAATCTTCAACATCCGAATATTTGGAAGTCATGATAAAATTCGCCGCGTGCAGGAATTTTGATAAATTATCGTTGTTTAACGGAAAACAATTTACGTCTTTAAACAAGAATTTCCATTTGGCGCACTCATTAACGATATGGGTGACAGTTTCAGGAGCATCTCCACAGGAACACAAATTGGTGTCTGCTAGATGGAAACGGTGCAGATAACTTTGAAATCTACCATGTCCAGTAAGAAATTGCGTCACATACGTATTAAATATTATTAATTTTGATTGGATTGGTTTTAACCTCGGGGACGAAACTAAATGTTAATCTTCCAGTTGAGCTATTGTTCCAGCTATTTTGCATTTCAATAAATCTATTGTTTAGATCCAACTCCAAATTGAGATTATTTAACCCTTTGAAATACAAAATTTTATGCTGCAATACGGAATGCAGTGGCAATTGTCCTGCTATTGTTCGCAACGCATCACCGGAAGTAGTTCTATGCGCGCGGAGAATAAACAAAAGAAATTTCCGTTGGGATTTAACTAGTACTTCCTGAATGCTTTTACGCTTTAAAGCCTCTTCAAACATAAATACGCAGTACGTGAATAATGGAACAACTAGCATATTATAAATTATTAAACGGTGTTTAGTGCTCATCCCCTACGTGCGTCCAGACACGGAGTGCAATTTATTTAGAACCGTTGTAGCTTTACTGGACAAATTTTTGAAATGTTGATTAAAACTGTAGCGACAGTCTAATGTAATACCAAGATATTTCAGTGATTCGACGATATTAATTTTAAAGTTCGGTATAGAGAGATGTAGCGAATTGTAGTAGTCCCTTTTTCGTTTCCTGTGCATGATTAATAAATTAGTCTTGTTTTCGTCCAACTGTAGATGTTTTTCCATATAGGTTAAAATATTGTTGATTGTAATCTTGAAGTATTTACAAATGGAGGGACGATGGTTAGAAGTGACCGCGAATGCTAGATCATCTGCATAGAAATATCTGGTTACTGCCGACGGGAACTCCATCAACGATAAGTCTGAAATATACAAATTCCAAAAAATCGGGCCCAAAATCGATCCTTGCGGGCATCCGCGAGTAACATTTTGAAAATATGTTTGATGTTCGTAAATAAATTTAATAGTTCTTGAATCTAAGTATTGTCTTAAAATTGAGATTATTCTATAATCAAGCCTGAGTGCTCTAATTTTGTGGAATAAGACTGGCCACGAACAGTTATCAAAGGCGCCTTTAATATCCAACGTCAGCAGGCCGATCGCAGTCTTTTTACTTAACGTACGCTCAATCTGCTTAGATAATTCGCCAAAAAGCGTTGCCGTGGAACGGGACTTAGTAAATCCAAATTGCCGATCATCGTGAGGTAAAACCGGCAGTATACAATTCAACAAAACATATTCAAACACCTTGACTAAAGCGCTTAACAAGATAATCGGTCTGTACGAAGATGGAAGACTAGGACTACGTCCGGGTTTTAGCAGAAAAACTGTCCTTCCTGCTCGCCGGGCTTCCGGGAAGACTCCGAACCTCAACAAAGCGATGAATAAGCTCTGAAGTAAATTAGGATAGTGGAAATTCAAGATCTTCAAACATTTATTCGTCAGCTGGTCTAAGCCAGGAGCTTTATTTTTAGTCCGGCGAAGAATATCCTTAATTTCCGCTTTGGAAATAAATAGTTCGCTGTTAAAACTAAAGCCGCTAAGGTTAAATCTCTGGAATTCTTGCAACTTATATGAGAAGGTTTCGTCCCCATTTGTGTTTGAGTTTACTTGATAAAAATGATCAAGAAGGGCCTTTATCTTTGAATCCTTATCGAAAATTTTTTGATTATTCTGGTCTAAAAAATACGAAGGAATCTGTAACTGGTGTTTATTTTTGAAAATAGTCTTGTAAGGAAAGCCCCATAGTTTCGAATCGGAACAAAATTTTTTCCAATTTTTGGTTTTCGCGTTTCGCATTTCTTTATTAAAAATTTTTCGTACCAAATTCATAACCAGGCGCGCATTGTGATCATTAGCTCCCCGCTTGTGTGAGCGTTGAACCCGTTTGCGCAATTTCCTTAGAATTATTCGTAAAATCTCTAAATTAATATTCCACCACGAATTCCTATTTAATTGAATCGTTTCAGTGCTGCTACTAATAATATCATGAAGTGTGTTACGGAAATTTTCTAAAATTATTTGCAGTTGGTGGGAATCATTAGCAGTTTTAAAATCGTAGTTTAAGTGCGAATGTTCTACAACGATTTTATTAAATTTCTTATAATTTATAATGCGATGCGTTAAGCTATTAATAATATTCATTTTTACTGATAATTTAAACTGAATCAGACTGTGGTCTGAATAAATTGCTTTATTATCTACCTTCCAGTCACTGATTACGTTAGGTCGACCGTGGATCAAAGTCAAGTCAATAACGCTGAAACCATTGGCGTTAGAAAAAGTAATTTCATCTCGTTCATTGGCGACAAAAAGATTATTACTAAGAATAAATTGTTCAAAAATGTTAGATCTTCTCGAGTGAAAAGCCCGACTGTCCCAGATCTTATTTCGGACATTAAAGTCACCGCATAAGATAATCGATTTCTTCTGGTGGAGAGTAATAAATTGCGATAACAAATCTAAGAAGTTAGTTAGATCTTGTGAAGGCGGAAAGTAACAGGAGATAATAAAAATTTCTTCCAATTGAACTGCCACGATATATTCGCAACGTTCGAAGAATTCTACCTCTTTAAATGGTAATGCTGAGTTAACTAAAATTGACACGAACTGCTTTGTAGTTTGAGTATAAGCATTGGTAATATCTGGGATTACCTTTTGAATAAGATACGGTTCTGAGATACACACAATATCTTTGTTATCCTTCAATAAATCGAAGTGTAGCAAATTATTACCAGCACGTGAATGATGTAGGTTTAATTGCATTACAGAGAGGAAATCGAAATTATTATTCTCCATAACAAGTGTTGTTATCTAAAATTGAATGAATTCTTTTCGCAGTTTCGCATTTGTAAAGCTGGTAATACTTATGGTCCAGACTGAAGTTCGTTTTTCTTTCTACATTTGAAAAGTGACAGTTTGGACAATGTCCACGATCAATGATTTCCTTAATTTTACCTCTTTCTTCATTATCCAGTTTGCAATGCCGAGCTCTATGCCCGAAGCCTCCACATGAATAACATTGGGTAATATCAATATGTTTGTAGACCCGACATAAGCGCCATTCTACAGGAACAAATCCATCTTTAATTAGATAATTGTATACATCCGGTAATACCTGAACAATCGCTTCCAAGTAAGTATTTTCATTCCATTGCTTCTTGATAATTTTGATGTAAGCGTTCCAATCGATTGAGAGGTTAGTATACTGGTGAATTGAAGTAAGAATTTCGTTTTTGACTTGGTCAGAATCATAAGAACGAAAGGAAAAAGGTAACCCTGTTATTTTAATGTAAGGCATTCTTTTTGCCGGTTCTGAAAAGGTAAATATATCTTTATCAGCAAAATTATTCAAGCGGTTTATAATTGTTTCCTTGTCTTCGTTAGTGGTTTTTATCATCAAACTATCCTTTTTACGTGTGAAAATAGGCATGTCTTTAAGATCCTTAGGCTTGATAGCTTGTTTAAATACCTTTTCTACTAATTCAGAAGAGGTTTTACTACCCGGAGCGATATTATTCAGTTTATCTAATTTCTTAGAATCATCGGAAATGGAGATTTTAATAGTTTTGTCCAGTTTCGATTTCTGAATTGAAGTAATATTTTTTTTTGGTATCATTTTTAGTTATTTGCGAATAACTCGGTTTATTTTTTGTTTGGAATCTTTTTAAAACGGGATAAATTGTTTCATGAATTACTTTAGTAATTTCATTCATGTCTATGCTCGAACTAACTGGGTTGACGTCTTCAGCTAACGCTGTGTTAATTTCTGACACAAGGTCCGTAATCGTTTTCTTAATTCCATCATATTTTGTGCCTTTAGCTCCAAGTTTAGGTCTTAAGTCAACCAAAAAAGGTAAAATAGTGGAACCTAATAACTGTCGGATAGCCATTGAAACCCGTATCCTAGCCAGTTACGATAGAATCCGATAATTTAACATTTCCTAACTGGTAACACCGTTAAGTACAACAGCTAAAAATTCGATTCTATTCGGAGGTGATTAGTGTAACGAAAATCGAAGATAAATAAATAAGACAGACTAACCAGAGGCAATTGTAATCGGATTCTTATCAGCGAGCGAGTGATAACGCGTGATGCACAACTAGACACTTTATTAATTACTTTTTTCTTTATCATAGATGCACATTAAGACTATATATATATATATATATATATATACGTTTATTTATATGTGTGTGTGAGTTGGAAATACACAATATTCAATTAATTTTATCATGAAACGTTACCTTCCGTTAATAGCTGATAACTCTCACTCCAGTTATCCCGATTATCCGAAGTAAGGATTCCAATAGGAATGACTTTTTCTAAAGAGCTTTCAACAATATCCAATAAATTATCGTACAAATCATCAACAGTAAGGTAATTTCCATCATCGTCACGAACAATTAGTTTAAAAAACTAAATATAAATAAAAACAAAAAATAGGAAAATGAACAACTATTTAATTCAGTAAGAAAAAAAAATATTTATATATATATATCATAATGCTTACATTATTATTATGAGCTACTATGATATGTTTAGACGGATAATGAGGATCATCATAAATTAAAGCATCTCTACCCGGTTTTGGTATCCGACATGTGCCGAATATTTTGTAATACTGCTGCATATCTAACGGATCTTTTCCGGCCATATCTTGAGCTATACTGCCACTAAATAAATATGAAAAAGATAAATAAATTTTTGTACAACGTTGTTTTTTTTTTATTTCAAATTTATAATTTTTTATATAAAAATGATTTTTAAATAGAGATTGGCAACTCTAACTGGTACTACATGTTGAACATATTGACTCAGTGTAAATCGACTCCCCTAGAGCCATATTGGACGTTATGTAAGTCAACTTTACGCTGACTCTAAAATTGAGGTGAAGTTTTCTATTAGCTATTGCGAATTAATTTTTAGGATCGTAATATAAATAAATTAATTGGCGACTACAGTATAGAATCGGAAATCGTATTTTCTGCTTTATTTTTTCAATGAACATAACATCTGCACACACATATAATATGTTATTAGAAAAGAATGTTTTAGAATTCGTTTTTCTTAATGTTTCATATGCATGGATTAAAATTGATTCGTAGCGGGAATTTTCGTAAATCCACTTCCATAAACTATAAAAAAATTGATTGAATTTTAAATTGTTATCAATTATTTTTTACGGAATTTTTAAATTTGATATGTTACATGTATATTAAACATCAAAAAGAATCATTGAATATCACAGCTATGTCATAACTTTCTTGTAAATGTAATATAATTGTTACTGAAGGTAATCTTTTATTTCCTCACAAACATTCCTGAAAACTCTTAAGATATCCGAATACAGATTATACTTATGCCATTTGCTTCACAATATAAAAATAAATCTTATCCTCGAAAATCCAACATCAAAATATAAAACAGAAATTGTTTAAAATTTAAATAAATTAAAAAATTGAACTCTATTATTATACACATATTTAACAGTTATTCCAAAAAGATCTTGTGTGCTTTTTATATAATAATAATAACATGCAACTTTTTTTCAAAAGTTTTATTCAATGTCGTTCAATGCTGCTAAATTGGCGATTAAAAAAATAATTAATAATGCATCGTCTTATCGACCTTTCAATGAATCAATGGGGTATTTAATGTAAAAGTTCTAAAAAATTTCGATAAAGATTATGTTTTACAAAAAAAAAAAAAACTGGGAAACAACAATACACCAACACACTACAGACAGCTGTGATACACACAGGACTAATTTTACAGCATTAATTATAATTTTTTAAACTATCATATTTCAGAACTAATCGTAAAATTCGAAAGCGAAATTCTATATGCCCTTCAAAAAACAATATATAAATACACATAAACGCAATCCTTCGAATCTCGCAATGAGGATACTCCCTGAACCACCAGATTCTAATTTTTTAGAAAAGTCGAATTTTACGCAACAGTGATGCAAAAATTTTTTGAACTTGTAAAAATAGGTCATTAATAATTTCGTCAGAAAATAAGTTTCCGTGGTAATCATACCTTACGAAATGCAAAAAAATAAGATCATAATATCATACTTATCAATATTTTCTTTATATCGTAAAGCAGCGGAAATCATATTAGCGGCATACGTAAGTTGTTCAGCAACCGACTTAAACGATTGTAAAGGAAAAACCAGTCCAGGGCTTGACCACATTACAACCGGTTTTCGAAATTCCAGATAAGCAGAATTAAGCCACCAATCTGCTATCTAAGATTTATTAAAATCGTTAACAATAATAAATTTACTGTCAATTTACATACGTTTCGCATAATTAATTCGCTCCACTTACTGTTGAATGAAAGAGTGAAGAAAGTAGCACTACACAACAACAACAAAATGATCGCCGATAACAAAATTAATATAAATTTAATACATAACGAATAATATTTACGTTAATAAGAACAATTGAAACAAAAAAATCTTGATTTTAATAGGCGAAAAAATTACTGTCGAACTTATGCATAACAAAAATTATGAAATTTTATCTTTGAAAATAACAAAAAATCGATTTATTATATGCGAATACATTTTAAAACCTCAATTTTATAAAGTATTCATTAAAAGAAAAATTCAATATTTGGAAGGTGATGAATTTTTCTAGTCTGATTTACTATGAACGTTTTAATAAAAAAAAACAACAAACAACATTCTGCAAGGAAAATACTCGAGGTTCATTTGGAAGTCATCAACAGAAACATTCTGGTGTTACATTTTCACGCTTAAAATTATACCAATCGTGTCATCATAAATAAATTAAAATTATTCACCCAGCTTGATTCCTTTGATGCTTTTTCTATCAGATATGACTGAAGTTTTTTCCCTTCAACCTTAAATTCGTTAACTATTTTCTCTGTATTACTGAATTCTTCATCGGATAAAAAAGGTTTAACCGATCTATAAATAAAACAAATAAATCGCCGTAAATTGGTGTTAAAAATAACACAGCTGCGCACCAATAAACAAAATGTTAAACGTCTACTAAAAGATTCTTACTTTAAATATTTATCTAATGTATCCGAAAGAACAGGTACAGGATGCTTGGGAATATTATTCATATTAAATGCATTTTTCAACCCTTGTAGTTCAGCGGTTGAAAACGGTTTTGCCAATGCAAATCGAGTACCGAAATTCTTTAAATTATTTACAATATGATAAAGCTTCATCTGTCTTTTTAACAAATTCATTTTTCTGCAACCGAAAACATATAGAAAATTACACACATTTAACAGCAATAATAGTAAAAAATTCGAAGAAACTAATTTCAAAAATTTGATTTCCAGATCATACATTCGACTTATACTACGCTAAATTAAACTTATAAAAAACGGTCAGATAGTTTACAATTTTATATTATCGCGTGTATTATAAGACATTTGTGATATATAAAAAAAAATAAATGGTGTAAAACGTATAATTATTACGAGCGACTTCGAAAGAGAAACAAGAGAAAACAACATACGTGAAATTAGCTCGAAAATTTTAAATTGAATAAACAAAATATGTGCCTACAAATATTTACAATTTATTTACACCGAAATTATTTTTAATTCAACAAACGCAAAACAACGGATTACCACCTATTTACAAAAATAATAACACTATAAATAAATTACGAAATGGATATTGTTTTGTCGGCAAATTTTTTATTGACTTTCACACTTTTCTATTATCGTTACTCTAAAATATAATTTTTATAATTATTAAATATAAACTTTGTATAGACAAACCCATGCATTAATCTCATTTGAATTTAATTATCTATTTTTTCACTTCCATGTTGTTATTTATTAATAATTTTTTAATTCAGTTTAATATAGCATTTATTAAAAACAATAAACGTAAATATCGATCGTATCGATACTATTCAATTAGTATTTTGTTTACACGTTATCTAAATATAAACAATAAAACTAAAATCCATTTTAGGAAACATTAGCTGATAGCTATATATTTATATATTATGGAAAAATCACGGTAAGTAAATTAATCACTAAAATTGTATTACTAGATCAAGTACGTATAACAAATAAGGAACTTCTTAAGCAGATTATAGTTTTACACTACTATTTTTATTAGACATTTAATAATAGATTAGTATGTGTTGTTCTATAAATTTGATAACCCAGACACATCAAATCTGTATTGATCAGTATCCGGTTTATATGATTAATGTTCTACTTTAAAGGTAACAACTGTTTCTTACGACAATTAAATAAAAGCAATTCGAAAACGTACCGCAAACAGCTAATATACTTCGCATTTTAAATACTAATTAATTTACATTGTTCATTTGTATTTATAACACGCATAAACAATGTTTGTTAAAACAAAACCATTAATTAACATATAAGATATTTTATATAAAACCCGTTTATTTCTTTTTCTTAATATTCTTATAATAAATGAATAAATTTAAATGTTTCTTGCTGTTTTTTTCAGAAATAAAGAAGCTTGTAAAAAATAAAAAACACTTTTTTCGTTTCATTCATTCAAGTCATACAATAAATAAAACATCTAAAACTGTAACTAAACAATCAGATTAGTTCTGGAATATGTAACTCGTTTATCATACAAAAGTTAATATATCACGCGAAAATTTTATATAGAAACGGTTCGTTTGTATTTACTCAACTCAGCACGAAGAAATTTTTTCCTTTATATATTTCTAATAGCGAAGAAATCACGATATCTGATTTCCATATATGTAATTACACAAAACGGTAATATATATAAATAGCCTAAAATTCAAATTTACACATGAAGCTTATAATAATACCGAAATAATTTATTTTCGGCATTTTAAATAACACGAAAAAGGGAATTAATATTAGATCTTTATCTCCTATATTTGAAAATAAAATAGCAAAAAAATAAGTAAAGGGTAATAATATAAATTTGAGCTCTATAAACAATGAAATTTACAAACATATTTATTACGATAAAGCAAAATTTAATGTTCTATATATATATATATATATATATATATATTTATATAAAACATTCAAGAAACGAAACAGTACATTACATTACCGCTTTAATTTTAGAAATTTAAATACTTGCCCTCATGATATTGAAGAGGGGGAGATTGAAGAACATGAAATGAACTTTGAAGTTAGACCGCCATTAAATGCACGGTAAGTATTATGTTACATATGTTCTACGGTTGTCTAACGAATAAAACATTTAAAAAAAAATAATTTTTTACATTAAAGCGGTAGTTGTACCGCAGCAAACAAAATTAACTATATTTAGGTTATTGCGGTTACCCAAATTACAGTATACTATTGACCCTGGAAACGGAGCCAAAAAATTTAAAACAATTTTATTTTTCTTATAATACACAAAATTTGTTTTGCTCCAACTTATATATTCGCAGATTTAAAATTGGAACAGTTTAATTTGTAAACGTCATTGTTAGGTTTAAATAAAACAGATGGTACATAACTGTAACTAAATATATCTTTCTTATTAAATTTATGTGATCTTAAATGTATACTTTTTTTCTTAAGAAATAGTTACGTATAAATACAAACGATCAAATTAAAATTAACGAATCGTTAATCTAATTTAATCATTTATATTTATACAAAACCATTTCTTAGATGTTTGTTTAATCAAATAGTAAAAATGAAAAATTTCCTATGTGTGCTTTTCTTTTTTAATTTATAAATATACGATTTAATAAAATACAAACTTTATATAACGAAATTTATATCTATACATGTATATACAAATATATATATATATATATATATAAAAATGAATGCTTGTTTGTCCTATACGCGTTCCAGTACCGCTGGATGGATCATGCTAAAATTTTCAGGGTGTATATGTGTTGTCCAACGAAAGTTTTAAGATAAGGCTGAGTTTCCTATCTCTTCTCCTTCACGGTATACGAATTTTTAGGTAGTTGAGATGCGACCAGCGGTACAGAAATGCATACCAAACGAATAAAAAAATAATAATTTTTATAAAATTTTAAATAAAATGATTACCATGGTAAATCTAAATTAAACGTAAAAATGTAAATAAAATGATTACGATAATGAATAATAAACTTTAGATAACATGTTATTAATTTCTGACGTAAGTAAATACACAGAGTTCTGTTACTTCCCTTTTTGTGTTACTGAAATCATTGCTGCTGTCTTCATTGTGAAAGTTTTAAAAAAATAGTGTTTTCTATTAGTTTTTACAGAGAAATAAAAAGTCCTGCAACGGAATTTTTAATATTTTTGCTACTGGGAATGTTAGTTATATTCAAATTTGAAATCCTTACTCGACTATTGTAATTTTGATTTTATGGTAATAAATTAATTTTAATAAAATGCTCGAGACGAAGAATTCGGAACATATGAGTGAAGAAGATGTTCTCTTAAATGTGTAATCGTAGGAGATTACCGTGTGAATTAGAGATGCGCAAATCAACTCCGCCAGAGGAGTTGGATACATAATTGTTTTTTCCGACTGCGGATATATATCCACTTCTCAACTCCAACTCCGGAGTTACGTATCTCATATCTAGTGTATAATCGGAATCATCTTCGGCTGCGTATTCAACTCTGCGCAGCACTCTGAACGCACAAAGCAACAAAACTTTCTAGAACACAGGACGCTTGCGCGCAGCTATCGCCTTTCGGAGTTGTGATGTATTAAATCACATTGTCGGAGAAAATTCCCGAACGCGGATATATTTCCGAAAATATAACTGTATCCGGAGTTATCTAGGCCTAGTGTAAATAACTCGGCCCCTTCAAAGTGATGGCTTGAAACTTTTTGTTAGATTACAATAGACAAGTTATAGAAAGACTGTATAATCTTCAGCTAAACGTGAAACATGAGGACCATTTTTTGTTAAACTGTAATAAACATGTTTCCCAAAGAGAGAAAGAATCTTTACATTAATTTAGTTCCAGATAAAACAAAAATTTCTTTATTAATTTTTAAGTACAGATTTAAACGGGTCTTAATATACGGGCAAAGCCGTGAGTAACAGGAAGTAAGACTGGAAACCGTTCGAGTACACACTACTCAAGTCCGTTCGTCTGAAACAACGAGCAACGAGAAGTAAGACTGGAAACCATATTTTTAATATTTGCTGCCGGGAATATTATTTACAATCAAATTTGAAATTCTTTATTCGACTATTGTAGTTTGCTACTGTAATAATAAATTATTTTTATTAAAATAGTTTGAAAGATATGAGTGAAGAAGATGTTCTGTTAAATGTGTAATTATGGGAGATCACCATGCGAATAACAACTCAGCCCCTTTAAAATGATGACTGTGTGTATTAGTTGAGTGAAACTTTTTATTACATCACGACAAACAAGTTATAGAAAGATCAATAATCTTTGATTAAACGTGAAACATGAAGACCACTTTTTGTTCGACGGTGATAAACATGTTTCCCCCAAAAGAAAGAAAGAAAGAAAGAATCTTTACATAAATATAATTCTAGATAAAAGAAAAAATTTTTCTTAATTTCCAAGTACAGATTTAAACGGGTATTAATACACGGGCGAAGCCGTGAGTAACAACTAGTATATATGTAAAAATGAATGTTTGTTTGTTTGTTTGTCCCGCATGCATGAGCATATCGTTTATCTGATTCCAATAGAATTTCCTCGGGTTAAAGCTGATGCGCTTGAGAAAGTTTATGAGGAAACTCCATTCAAAAAATAGGTGTATCACGGGTAAAAGGGGTTTAAATTGTACAAATATTTTATTGAAGGCAGCTTTATAAAGTAGATATAGTATTGAATTACTGCGCAATCGCAAATATTAAATTCTCTTTTTTTTTTAGAATATTTTAGAAAATGTGGGAAAGGGACTACCGAACCAACTTTGCTCCAATTTGCATCAGCGATTCCCGAGAAAGCTTTTCTTACATAATTTGTATAATTTTTTGCTGCGAATCAGACCCATGCAGAGTTTCATCGATGAAAGTAAGCAAAAAAGTAGGGTAAAATAAAATAAAGATTTAGAAAAACTATGATTCATGTAAATTCCAGATAAAACAAAAAATGAGAGTCTGTTGTTCGCTAAAAAGTGCTTTACGGATTTTAGTTTATGAAACAGTCAGATTCTTTATTTAATGCTCGTTATTTTAGAAAGATCAATTATGACTCAACTACTCTTCAAAATGGTATCAATGAATCAAAACTTACTGCTAACCAACGTTTTGCCTATAATGCAATAAGATGATAGAAAAAGGATATGAGTTATAGAAAAAATGAAATTTATAAGTTGTAAAGGCTTAATATTTTATTAAACAAGAATAAAATCTTAATTAAAACATAATTTTCGTGGGTTTCTGACAAATTATTCGTGATTACGCGCCTATGAACACTCATTATGGCCAGTTGTTTAAAAAGTTTCAAGGCTCCAGGCGGGGCAGGTGCCCCCCGCTGGCGACGCCCATGACGATCTGTGTCAATAGATGAGTTCATTTTCAGTTGAAAAAGTTTTAAAAATTTACAGAACTTATCTAAATTATGCTAGTTCGTAATAATAACCAGTATCATATAAAACTGTATTTATTGAATTAGATCATTTAAAATCTTAAAAAATTCAGTGTTGGAGGAATCGTTTTCATTATTTATTATTTTTTTTTTTTTAATTGACCATCAAAATTTTTTTTTATTATTCTAGAAATATCTGCGCGATAAAAAAAACCTGTGTGTATAACTGTTGTCTGTTATTTTAAAAAAATGACGCAAATGAATACACTATTCCCTACTATTTGACGTATGTTATTAACAATTACGTTAATAATTTCAGTTCCGAAACTCGGGTATCAAAAACAAATTTGTAAAAAATATTTTTTAGAGGTCACTTCTATAATTGTATGTAATTGTAAACACGTCATACTTTTTGATTATTTTGTGAAATCTTTATGTTGAAGAAGAAATCTAAAAATTTAAACTTTATGACCAAAAAAGTTGACAAAGCTCCAATTTTTACTTAAAAATTATTTATCCAATCTCCGATGTTCCATTTTAATATTTGAAATATCACTAAACTGCAATAATTATAAACGAAAGATCTTTTCATTTCTGATGTTATATAATTATACATTTAAAAATTTACTTATTTTAGTTACATTGGCATACTGATATAAATTGTTTTTTTTTGTTTTTTTTTTAACGTGCTTACTGACCAGGAAGTCATAAACGCAACTCTCGAGTTCGTATACGTTTATAAGCAAAGCGTCCTGCTAAAATTCACATATATAACGTGAACTGCGATCTGTTAACACATTTTGATATGTTTAATATTTAGTCATTTAATTTCACGTATTTTTTATTTTATGTACAAAGATACGAAATTATTTAATTTTTTATGTTATACAGATTTAAACGCGAAACCGTTAAAGAAATTATTCACTCCGTATTAAGCGACACCCTGGCCGGCAAAAGCTTCAATTCTACTTTAGTTCCTTCCTGGTGTGATAGTATCGCGAGTAATATTCAGCGTAAAGTTAAAGGTATCATCAGAGTAATCATTTTTATTAATTTTAAGATTCGCAATTATCAGATATATATATGTAAATTCATTAATAATAAATGTTTTTCCCACATAAGGTTTTCCGTTTTTTATTACTTTTCATCTTATAAAAGAGTAAAAATTATATGCATCTGTAATGTATGTAACTGGGTTCTTGTAAACGGCTCAACCGATTATTATGAAATTCACGAATTAGGGGATTTTTAGGGATTTGGATAAATCGACACTGGTCGAGGTTTTATCGTGGAGAAAATTCTATGAAATGAGCAATTATAAAAATGAGGCGACCAGTGTTCGTTTTAGCGTTCAACCATGATAACTGAAAATGGATAAAGACATATCTTTGTTCCGTGATGAAGACTTACATAACGGATTTAAATATTACGTCAATTCAAATATACAGAAGATCGTTGTAGAATTATACAGATAATAATAATTTTTCTGTCTTATGAATTTTGAATTTTTATTTATTTTTCGTAACGCGAGCGAGAATACTTCCAACATCATAAAGAATGCAATAAATATAAAACAGGATAGCCACCCAATCGGGAAACGAGAGATAAGCCGGAAATTTTTCATGCCAAGAATAAGGCGAGAATTTTGTTGTAAAACCGGGAAAAAAAGGTAAAATTAGCCGTACGGTAATTTTGATTAAAAAAAAAAAATCATTTGAAGCGAAAAGTGATGAATGCGTTATTTTTTAATGCACTCTACTCAGTAATAAATTGTGAAGTTTTTTATTTTTTATTTCTATAAAATATGCTGCGACGATCGAATATTATCAACAGTAACAAAAAGAATTCCATTCTTCTTTTAGGAATTTGACCTTGACTTTTCGATTAAAAGGCTTTCTCTATAGCGGCAGGTAAATTTCCATGATGAGTTAAATGTTTTATATTTATTGCCGGTACACACGTTTTAGTTAAAATTTTAACGCGAAACGCATAAAAAAAATTTTATTACGCATTTCGGCTAATAAGTTGAACCATCCCAGTAAAACTTTTGGAGGGGCTTGAGTTTTTCTTAAAACCTTCGAAATCAGCGGGTATGATTACACAATATTGGGCGCCAAATAAATTCCGTAAGTCGGTACACTATTTAAATAGTGAAGCAATACTGAAATCAACCGGTTACAAATTTCATTATTAACTTTTGTAATAATAAAATGAACACATATTACGCGATTTAGTTAGCGATCATTATATAACGGTAAAATATTTAAAATGTCAGTAAAACAACTTCAAAAACTACTAAAAAAATTTAATTAGCAATTTTTTTGTTTCTGCTGATATTTTATTTACTTTCGTTTCAAATTTGTTAGGTTTTTGTTATTATACAAACGGGGAAGTATGCTCGTGTAAATTAGGAAATAAGAAGGATTTGGATTGGGAAAAAACCGCGAATTTAAAAATTATATTTGAGTGGCCACCGGTGTGAAATTAATAAATTCCTCTTAATAACAATGATAAGTATAATAAATTCATTTACTTTAATGGATTTAAAAAAATATAACTTATTTTAGAAACATATTTTCGAATACAACCCATCGTCATCAGCTAACAACACGGAGTACCCTCATAAAATTGCGTTTTTAGTTTTAATTTAGTGTATTCTGTGTTGTTAGCTGATGATAGGATATTCCCGAAAACGTTTCTAAAGTAATTTAATTTTAAATTATTAAAGTAAATTAATTTATATTTATTTTTGTTCGCTATTAAGAGAAATTCATTTTTATTTTACATTTATAAATTTTAACAAAAACCGGTTCTGGATTTGTCTACAAATAATGCAATGCGTATAAATAATTTTTCGCCATATTTATATAATGATCTTAAATATTACGCAAGTTAAAAAATACGCTTTCAAAATTTAAAAATAGTGTGGGGGGGGGGTGTAAGTTCCATATTACACGCGTAATGTTGTTGTATTTTTAAATGTTTGCGAAACTCATGAAAAAAGCACACTATCGGGAATAAATCCGAGCAGGAACTAAAAGTTAACATAGATAAAACGTATTCCGAAGAAATAAATAACTTATGACATTCAATTTTGTTGCAGATATTGTTTATAAAAAGTACAAATTAGTCGTTCATGTAATGCTAGGCGAAGAAGGTATTGCCGGAGTAAAAATTACTTGTAGATGCTTCTGGGATAGCGAATCTGATACTTATATATCAAATGTTTTTAGAAGTGTAAGTTCATTCAAAATTACTAAATGTTTATCGTATTTCGCTAAGCAGTCAGAAACACATTTTAGTCACAAAAAGAAATGTATCTACGGAAAAAGAAAGAAAATAGCACTAATGAGTAGCTGTATTCAATTTGTGTAAATATAGTTCTTACAATTTTCTAGATTTACGTGTAAAAGTTTGCCTTTTTAAAGTTTAAGTGCGTGATTGTTTGCCAGTTCACATGAAATGGATTCACTTTTATTGCTGGCAACAAATACAAGGGTGGTGATTTCGATTTTCGGACTTTCACAACAACAAACTATGCTTTCCCTCAATTAGTCCGTTATATCGAGGACCGATTCTGTATTTTTTTCGCTATTCGCAACTGTAAAATATAAAAATAACTAAGCGTACCAAAATAAGCTCACTAAATTTATTTAATTGTTTTCATAATTAACAACGAATTTGTTTTTTAACGATGTAAAATTTATTTAATTGTATGCAGTGTTTATTTAAAAAATCAATAAAACAATATTTTCTATAAGCGAAAGTATTAAAATATGGTAAAACTGAACCATACAGAAATAAAAACCTACAGCGTAAGCCGATTGAAGCAATACCGGGAATGAGTAAGCTAGACTAATTTTGAAAAATTGTGAAGGCATTATTCATTATAGTTCTGCAAAATTAATAACAAGTTCTTATCGAGCTGACTGCAATTTTGCCCTTTATCATATAAAAATGACGGATGATATTGGAAAACAGTTGAAACATAACGAAACATGGTGCTAAAAGCTAACTAGTTAGAAAACCACATTAATAATTGTAGTGATACAAAAGTTTTTGCATATTTGAGAACCCTTGTTTTTTGTTTTTTTTATCTCGCACGTCATTACTAAATAATAATAAGCACTCCTGAATACCATAATTATTTAATATATATATATATATATATATATATATATATATATATATATTAATTACAACGTAATTCTGAGGCTACCCCCTATTCGAAAAAATGTCCCAATTTTATGTAACGAAAAATGTAATGAAAGAATATCTTAATTTTATGTAATGAAAGTTAAATGTTAGGATAGGATTTTTGTGATTATGTTTTGTTTTTCTTTTTGTGTTGATGCCAGTAAGAATAACGTTGTAAATTTTGATCATTTTATACAAAGTATAGAAGAGAAAGAGACATAAATAAAAGCAAGAGGGGTCAAGGGGCACAGCCCCTTGCGAGGACAAAATGGCCGAGTTATATATATATATATATATATATATATATATATATATATATATATATATATATATATATATATGTTTTAAACTTTGGGGAAATGAACAAATCCTAACAAAATCTCAGGACAGCACACATTCTTTGTTGAAAATCTTGAGTGAAAATACAAAAATCAAAAAATTGTATTTTTTAACTCGATAGTTTAAAAAAAAAAATTAATTAATTAGACGGTGGGACATAGAAGAACTAGAAACAAACGATTGTTAACTAAGAATATCAAATAAATTCACTAAAAAGGAAGAAATGAAAAAATAAATAAAAACACTATCCTAGCCGACTGAAAAATACGTACATAAGTAAGATTTTTTTATTCTATAATTTCCTCTATTTTTTCGGTTAGGTTGTTTTCTATTGCATTCTTCACTTTTGAAAAAAATACTTCACAAATTAGTTCCTATTTTTTCTTTTCTTCAGTAATAACTTCTGTTATGTTAAATAGTGGTGGAAAATTTTTTTCGTTTTTGCGTTCATGCATGTTAATTAAGCTTCCTCCGAACTCCGTGACATGGACCAGTTTTTTCCCTGATTCTGATTTAATTTTTTCTATATAATTTTTATATTTTTTGTAATTTCCTTAATTATCTTCGTTGTGAAATTACTAGTTAAATTAATTTATTGCTATTATTACATTTGTTCTTTAATTTAATTTTTTTTTTTTTCGTTGTCTTTTTATACTTTCCAGGTTTATAGCTCTGTCGAATGACACCTGGCCAATTTAATTTCTTCACATTTACTTTTAAATATTTAAATTTTACGATTTCAATTAGATCTTTATTTATCGCCGTTTATTCATTAATGTTTTTAATTTGGTCTATTTGTGAATCAAAATGTTAATTTTTAATTAGTGTTTCAAAATTAATATAATTAATGCTTTTACTCCCCTGCATTTGATCTTCTCCTATGATTTTATTAATTGTAGAAATTATTTTACAGCGATTTTTAAAGCGTACATTGCTGACGGTTATTTCCGCCAAAAGATCAAAGGCTAAATGGAAAACCATTTACCTTACACTGCACCCATCCATTAGCATATTAACTTTGTGTAATTCAAATCCATAACCTTTTTGCAATTATTAGTCAGATATTGCAAATACGGCGAACATATATATGCCTCATAAAAAAATTATTGATATAATTTTCCTAAATGTCACTATCAAACTTCAGTTAAACATACATTAGTTATCGTATTACACTATCCAGTAAATAATTATAATTATATGTTGTTTTTTTTTGTTCTGTTTTTCTAAATTTAACAGGAATCGATATTTTGTGTTGCTACTGTTTACGCTATTTATAGTTACTGAAGACAAAAAAAAACCTAGAGTACCGGAATATCTTACTTGAGATAAACAAGTAATTTTTTCTTAATACCATAATAATGTATATGCATTTAAAATTAGTTTTTAACGTATTGCAAATGATTTTTTTTTATACATACTGTATAAGTACCAACATTTTATTTTTATCGAACTGATATGTTTAATCATTTTTATATTGATATACGTATGTCTTCGGGTTTATTTATTACTTTAGTGGAAATTTTTTATTTCGCATTTACAATTGTAGTTTTCAATACGAGATTAAAAAGAAATTTCTTTAAATATATATAAAGAAAATGTCGAAACATGTGCTTTTTACTGTAAAATTATTTGTCTAAAAGATCGCCGGGTGTTCAAAGTATTCGCAATTTGCTTTATTTTTAAAAATAGACTAGCGTTACGTTATTTTTCAGAAATCGCATATATTCGAAATTATGCATCGATTTCAAACCGTAGAATGATAGCAACTATGTTGTTAATCACTGCGATTAAAAATAATACGACATCGATTTAGGTCTCGTTTATAATATGGTTAACTTTTCTAGTTTTTATGTATGAGAACGATTTCAAATCCTACTAAACATAATGCAAAGAATAATCACTACATGCTTTATCATCTGCTTTACAAAAGCAATGCCGGAAAAAGAAAAAAAAAAGTACCGATTATTACATCAAGTTAAAAAGAGCAGCATTGTTTCAGTTTTGTTGTGAGCGTTAAACAGAAGAATTTAATTTATTCTTATATTTTTCTAAGATATAATTAATCTTTCATCACAGACACTTCCTATTAGACTCAAATTAAGCTTTTAAAGGGTATATTAAGGGGGGTGAAATGCCCTCAATTTTTTCCCCCTTTTTTAGGATGAAAATGTGTTTCTGGGAGCTAAAAATAAAGGGTGAACCAGGTCCTAAGTCCCCAATAGCTTTTTTTTTGGGCCCTAGGGTGCCAAAAAGCGGCGTTTTTCACGTTTTATTTTTTTTCTCACGTTCTAATCAACGAAAAAATTTGAAAAAATTCATGAGTATATTTTAAGTGATTACTTTTTAGTGGCATTTTTTTGAGCATCAAAGAAGGTCAACATAACCTCGTAAAAAAAAATTTTTAACTTTCAATCACGATTTTTACTGTGTTCTTAAATCTTTGCATAAAACTTTATTCCTAATATTTGAAGAGCAGGAAAAAGTACAACTTGTATGTATTTTTTCAGATTTTTGTGAGTGGTGTAACATAACCTAAAATTCGAAGAAGCGTTTTTTTTTTTACTTTTTTTGTCAATTTACGGACAACCGTTACATTTAATCAAAAAAACAATAACTTTTCTGAATTCTACGGAAAAAAATACGTTGTAAACATATGTCGTTTAGGTGAATAAAATAAACGATAGCCGCAACAGCTCCAGGTGCACTTTGCAAGCTCAATTCAGTCCTTCCTCTGAAGAGTCCGGATGGGGTAGAGTTGGTACACCAAGGACGGCAAGCACTAAATGTCATTACCGAGGACTAGCTCACACTAGTGCACAACTATATTCGCGCCTAACACAGAATCATGTCAAAACACTGCTGTAAAGGTATCCAAGCAGTAGCACCTAATAGGTTAGGACGACTGGTCTTGTAACTCGCAACGCGATGCATGATAACATCTATCAATTATACGCGAGCGCAAGAGTTCCTTAACTGGACCCAAATCGGTGCCCTATATACATGCAGTCGATACAAGGGAAATACGCGAGTTGTCAGATGTTGATTTTGATGAAATTTTGTTATATTGTAGAGTATAAAAAAATATTAGACACATGTTTGTTTTTTTTTATCGGTCCATATGCAGTTTCAAGGGGATAAAAATCACTCTTAAAGTTCACCCCCAAAATCGTTTTTCCTAAATATCTCGTCTTCAACTCTATATTTTTTTATGAAACAAAATGGAAATTATTTCTCGTGCAAAGGACAAGTAATCCACAATGACTTAAGCAATGTGGTTGCATCCCCTATTTTCTAGGGGGTGAAAAGACATTTTTTCAGTCATAATTATGGAATAAAAAATTATAAAATAATATAAAAAAATAAGAAAAATTGTTTTTAACACACAATTAAAAAATAAAGTTGACGTGTTTCAGCATTTTCATGAATTTCACCCTTAAAGGGGGTAAAGCAGGCCTTACAAGAAAAATCAATAAATACATGTATCAAGTAATCCAATTTCGTAAAAAAATTGTATATAAGGGTTTTTGAGGTCGCTGATTACGGAACCGTCATCAGATTTTGTTAATTCAAAATGGCTAATCCAATATGGTGGACAAAAAAGTCAAAAAAGTTTTAATCTCGTAATTTAACATACTGTTTTGACTAAAGTTATAACGAGCAAAATGAACACCACCTTTCTGGACGAGCCAGTTTTAAAAGTTAAAGATGTTTATTTTTACAATGGTTGATTATTATATTTCATATTCTTGCAGATTTATTCAGCATGATAGCAGTACGAATTATATCTATAATAGTATTAATATACCGTTTACTGTTTATTGATTGTGAGAATTAGTAATAAATGTTTTAATTTACTCATTGAATATAATTCTAATGTATTAAGGTTCATTCTAAAAAAGAAATTATTATATTACTAATTAACTTTGGCTACTTATTAATTTAATTTTGTTCTAATTTCGTAAGAAGAGAGTAATTCCCGTTAATAAATAGATAAAAAAATAAATAAATACATAAGTTGAACCATACCGATAATTTTTTAAATAAGTAAATTATAAGAACGATTTTCCAATATACCACAATGAATAGGCTTTTCGTCTGCCTGCAGTTTAGGAGTTGTGCGGTTTTAGTCATAGACAATCGGCATGTCTGATGTTTAGAGGTTTAAAGCTCCATGGTTATAACGCACAGGCCTCTGACCTGTCTGAGGTTTAGGAGTTTGGGGTTTATCGGTTTAAAAACACGGGCCTTCAGCCTGACTGGGGTTTGTTGGTATAAAGCACAGGGTAATTTGAATTTTTAAAAATTGAACGTAATCAGCAACCCCAAAAATCCTCGTATAAAATTTGTCATTAAAATTAAAACTTTTTTGACTTTTTTGTCCGCCATTTTGAATTAACAAAATCTGGTGACGGATTCGTAATCAGCGACCTCAAAAACCCTTATATACAATTTTTTTACGAAATTGGATTACTTGATACATGTATTTATTGATTTTTCTTGTAAGGCCTGCTTTACCCCCTTTAAGGGTGAAATTCATGAAAATGCTGAAACACGTCAACTTTATTTTTTAATTGTGTGTTAAAAACAATTTTTCTTATTTTTTTATATTATTTTATAATTTTTTATTCCATAATTATAACTCAAAAAAATGCCTTTTCACTCCCTAGAAAATAGAGGATGCAACTACATTGTTTAAATCACTGTGGATTACTTGTCTTTTGCACGAGAAATAATTTCCATTTTGTTTCATAAAAAAATATAAAGTTGAAGACGAGATATTTAGGAAAAACGATTTTAGGGGTGAACTTTAAAGGTGGTTTTCACCCCCTTGAAACTAAATAAAAAAACATGTGTCTAATATTTTTTTATACTCTACGTTCTACAACATAACAAAATTTCATCAAAATCGGCGTCTGAAAACTCGTGTACTTTCCTTGTAAGTATATCATCCGAGCAGTCGTACACACACTACACTATAGGCATGAAAATTTTTTCAGATTTTTCCGTTGATTAGAACGCAAAAAAAATTAATAAAATGTAGAAAACCTCGTTTTGTAAGTTGTTTAGTTTGTCAGGCTCGAATTCAAATATTTTTCACAGACTCTTTTATTTTAAATAAAACGTGAAAAACGTCATTTTTTGGCACTCTAGGGCCCAAAAAACATTTGGTACCTAGGACCTGGTTCACGTTTTATTTTGAGCCCCCAGAAAGCCATTTTCATCCTAAAAAAGAAAAAAAGATTGAGGGAATTTCACCCCCCTTAATTGGAGATACCCTTTGTAGTGAATAACAGATATGAATGATTAAAACTATCGAGCTATAATCGAAGGACCTGAATCTATACAAATACTTTAAGTTAGATTCAAGACTTTATCAATTTTTAAATTAAACAGAAAAAATAAATAAAAATATAATTTGACGCTTAAATCTGATATATTTATTATAAGTAGTAAAAAGTTAAAGATGCGTTTGAAAAAACTTATATTTTCTAATAAAGTATATAGTGGTGTTTATATTTTATCCCTGAAAAGGAATTTTCGGATCTCTAAAAGGAAAGAATGATGTTTTGTGTTTTCATTACTTACAGGTAAAGAAAAAGCCAGTTGAAAAGTGTATATAGGTGCGATATTTTCATTATTTTTGCTTTATTTATTTTATTCAAATTAATGTAATTTCTAAACATACTTAGTTATATAGTTTTTAAGTCAAATCACATTAAATAGTCTAGTCTTATTTTCTAATATTATTTGTTGTATGTTGAAAATATTAGTAATTTAAGATTTTCATTTTTTTATACAGATATAATAATTTACAGGTAATCCACAAAACAAAAACCAGCCTGCAGATGTCTAACATAATTAAATTTTGCAATAATGTCGTGTCATCTAAACATAAATTTAAATCGTGAAAAATCCGGTTAAACATAAAGTAGCTACTAGTTTATATTGAATAAAAAATTAAATGTGTACATAATTTTGAAAAAAAACATAATTATGTATGTAAGGAAAAAATAAAGATCAAAGCTGTATGTATAATTTGTAGCTGTCAGCGGAAAATTAATAAGGATTGTTTCGTTAATGTTATCGATATTATTATTATCTATTTTTATTAATGTATTAGTTTTTAAGTAATTTTTGATGACGATCTCATATTCTATAACATTTTCGAATCCGTAAATTAATCATATGTAATTTGTAATCATGTAAAACATTATAATAATACAGCATTCCATTTCTATCAATTAGTATTCATATTCAGAGAGTGAAAATAATCGTTATTAGAATTAAGTTCTATACACTTTTTAGGATTCTGCACACATATAATGTACGGAATCCTAATAAAATGGTTCAGAAACGACAAAAACATCAAATAAAAATCAATAACTCACCACCGGTTTGGCTTATAAACTTCAAAATTGGATCATAAATTACAATTAAAATTCTCTGTAAGATAATCTGTAACTTCAAGCTAACCAATTATCCTCGGCGGCAAAAAAAAAACAAAAAAACGTCAAGAATATATAATACGGAATTCAAAACAACCTCAAAAGTCATATAAAAATTCATTCATCACCAGACAATCTTTTAAAAGTGAAATTCAAAATACAAAACAAATCGTAGATTCCCTTCCCCCACTCTTTTTGCACCAAAAACAGTATAAAAAAAAGGAAGTTTACGTAAGTAATAACCCGAGTAAAAAAGTTGGGGAAACCAAAACGTATCTCAAACATATGCATAAAGAATCGCTTTATAGGAAAACTATAGCCGAGCTTACAATTTTATATTCAGACCCTTGGAGCGCTGAGAACTCGAAAGTTCTGAAAAAAAGACGACGAAACCGTATTTCATTTTCTTAACGAAATTTTCGAAGATGGCGACAATTTCAAAAATGTTCAAAAAATTACGCGTCTCTCCCCCTTAGTGACGTAAAAAATCAGATCTTTTATTTTGAATTTAGAATTAAGTAAATGTAAATTATAGTTTCCGGAGTCCTCAGCGCATAAAACATCATGCTTGACTGAACTTGTTATAAATGAAACTACTTTTTTTAATTATTAATATTTTATGAATTTATATTGTGCATAGTAATCTCGATAATATCTTTCGTGACTTTAGTCGACAGAACGTTGGAACTAACCGTTTAATTTTTTTTTTTTTTTTACATCTAAGTGTGCTTTCAATTTTATTACAGTTTTTCCATTTACCACAGTATTAAGATAATGATTGTAGTTTTTCCTAAAATCTTATAATAGTTGATACCAAAATGTTTCAAAATGAATAAACACAATCGAAACGTTTTATTGTAATTTTAAACGTACCGGTCCATAGTCGACTAAAGTTCTTACATATATGCATGTAAATTTATTGGCTTACGATTAACGTACAGATGATTTATGATTTCTAATTACATTAATTCTTACACAATTCAGTTTTTTTTTTGTTTAAATATGTATATTTAACACCATTTACATGTTGTTCCATCAAGCTAAACGCTTGTCGACGAGTTTCCTTATATCTAATAATTTCTATACCATACTACTTATATATACATTCATCGCCACGTAAATATTTTGTTACAACTTATCCTATTTTTTACTTATTTCTAACTTATCCATAATTAATCTATTATTTATTTAAATTTTATTCTATCCCTTTTCCTTCCCCTTTGTTTTCACTTTTGTTTGTCAGTTTTCCGAACTCTTTTCTCTTATTTGATGCTTATTATTATTATTATTATTATTATTATTATTATTCCTATATTTCTCTCTTTCTGCCACCATTCCTTTATTTTCCGTTTTTTCATCTTAACTTTTTCCTCCTCTATATGGTGTATTTCAATTGCTAGAATATAGGAAACATACGAGACCACTAAAATTTTAAAATTAAAGGGCCCCAATTTTGAAAAATAATTTAAAGGTACAAATTGGAAATGATTGGAGTGATGTTCAACAGTGGCTTAATATATTATTGCTTAGATTCTAATAAAAAAAAAAAAAAAAATCATCACTGCATTGAAAAAATTAATATTGTTAATTTATTTAAATTTACGTGCTATGATCAGCAACTATAGGCTAGAGGCACGGATAAATATAGATGTATATGTTAAGTTGGTTTTTTTTTTTTCTTAAATTTTTTATTGTGACGACAATTTAGTCTTTAACAATAACGGTGACAAAGTTGACTACACGTGGAAAGAGTTACACTTCCAATGAAGTGACTCCGACTTTATACATCATTTCACTAAGTCATATGGTTTTCGGCGTTTAAGTCGCCTCATATCCTCAGAGTTGTCGAGGAGTTGTATGACTTCGACATTAGTATGCTTCTCCAGCCGTTTTTCGTGTTTACAGGCGAACCTGGTAATTTCATCAACGACCATTGGAATTTCCATATCTCGATGTATGTCGTCGTTGCGTTCGAATCTGTATGTAGCAGTGATCGTACGAAGTGCAATGTTCTGACGTCTTTGTATACAATTTATGTTGGAACTACTAGCACAGCCCCACAACTGTATTCCATAAATCCATATAGGTTTAGCAATGGCTGGATACAAAAGTCGTTTGTTTTCAATAGATAACGGCGAGTTTCTTCCTAGCAGCCAATAAAGACTTCTCACCTTTGCCTTCATTTCCAAACATTTTTGTCGGACGTGGTGCTTCCAATTTAAACGCGAATCAAGGTGCATCCCCCTAGGGGTACTTGGCTGAATCTTTTCGTGGGATTATCTGCTGATTGAGCGTCATTGGGATGTTCTCAGTTTTCCGTAAAGTGAAGTTTACATGCACCGATTTTTCGCTATTAACTTTTATTTTTCAGCGTTTCATCCATACACTTAATTCGTTTATTGTTGACTGTAAATGTTTGGCTGCCCTCTGCTGGATTTTACTTGTGGTCAGAATTGCTGTGTCATCAGCAAACATAGCTATAACTGTATGATTGTTCGTTGGAATATCGGCTGTGTAAAGGAAATAAAAGATAGGTCCTAAAACACTGCCTTGTGGTATTCCTGCCGATATTTCTCTCCAGTCAGACATCGCTTCCTCATAACTAATTCTGAACTGCCGGTTGGTCAGGTATGATTCCAGAATACGGTACCACGAATATGGCAACTGTTCACGTAATTTAACGAATAATCCGTCGTGCCAAACTTTATCGAAATCTTGAGTTACATCGAGGAATACCCCGCAGCAATATTCCTTCTCCTCAAGAGCTTTATGTATCACATTTGAGACGCGATGCACCTGATCAATTGTACTGTGCTTGCTACGAAATCCAAACTGGTGATCTGGAACTAGCTTTTTTGTTTCAATTATAGGTCTAAGCCGCTTTAGTACAAGTTTTTCAAGCAGCTTCGATATGGTAGGAAGAAGAGATATAGGTCGATACGACGAAGGTAAACCTGGCGATTTCCCCGGCTTCAGCAGCATTATTATCTGTGCTCTTTTCCATTGCCTAGGGACGTTCCCTATGCGTAATATTGAATTGAATATGTATGTAAGGAAAATAATCGCATTTCTCGGTAGTTCCTTAATTATTTGAGGTGTGATCTCATCATATCCGGCTGCTTTTTTCCTATTCAGATTTTTATTAATTTCATTGGCTACTTCCATAACGGAAAAGTGCTTAATATTTACATCTATTTTTTCAAATGGCTGATTAATGTCCAAGTCCGATACGATGTCATTTGGTTGAAAAACCTGTTCAAGGTGATCAGCGAACACTTCCGCTTTGTCTACTTCGCTACGTGTCCAGGTACCATTTGCCTTCCGAATAAGTGGAATATGTATTTGTGGTCTCTTTATTCTTCGCGTAGCCTTCCATAAAGAATAATCAGAATCGTGTAAGGCAGAAAGGCTACTTAAGTATGAATGGAAAGTTTGATTTTTAACCTCTTTAATTTTTTCATGTAGTATCTTACTAATGTGATTCCATTTCGACTTATCTGCTGGGTGTCGTGTTCTGTGCCAAAGCTTCCTTGCTTTCCTTTTCTGTTGAACCAAATCTCTAATTTCCATGGGGTATGTATGTTCTCGACATTTACCTGGCACTGAACGAGGTGTTGCCATTTTAGCAGTATGTGTAATATCATTGGTAAAATTTTCAACCGCAGATTCTATGTCTGAGGTTGATTTTAGTCTTACTGACAATTTTACTGAGTCATTTAGGATGCTTCTAAATTTTACCCAGTCGGTGTTTTTATTAGTAAGGGTTAACTTTTTTTGCTTCATTATAACGGAAGAAATCAGTGTAATTAACACTGGAGTATGATCCGATGTCAGATCTGTGAGTCCTTCAACTTCCATGTAGCTGAAGGATATTCCTTTCACTACAAAGAAGTCAAGTAAATCTGGAGTCTACTTAGCATCGGTTGGCCAATATGTTGGTTTCCTGGATGATACAACGTCTGCACCGACTTCCCGTATCGATTTTAATAGAGCTCGACCTTTGGGAGTGATTAGTCTCGATCCCCAATATGTGTGTTTGGAATTATAATCACCTCCAACCATAAATCAGTTGCCTAGTGATAAGAAATAGTCTGTAAACTTGTTTTCATCTATCTTAGGTCCAGGTGGACAATATATTGCCGAAACAGAGAGATCATTATTACCATCGTTAATTCGAATGCTTGCTGCCTGAATGTATTCTTGCTGGTATTCTTCTGTCACAAAATGCTTTATTAAATCTTTAATTATTACTGCTGCTCCTCCTTGGGCTTTATGACTCGGATGTACAGCGGTGTAAATACTGTATCCTTTAATTTTAATATAAGACCACAGTGTAAAATGCGTTTCAGAAACTAGAGCTATATCTACTTTTTCCTCAAGCAGAAGATATTCGAGTTCATTTTTGCGCTGAATTAGCCCGTTGGCGTTCCATGTTACTATCCTCAGAGTAGTAATCATTTCTGATTCTTTTGCACTTTGGGTGCAGGATGTGACGGAACGTTTTCCAGTCTATCCAGTCTAGCAATGATTTTAATTAACGTTTGATTTAATGAATCTAAGACACACGGTAAGTCAGACTTATTCTTTTGATTTAGTGCAATATGCGTGGAAAGTGTACCAGTAGTTGCTTGGGCATATGTAACGTCCTTTATCACTTCAGTCGCTGGCTTCTGCTGAATCCTTTGAACTGCCGATGGTATATGTTAAGTAAACGAATTATGGAATTTATATTGCGTACTCGTAGTATAGCTTTGCATGGCGCAGAAAACTGATAAGGTTTGAAAGGATAGTAGCGTCATCAAAGAGGATATTAGACAAAGAGGAGGGACAATTATGTGTTAATCTGACGGAATTGAACTGAGAATATTCTGTGAGGATTTGGAGAACAAAAAGATCGGAGTTGCATATGCTGTAGATTGGAGCCGTTGCCTTTTGCAGTAGGTAACCATGTGTGAGTTGCGTATGCCCCAACTGGAGTTTGGTAACGATTACATTATCTCTTCTTCGGCTCAGGTGAGTTTCCATCGTCGAGCATTCTGCTTAATTTGGCGAAGTTTATTTGAACACGAGATAGACAGCCATCGTTGGTTCTATAGTGTGCCTGAAACCAATTTTAGGTAGTGAACAAAGTCTGAAGCTCGTAATGAAGTGTCTGGAACAGGGAGAATCGTTGTGGGTTCTTTGGTTGCTCTGTCGGCCAACTCGTTTCCAGGAATTCCCGAGTGACTTGGAATCCAAAGGAATATCACGCGAGGCGAGAGACCGTGTAGTTTGACTATTTCCTTCGCAATGGGATTTTGTTTTACACTAAAAACATCGGATATAGAATTTAAAGCCGCAAGAGAGTCAGAACAGATTACTCCGGAATTGTCTGTTTCCTGGTTCAAGAAGAACTGAAGTACTAGGAATATTGCGTAAACACCTCAGCCGAAAGGACGGAAAAGAATTCAGGAAGTGAGTACCGTATAAGCGCGGCATTTCCTTTTATCATCGAACACCATACGAACGTGTTGAAATTTAAAGTCCGAAGGAACGCGAGACAAGTCCTCTAGTATCTTATAAAGCTACAAGAAAAAAAAATCGTACACCTCGTTCTATAATAGCTAGAGAGTTTATTTATTTTTTAATCGACGTATTTCTTTTGTGAGATCATAAAAAAATTGTAAAACCCTCAAAATTTTAAAGTTAAAGAACTCAAATTTTGAAAAATGTGAAAATCAAGTTTTAAGAAAAAATTGTTCAAAAAATCCCACAGTCGATTCTAAATAAGTTACGGTATTAATTTTCCTTCTAACCTACATAATATGGTCTCCAAAATACAGGAAAAATATAAAATTTGAAAAATTTTGATATTTAGGGACCAGAATTTGGGAAAATACACGCTTAAAGCGGTAAGACTGGGAACTAAAAAAAAGTCTACACCTCTTTCCTTGGTAGCTAGAGAGTCACCTTTTTATAAAATAATGTATATCAATCGCTACAATATAGGGAAAATACGAGACCCCTCCAAAATTTTAAAATCAAAGGGCCCAAGTTTTAAGCTACATTCACGAGTTTCTATTATTAACAGTCTGTTTATTGCTACGCGTTAACTTTAAAACAGTGTATTAAAGTAAACTTGGCTTATTGACGGTCGTGTTGGCATCATGTCTCTAACGGCCGACAAATTGAACTTGATAACGGAAGTGAGCCACCGCTATTATCACCATCATCTACGTTATTACCAACATCTATATCAGCCGAATCAACAACAAATATGATACCTGCATTAACTACCACTATACTCAATCCATTATCACATAATACTAACATAAATATTACATTAAACTTTAATACTAACAATATTCCATTAAATTTGTCTCCACCGTTATTTGAGCAAAATATTACTAACAATACAATATACGCTAGTTTGGTTAAACAAAGAATAACGCTAACAAAAGATTTTAAATATCCTACCGACTCTGAAGGAATCATATTTAATTATTACGACGATTTCCGAAAATAAAAGACTATCTAATGGACCGAAATATATCACTGCAGCCTCTAGGGTTAGCAATAACAGAGTAATCGTCTTTTTGTTAAATGAAGAAATAGCAAAAAATTGTTTAACCAGATACGGAGGAATTAGAATCGGAAACAACTTCATTAAGGCTAAACCACATACAAAACCGCCAACAAAAATTACTCTTTCAAACGTTATTCCCGTTATACCGAATAGTGTTTTAGAAGATTATCTTAAAAAGGAACTTTTACTTGATGTAGTGTCAATGGGGTGGCGACAAGATGATAAAAAAAGGATATGAGTTATAGGAAAAATAAAATTTATAATTTATAAAGGCTTAATAGTTTATTAAACAGGAATAAAATCTTACTTAAAACATAATTTTCGTAGATTTCTGGCAAACTGTTCTACTACTTTATTATAAAAGTCAGATGTCCTGATTACGCGTCTATAAATACTTATCACGGCCAGTTGATTAAAAAGTTTCAAGGCTCCAGAGGGGCCGCTGCCCCCTGCCCCCGCTGGTGACGCCCATGTGTAGCGTCATCGATATCTACATTAACAGTCAATGCAAGTGACAGTTTATTTTCGCATGTTGTCAGCAGGCGTTGATAAATTTACGTCCGAAATAATATGTCTGATATAAACCTGCCAAATTCTTTTAATATTACACATAAAGAAAGAACGTACAGAATTTTTCTAACTTTCGATCATTTAACTTGTTTTAAACGTCATAAAATGGGACATAAAATCGAAGATTTCCCATATTTGGATGACACTGCCTTTTCTAATGTAACCAGATAGCAACTACAGAAGATAACAAAGAACACCGAAGTGTAATAAATGAATCAATACATCACATGTACTGCACAGGAAAGATGTTATCGATATCCCTGTAAATTTAAGCAACGACAACTCACAAAACTTTCCAAAACTAATTATTCACCAGAGCCTAAAGATCAATCACAATCAGGCAAACAATAACCATAAGTGACCACTCGACCACTCATCACTAAGTGAGACCAGCAGACTAATAACGCTAGATGTCGAGGCCAACAAAAAACCGGTAAAAAAAGAACTGAAAAATTCCAGCAAAAATCCCTCTCTACAAAAACAAGAGGAAAGGGATTCATCAAACGGCGAGAATGAACTTCAGAATCAACCAACAATACTATCAATAAAAGACGCCTTACAAAGAACATTTCGAAACAAAGAAGCACATGTACCCTATACCAGATTATTCAAATTTTTCACTGTTTGTCGATATGTACAGAAACAACGGTCAAATCCCTAGTACGGCTGCTGAGTTAACATTGGATCTCGCAGGACTGATCAACATGATTGAAGAAAACGGCCTTTTCTCCAAGATCGTAGCATGAAAATATGGTTTACTAAAATCAAAAAAACCCTCGTTGAACATCTTAAACAACAAAAGAACGTGACAAACTTCCAACATGATGCACAACAAAATAAGAATACGAATAACGAACTCTGTGCGGAACTAAGATACATCATCTCACAGATGTTCAACAAATCGCCCCATGTTATTCCTGCAGGAAGTACTGAAAACGATATATTTGAACTCCTTATGGAGATATTAAAAACCAAAACAAAAATGACCCATAGAGTTATTGCTAATTATTATTAAAATCCGGAAGAAATCTTTCCTTTCTTCGTTTAGCTGCAGCCAAATGTGAAGCACCGCGGTCTCAAAAACTGATTGACTAGAATTTTAAATCCGACGCAACACAAGAATTGGACTCCAATGAATCAAACTTGTCAACTTAAGTGGTCGTCTACTTCTTAATATTACTTAGTACAATTACTGATATATTGTAATTATGTGTAAGTTAAATTTCGTCGCTATATACAATGGCAGTCTGTCTACAGTGGAATGTAAACGGCTACTTTCAAAGAGTAGCCGAACTTAAACTATTAATCTATAAACATGAACCATATATAATTGCAATTCAAGAGACACACTTTAAACCACAATCCCAACTAAACCGTTTTCAGACACGATAATCACACTAGTTCCTGTGCTAAGGGTGAAACTGCATTATTTACATCAAATTCATTCCAAGCGACTAGTATACAAACACCAACAGAAATCCAAAACATTGCAGTCTCTATATCTATCACACAGATATCCCAAAAACTAATTACAGTTTGCTCTGTTTACATACTACCAAATCAAAATATATCAACTAGAACTCTAACAGAACTTCTAGCCTACTTCCCAGAACCGCTCATTCTGTGCGGTGATTTCAACGCTCACAATTCACTTCGGGGCAGTAAATGCTCTAACACTAAAAACAATATAGTTGAACGTGTGCTGGCTAATTCTTCGAACCTAATCCTCTTAAATAGCAAAAACTCCCTAACTCATCTAAATTCAAGTTACGAATGCTTTTCTTCTATTGATCTAACAATATGTTTAAACTATCTAGCGCCCAAACTCCAATGGGCCGCAAACACAGATCCTTGTGATTGTGACCATTATCCCATAGTGGTCCCTTTAGAACATCACAAACCATGTCAAGTAGGATCTATATCAAAATGGAACATTCCCAAAACGAATTGGACTCCGTTTTATGGTTTTACAGCCAACATAGATCAACTCCCTTGTCCCACATCCATTGCAAATTCGGTTGATGCTTTCACTGATCTATTGATTCGTGCAGCTAAGAACTCAATACCCAGATCTTTTAACTCAATTAACTCTCGAAAAGTACCTTGGTGGTCTGAAGAAATAAAATTGGCCATAAAAAATGGCAACAAAGCCCTGTGTAAACTTTGAAATAGCATGTGTCAATAAAACCTTATACAATATAAAAAACTTAGAACAAAAGCCAAATTACTTATCCGTTACTAGTTGGATAAACTTTGTATCTAGTATCAACCAGCCCTTATCTTCTGCAGCCATGTAGAATAGTATAAAATGATTAACAGGCAATAAACCAACTTTCGCTATCACCAAACTCCAGCACAATAACCACAATTTTGCAGACCCCCTTAATATTGCTAATACTCTAGCGAATCATTTTGCATCTGTGTCATCGGATAAAAATTACGATGAGTCGTTTATCACTATTAAAGAGAAAGTTGAATTAATACCCATAAATTCCCACTATCACTCTGGTCACTATTACTGCAGCCAACCTATATCAAGCCAAGAAGTAAACTACATTATCCATAAATTCATAAACACGGCTCCCGACTCAGATCAAGTTCATCCTGCTAAGCTAAAAAACCTTCACCTTAAAGCTATGTCATATCTCACTCAATCGTTTAACGAAATTTTTACAACAGGCCAGTATCCACCTCAATGGAAAACAGCTATTGTCATCCTAATTTTAACACCCAACTCAAACCCATCTAATCCATAATCATATCGGCCCATATCTTTAACTAGCGTTATTGGGAAAACTCTGGAAAAACTAGTCAACAAACGCTTAGTACAGTACCTTGAATATAATAATATCATCATTAACTGTCAATATGGTTTTAAGAAAAATCGTCCCCAATTCAAGCGGTTTGTGACCTCGAAAGTAAAATACAAAAGGCTTTCGCCCATAAATCATGTTTATATGGTTTATTTTTTGATATTGAAAAAGCATATGACCGGATATGGAGATAAGTAACCTTTGTCAAATATTACACCAATGTGGCCTTCTTGGTCATCTTCCTATACTCCTCCAAAATATTTTAAATAACCGTTCCCTTACTGTCAGCTAAGTGACGTTTTATCTGCGCCCTATGAAGTCCAAAATGGAGTTACCCAGGGCTCAGTTCTAAGTGTAACACTTTTTCTACTTGCCATAAACAATATTGTTACTAATGTTCACTTCCCATTTACACAGCGATTACTTGCTGACGACTAACGTGAAACCCTAAACCATCTATCTCAGTGGACACATAATCTTGGATTCCAGTTTTCTAGTATAAAAACACATTTGATGATCTTTTGAAAAAGAAATTCAGCTCCCAAGTTCCATACACTACTTTTATATGGAAAACCAATATTAATTCAAGATAATACAAAATTTTTAGGTATTCACTTTTTGACCAGAAATTAATCTGGCTCCCACACATAAAAAATTTGAAAGCAAAATGAGTCTATGTGTGGAAGCAGCTATCGCCCCACTCCACTACCGTTGATTACTCTCTACCTCTAATTTTGTTATTTCAGCTGCTCAAAACCCCAGTATAGCTATATATGCTTTTTAATCTAAACAATTCACCAAACCATATAATGATCAAGTATCAAAAATTGACCCGTCAGAAGTACAACACCCACCCATTCTTAACCATATTTTCTGAACCTCCACCATAGGTCCCTCAACTTCCTGAGATCCAATTGGATTTAACAAAAATTTTTAAACCAGCTGATAAAAATATAATCCTCGGAAAATTTCAACTAATCCTCAAAAAATATCCTAACCACATCCAATGTTATACTGATAGCTCTAAAAGTCAAAATAGAGTGGTTTGTGCATACTCGGTGAATACAAAAATATTCTCACATCGCTTAAGCAACTGTCTTCCTATCTTATCTGCAGAACTAACAGCTATCTTATTATATCTCCAATATTCCTTACCCCACTTTCAACAAAACCTAATAATCCCGTCTGATTCCTTACGTCACTCCAACTTCTACAATATCCATTTCCATCAAACCCAATTGATCAGTGCATTAAAGTGATTCTAAACACAATGTATCTACATTCCATTTCAACAAAATTTATCTGGATCCCAGGTTATGCAGGAATCCCTGGATATTAACACCAACAACGTTTTTTTGATGTGAATTTGGACCTTAAGGTTTATTGGAAAACCCCTTTACGAGCATTAGGCTTTTATTTTTTATTATTATTGTTACTAATATTCGAAGTAAAAAGAAACAACGAAACAAAAAAAAATCACCGGAATCGCGGCAGTTTCTCCAGCAGGAGAATTCACGAGGCCCTTTCTTTCACCACGTGTCCAAAATGAAAACCTTTTATTAAAAAAGAACGTATGTATTCAGAAAAATCACAGACAAGCGACGCAACCGTGTAATAACTGCGTACGAGAAAAGAAATGCGGTTTAGACTAGTAAACACAAAGGAATTTATACAAAAAAAAAAAAAAATGAAATTTCGGTTAACTACGTTGAATGCACGCCGAATTTTCACAATTGGGCTAAACGGTAACACGTGACGGCGACTACAAAATTACAACGAAAGTTCTTTCTCGAGCCACGAGAAAACACGACTCGCTCGCGTGAACAATTAATCTGACTCCTGATTTTATAGTGCCTAGCACGAACGAAGATTTTTCGGTACACGATGGGCTATTCCAAACGATATAGTCGAATCGCTGAAATTACCCGGTACCTTATCAATTAATATAATAACCGCCGATTTTTCTAGAACATTTCTTAAATTACTACCGCATAAATTACCCTGCCTTTTATAATGTTCTCTCGGCTCGACATTACTCGGCACATTTTATTCTGCGCTTCTTGCCGCACGTGCATATCATTGTCTTGGCCACTGACCACTACCACTCAGACACTATACAGTCCCTACCCCAGCGCGACCGTGTACTCGCCGATCACGCCACTGATCTCGGGGATTTTTGGTATCGGGCAGATAAGCTACCAAGTCAAGACAAAACGGCGATGTGAAAAATATCGACGTTCGAGAAACCGAGAATTAATGAATACACCGAAGAATAATTTCTAGCTCGAACGTCGAATGACAGATAGCGCCAAAAGTACCGAATCCGTATCAATATAATACGGTGGATTTGGCTGCCAAAGCTGCCAAACTCAACAGCACAATTTCTATGCTTATTCGTTCTACTGCTGAAGACCTCAAGCAACATTATAAAGAGCTAATACTTTCTTTGTGGAAGCACCATTGGCATAACATAGAAAGTAATAAGCTCCGAAACCTCAAAGAAAAACTGATACTGTGCAACACCTCAAACCGAAAGTCACGTCAAGAAGAGATAATAATTACTCGTCTACATACTGGACATACCCGACTTACTCACACCCATCTCTTATTAAATCTCTTCCTTCCCGACTGTCCTCATTGTGGTAAAGAAGGCTTAACGGCTGATCACATTTTCACATGCTTAAAGACAGCTTCTCTCCAACTCTCCATATTCTTTCAAGCTGTGTTCTAGCTCTTAATGACTCCTCCAACACCATAGATAAAACAATAAATTTCCTTAAACAAGGCAAATTTTCCCATCTCATTTAATCCCATTTCCTTCCTAATTGAGCCGTGAAGTCCTCTGTGTAGCTAAATGGCTCATAAATTGGATTATAAAAAAAAAAAAAAAGTTCCAAGCAAAAAATTTTTAAAAACTTCTACAGCCGGTTCTATGTGAGTTACGGTATTTATTTTCTTTTTAACCTGCATACTAACCTCTCCAAAAATAATTAAATGTAATATATTCCTCTCACATACATTACCATGTTAGCGGTTTTAGTTTTTCTGATATTTTAATTTAAATTTCACTTTTTTAATTGACGTATTAGTGGACTTCTTTAAAAAAAAAAAAAAAATTATACGTGAATGCTGCAATCTTTATGAAAATTTACAAAGTAATACAATTTAGACTCCGAAGGAACGGGCCTCCCCTAGGATATATATGCGTACCATCATCACACCAAAAAAAAAGAACACTGCCCTAACTTTACCTACAAAAATCATTGGTGGATCCATGGGGAGATGGTGATAGAGGTCACCCTTCCCAAAAACCAAAACTAAAAAAGTCACTATTCGTGTTTCTTTATGAAACAATATATTTCTCAAATCTACTGTCCACCGTTTAAAATATTACATAATTATATAATTTCCCTCCCCAAAATATCGCTCTGGGCCTGCCCTCGCAAAAACGTTTATAATCATACTTTTAAATTTTTTGATATTTATATATTGCTAGAGATTGAATGGATTAGCAAAAAGTTATCATTTCGAAGACATTTAAAAATATGTGTAACGAAAGTTATAAATCAGATGAATAAGATACTACAAAAATTATAAGGTTTATTATTTTTTATTCCAGTAGTTTTTAAGTTGTATATATTTCTTAAAATAACCCAAATAAAATACTTGTTACTTATTAAAATATAATTTTTTTCGGCTAACCTTTGACTAATAAAGGATTATGCTCATATAATACAAAATTGTAAATACACCACTACTATTATCCAGTAAATTTAAAAATGTTGTACCTTATTTTTTGAACAACTTTTGCATGAAATATTTTAATTTCTATTAATTACTACTTTTATACTTTTCATGATTTACATTTTGTTCTTTTTTTTTATTTGTTGATATTTTTTTTTCTAAATTGCTTGTTCATAAATATTTTGAAGATAAATATTAAAAAATTCAAGCTATTATATAGAATGACCAATTTTCCTTCATTGCACTATGAAAATTTATAGTGTTAAAATAACCAAAATAAAAAGACTAATGAAACTGTTAATGTTAGTGTCCGAAGAGGGATAACTTTTTAATCTTTTATACCTCTGTTTAACCAAAACCATAATAATTTATAGATATGGGCACAGTTGTCATTTGGTAATTATAAATTGTTGTGCAAATCTTTTGCAATAGATATTAACAGGGCCATATCTGTTTGTGTGTAAGGGAGGGGGCTTCAGCGCCCCCCCCAAATGTCTGCGAAATAATAACTGCTTGGATTAAATGGACCGAAATTCAGAATCAATTGATTTATTTTCAATTTTTAACGAAAAAAAAAACAAAATTGAAATTTTTATGAATTCTATGGAAACGACTATTTTTTGTTTTTATTATAGTGTTCAAATATTGCATATATAATAATTAACTACTAGGTTTTAGTGTACTATTTATAAATAAATATATTTCATGATAATACACACACATATATATATACATATTTATAAAAATATTTTCGTAACCCCTCCCGAAATATTGATTTAGCTACGGATCTGAATATTAATATAAACATATTAAATATTAGGAACATATAAAAACAAAGAAGTTAATTTTCTCTAACTATTAATTAATGCATTTAAATAAAGTTATAAATAATTTACAAGGTTCTTTTAAAATAATTTATTAAATCAAAGTTGTAACTTTCATGTGATCACCAATATGTTTTTTATCACTAATTATAAGATAATAAAAAACATTTACTTGAATCAGTAAACCGTTAAAATGTTTTGCTATATAATTAAAGTGTTTTAATTTACTTTAATGTTATATCTGTAAATTTATTATTACAATTTTTTTTTTTATATTTAATTAATGTATTGATATTGTATGCATTGTTTTATTACCTCTATGAATAATGCCGTCTTTTTGTATTACTGGTGCTGTGCTTTTGTTTTTGATCTGTTTATTGCGGTTTTATTTTTGTAGATATTTTGTTTAGTTTAAATTGTTTAATTTTTCTAATTTGTAAAAATGTCCGGTCCGCATAGTAGGAAACGAGTTTGTTATTATTATGACAGTACGTACTATTATTATTTGTTTTATGAATATACATATACTGTGTTGTATACACAAATCGAGTAAATTACATTAATACCTTTTAGTATAGACGAAGTGAATAATAATCGGTTTATTATACATTTTCAGTAGTATGTTATAAAAGACTAATTTATTGAATTTAATTTTTACGCTAAATTAGTCGCCAAAATTTTTGTTTTTAAATGTAAATAGAGATAACTAGAATTATAATGTAATGATTTTTACTTCAAATACAGCACTTTTTTTTTATAATTTTAATAATACATTTTTCTGTTTTCTGTTGAAAAAATAATTTTGTTTTGTTAAAATGAAACTTTACATTATATTTTGTTGTTAATTTATGCTTCTGAATTTTTATTTATATTCCCATATCCAATATAAATATCTTCAATTTAATGTTATTTTTTAACAGGTGATATTGGTAATTATTATTACGGACAAGGACATCCCATGAAACCGCATAGAATTAGAATGACACATAATTTATTGCTAAATTATGGGTTATATAGAAAAATGGAAATATTCGTAAGTAATTAAATTTTTTGTATAAAAGTTTGTCTGAGAAAACCAGTTCTGCAGAAATGTGAAATTGGATTTTACATTATTTGGATGATCGAGTGATTGTATTTCACTGTAGAAAAGAGTTATTTTCAAAAATATACCAAAGGATAGTAAGACAAAATAATAAACTCGAAAATGTTCAGCTAAATACATTCGAGATCGTGAAAATATATTTTTTTAAATATTTCAACTTTGATCTTTATCGTAATCAAAATTAACCACAAATAAAATAAAAATAAATTCAATAGATAATAAAACCTTATATAAGTGAAGATTTATAAAAAAATATTAAACCGAATTTATTGGTTACCAAATATATGTACTTCTTTTTTGATAAACCTAACGTACCAGCGCTTCATCTTTAAACAGCGTTTTAAATTAAAAATGATAATTAAATTGTGCTAAATTCTTTAATTTTTGTTTTATATGCGTATATGTATATAGTAAAAATGTATAGCGATATCCCGGTTATAAAGACAAATACTCTGTCGATTATAATGATATCGGCTATATCGACAAATCGGTTATTAGTACTAACATTTTTGAGCGCAAATAAATAATTGTCGCTTTAACGACCCGACGCCACAAAATTTAACTCTGTAACAATTTTGCAAATAAATTTAACAAAAAAAAAAAAAAAAAAGAAAAAAAAGTAGTCCCTGTGTTATTCTTTATGCTGTTTTTGTTAACGTAAGATATTAAATGTTTTCTGTGAACTTGATAAAACTGAGGATTGTGGTGTACGATTGGGTATCTGTACTGAAACAACTTTAATAGCTTAAATTGGAAAATTTAAAGTAACTGTTTTATAGAAGCAGTGTCAATTTTTTTTTTTAGTTCTTTCGGAAAACATCATCGAAACAATACTCAACCAGGTCAAAAAATAAAATGTCCCGCCTATATTTTTACAAAATATTTAGACGGGTAACATGAATAATTCTTCTTTCTAGAAATTTCTTTTGAAACCTAAAAAAAAGTTTATAAGAAAAGTGAAATGAAAATATTAAGAAATGTATTCACATGAGAGAAGTAACTTAAAGTTAGTTCGAAGCACCTTTATAAGAATGTACCAAGATTAAGATAAGTTTTGTGTTTAGTATTATTAATGAAATAACCTTTCGGGCGAACAGGACGGCATTTAATTTTATATATGAAATAATTTTGGAAGCTTAAATATGTGTAGTATGTAGACGTTAGTAGACTTTAAATAGTAATCTATAATATCGATGAAACGAATCAGAAGAAGCATTTATATCAGATCTTTGAACTGCTTTATTTTTAGTTTCAGTTCAGTTAAAAGACAAAAATTTTGATTTCGGTTTTCCTTTCAGTTTCAATTATTAAGATGAATTTGTATAATAAAATATTGAATATTTGTCTTTAGTAATATTTCTTAACATCACAGATATCAAAAGTGAAAAATATTCTTTTAACATTAACAAAACGATTTAAAAACACTTTTTTTTAAGCTAAATATTTATATTGAATTTGCATTTATTTATTATTCGTATCTTCTAAAACTAAAACTCCTTATTCAGTATAATACATTTTGTATTATAGGTAAGTAAAAACAGATATTATGCTGTGAAGTTATTTAAACTTAACACTATTTTTATTTTTTCTCTTAGCATAAACTTTAAAACCCGAAAAAAAATTCGGCTCCGTTCTGGTTTTTGTTTGAAGTAAAATTACGGATTTTTTTGGCACGGTTTTGGTTTGAAATCCCGTTTTATACCGCCTACTGTTAATAGTGAAAATTTGATAACTTGCTGTTTGCCGTATATTCATATATTACTAGCAACTTTCAGAATTATCTATTTTCTTATTTCTTTACAAATATGTCACATATACAGTTGTTATATATTACGTGACAGTTAAGTATGTAGTTTTTATGGAGAGTAACATGAAAAATCATGTCAAACGTTTAAAAATTAAACAGTCAGTTATACTCGCCTATTTTATAAGAATTATAGAAGACTCACCTGTGGTCGATATGGTGTTCCTATGGCGAGGGCTGAAAAATCAAATATTATCTGTGTATATATATATACACACACACATGTGTGTGTGTGTGTATAGTAGATTCTGAATTATCCGACCTAATCGGGGCTGAAGTTTGGTCGGATAACAAAAAAGTCGGATAATCGGGAGTCTACTGTATATATATATATCGCTCATTAAATACAATAACATCATAACTCAAAAAATAGCGAATTTGAGTTACATGTATAGTTAGAATGCATTTTATGAGTACAATTAGAGGTTAGAACGCCATATTTGTAAATAAGAAACTTGACAAAATAAATATTGTTTTTGGAAAGGGTACACCGTTCAAATTATAGTAAATGTAAATGTTAATTTGCGTTTTCTGCGAAATAGCGTTTTTTGAGTTATGACGTTATTGTAGTTAATGAGCGATATATATACGTATATATGTGTGTGTGTATGGATGTGTATTATTTAATATTCGATAAAGTTTTACTACATCTGTAGCAACTCATTTTTGTAATTACATTTCTATCAATTGTTGCTGTGATAGCTGAGCAACACACACTTGGACTGCACTTATATAGGGATATATATTTAAAATTAATTTTGGCTACGATCTTGCATACGTGCGCTTTGCATACTGCTATGAATTATTATTTGCATAACAAAAAAAAAAAATTAAATTCTTTAAATAAGAAGGTCACAGCGATCGGATTCAAGCTACGACTGAAAGAGAATTCATTTATTTAATCTTTACCAATCAAAATGAATTAATGCTGACGAAAATAATTAAATAAATTGAGATCAGAAAAAAATGGTAAATTTTATAAATGCCCAAAAAATTAAGATCGAATAGGGCATAGCGATAAATAGTAAAAAAAAAAATTAAACAAAATTATAAATGATAAGAAATTATGTGGGTGCTTCGATTAACTGAATACATTTTTGAAAATGTCTGATCAAATTCCGATATTCTTTGTCTTGTTGTTGCATAATAATGAAAATGTCAGATATTTGTCTAGATCGCTTTAGGCAAATATTGCGGTTATTCTATTGTAATGAAATTAAAATGCATTGTGAATATAAAATTAACAATTTTCACACGGCCATATTCGAGTAATATACTGAAACGAATTATAGATATATGGTTATACAATTGGGGGAAAAAAAAACTTGTATTTTAAAGCATACATAAGTTAGAGAAACTAATTAACGTAATCCAGAATAGACAAATGTGCAGACCAATGACGTAATTAAAACAGTAAATGGTCAGTTATTGCAAAAAAATAATGATCGTTATCAGAATTCAGCTGTTTTTTGTTTGTTTTTTTTATTTATTTATTTTCTTTGAGAGGCTAATAATTTGTAGAAATGTTAACCATAAATATCGCAATAGCAATCTATCTGAATGTGAATGGTATGCGAATATCAGTAAATACTCTTTCGGAAATTGTTACGGTAGGCATCGTGATAGTTTAAAAACTTAAACGCTGGACTAGTAATAAAAATAGAATTATAAATTATTTAAAATAATAGATAAGGTAATTTAATGATTAGTTAGTGGTGAAATAGTTTAATGTCGAAACAAAAAAACAAAAAAAAGAAATATAAAGAAAGAAGACAAACGGTACATGATGAAACACGTACAAGTTGACAGAAATACAATACTAAATCGATAGACGTTCAGGATTTTTCGTATGCTTTACAGATATGATTTTTCATGATAACTTATGTTGTATCAGTGAAAGTAAACGAAATATAATAAACTGTACAACAAATTGAAGGACCGGAAATGAATTGTAACTGATGCAGTAAATTATTTCCGATATATTAATTTTTATTTCACAGTCCTGGTGTTTTATGCGCTAATAAATAAAATCTTCCGTGGTGAGTCTATTATTATTTTTTATTTTTTGTTTTGCGCAAAATATAAGTTGTTCCGATTGACAAGTTATCGAGCTTATTTTAAATATAATATGATAAAAATTTAATTTTAAACACTAATTATTACTACTTTTTTTTTTTTTTTTTTTTTTTTATAGCGACCACATAAGGCGACAGCTGAAGAAATGACTAAATTTCACAGTGATGACTACATCAGATTTCTAAGAACTATCAGACCGGATAATATGAGTGATTACAATAAACAGATGCAAAGATGTAAGTAACGCGTAATAGTTAAATCTTTAGTTATTTTTTGCGATTTTCTTATAAATAACAGTTTAAAAATAATATACATTTATTCAATGCGCTATATTGTACTTTAGTTAACGTTGGAGAAGATTGTCCGGTATTCGATGGATTGTACGAATTTTGCCAGTTATCTGCCGGAGGATCTGTAGCTGCAGCTGTAAAATTGAATAAAAATAATGCCGATATTTGTATTAATTGGGGTGGTGGATTACATCACGCTAAAAAATCAGAAGCATCTGGTTTTTGTTATGTTAATGATATTGTTCTAGGAATTCTAGAACTTTTAAAATATCATCAGCGTGTTTTATATATCGATATTGATGTACATCACGGTGACGGAGTTGAAGAAGCATTTTATACAACTGATCGTGTTATGACTGTGTCATTTCATAAGTACGGAGAATATTTTCCAGGAACTGGGGATTTAAGGGTATATTTTTTAATTTCTATAAATTAATATCAGTCTATATTAGGTTAAGTAATCTCATCATTCTAATAAGTGTAGTGTGAACTTCCAAGGTCAGGTGTACAAAATCAAAAGCAGGAATAGTCAGTAATCACGTTGATTACTTCGCGAGCACTTTTTCTGGTTTCTTTTTTTTTTTTTTTGATTTTGTACGCAGTGCTCTTGATAATTCAGATTATACCTATCGGACTATAGCAGTACAAAATTATATTCTTGGTCAATGTTTGATATTGAACTTTATGAAATGTATGATTTTTTTAAAATTATATATTGAATTTAAAATCAAGTTCAACTAGACTTTAAGTTATCTACTTTGATGATTTTAATCACTAAATTATTCTGTTCAGTTACAAACTTTGTATATTGCTACTGAACCAAACGATAAAATAATTTGATTGTGTTCAAGTTTCGTAATAGCTCTTTTGTGAAGAAATGTACTATCAAAGAAAAGTAATCGTCTAATAATCGGTAATAGAAAATAACAGAACAATCTATTAAACGTCTAAATTCGACGCGTTGATGATATTAACCTTTGGAGCATATATAATCAAACAAACCGATATGTAGTTGTTGCAGCGTTTAAAACCAATTAAAATTCTAGAGATTACAAAATCTACCAAAATTGCAATTCGGTAAAAGATCGGTGAGAAGTCGATTCGCGGTCACAGTAGTGGAATGTTTAATCGGGTTGCTATCGCAGAAAATAAAACTGAAAAAAAAAACAAAACATTGCTATAAAGCGGAATAGACTTCTGAATAGGAAAAGATCGATTGTAACGAAACTATGCAAAAAGAGATAATAATGAAGAACAATCGGGAAAAGAAGAAGGAGAAAATAACGTTACATTCTTAAACGTTTTATAATAGAGGATAAAAATAATTCAAGGGCTGAAATAACAGAAGCAGAAGGAAATGAGAGAATGTAAGAAGCACTATAAGAAGTAGGAATACCGAATTTTAACAGAAAAGAGTAGAACGATGATTATTCAGCAGAGAAGACCGCACATTTCAATAAAACACGATGAAAATCACAAGGAATGTATGTGGAAGGGGGATAAAAAGGACAAAATGAAGTATAGAAGTAGGTGAAAGCCGTGAAAATGATGCGGGAAAGAGACTGTGATTAAAGCGAAGGTGTAGATCGTTTAAGAGAAGAGAAGTCAAGGAACCATGGACGAGGAGGAAGAGATGGTTGAATAGAGAGATAAAAGGAAACAGGATTAGAAAATGAAGAAGAATAGGAGTTGAGCCATAGTTTGGAGTGAGCGGCTGAGGAAAGAAGAACAATATTATAAGCGGAGAAGGTGCCTAAAAATCTGACACTGGGCTAAGGAATCTACCGCCTTATTACTCTCAACGCCCAAATGACCAGGAATCCACAAAAGATCAATCTCGATTCAGCGAAGAAGGAAAAGATGATGAATAAGGGAATGTGTGAGAAATATTACATAATCGTTAGAGAGAGTAGGAAGAGGAGATGTGATAGATTGTAAAATACTTTTAGAATCCGGGATTATGAGCACTTTATGGAAAACCAATGATAATGAAACAAAAAGGACAGCACGTAGAATACCAATAGATTCCGCATAGAAAATTGAGAAGTTAAATATGGGAGGTATGATGCAAAGATATTTCAATGTTCTCACGAGACCATTGTTCGCAATAGTTGTTTATAAAAACCTCTTTAAGTTTATCGGTGTTGATTTATTCACGTAATGTTATGTATCGTTTTTTTTTTTTTTTTTTTTTTTTTAGAGAGAGTTATGAACAGAGTAGGTTTGAAATCCCTGTTACTAAAAGAAAATCCACATAACATAAACTTGATTTTGAAAATAAAAAGGACTAGATGCAGAGAAAGCTCGGAAAGGGGCAAAATTATTTGATACAATCTTTTATAATGAAAAATAAAAAGAAAATACGTACTCGTTCGTACATGTGTTAGATGAATTAAAAATGATACACATTAGAAAAATAACCGATCGACGTACAATATAAGCTAATTTATTTTTAAGGATATTGGTGCCGGGAAGGGTAAATATTACGCCGTGAATATTCCTTTGAGAGATGGCATGGATGATGATAGCTACGAATCAATTTTTGTGCCGATCATCACCAAGGTAATGGAAACATTCCAACCGTGTGCTGTTGTATTACAGTGCGGTGCGGATTCTTTAACCGGTGATCGACTGGGCTGTTTTAACCTTACTGTTAAAGGTAAAAATTGTTCGCGTGTATTTTATAAAATACAAATATTCCGGAATTTAATACTTTCGGAACATTCCAACGTTATTATTAATATTCGTATGAAAATAATTTTGTATTATTAATTTTTTTATTACAATCGCATCCCATATAATGTTTTGTACTTATTATGTTAAAAATAATTAGGACATGGAAAATGTGTTGACTTTGTTAAACGGTATAATCTGCCATTTTTAATGGTCGGTGGAGGTGGCTACACAATCCGAAATGTGTCAAGATGTTGGACGTATGAGACATCCGTTGCTTTAGGAGTAGAAATAGCAAATGAACTGCCGTATAATGATTATTTTGAATATTTTGGTCCGGACTTCAAATTACATATCAGTCCGTCAAATATGGCTAATCAAAATCAGTCTGACTATTTAGACAAAATAAAGTAAGTTTATAAACTTATAACAATATCCGTAATGTATAGGGGAAGAATTCATCATTCATCTTCTAGGCACCACATTTTCGTCACAGCTAGCCTTTTAGTAAATGCCTGTGTTCGTTGTTTGAAGCATTAATGTTTATCATATGTGTTATTTTCTTACAGCGTTTTGTACGTAATGTTCTTTTTTATTTTATTTTCAACATATATATCCGAAAAATCATTAATTTTTTTACCATGAAGTGTATAATGACCAGTTTGAAACGTGGCTCTTATCACTATGATCTTTATAAATTTCGACAATTTACTATTTGTTTGATTATTTTAACATTATTGACCATTTTAGTAGGGCTTGTAATTATGAAGTTAAATTTGTACGCTTGAATCAAAAATATAGTAATTAAAAAGGGAAAAATGTATGTGTACCTGTATATACGTAGAACGTTCAAAAAGTAAAACTTGTTTACGTTTATGTTCCAACGCTCTAATAAAAATGCACCAAACTTGAAAGATAAAATATATGAGTTTATGCACATACCAACATAAAACAAAGATGAAAATTCGTTTCATTATCGCAAAGGAGTAAATGACGGTTTCAGTTCATCGTGAATTGGTGTAGCTGAGAGATGTGTCAATATATCAAATATTTGCAAAAACGGGATTTCGAAAAAAAAAATATATAAATAAGTCGCCATTCTTGTTACTACGAAGCAGTCGTTCATCAGACAGCTTAACAAACATTACGTGTGTGAGAAAGTTGGACAAAAATTCACGGTACACAATTGATGGTTTGGTTTTGCATATGTCACCGAAACCTACCGGTCGAAAAATATTCGTTGGTACCGTAAATTTACTGCACGGTAAATGCCATGTCTTCTAATAAAAAATCAAAGAGAAAAAAAAAACGTTTGGACGCTACTTATTTTTACCACCTTGTCATGAACTTAAATTGAAATTTTTAGACATCACATAGTGATTAGCAATGGCGTAGCGTGAATTTCAGAACTGAGGAAGCGCCACAATTAAATATTGCGTCAAATTCGGTTAAATACAGAATAGAAATAAAAATTAATTAAGGGAAATGAAATATCTCATTTTTTTGCACATTAATTCAATTTTCCAGTTCTTGTTTGCGAAAGTGTTTATTACATCATCACGAAAAGATAGTCGTTTCCTAATATTTGATAATAATTATTTTTCAATCTTAGAAAAAGCTAACGAAGATAGTCACTCCCGACCTTATGTATTTCTTAAATACGTTTTTATTCGTTTTACTGCTGAGAACGATCTTTCTATAGACGAAGTGGTTGCCGGAATTGTGGTTATTAAATGAGAATGTACACTTCTTGAAAAACATCTGTTAGATCTGAAGCGGTGAAGTATAAGATACACCGCAGTGTGTCTTTTTTATATGTTAGAATCTTGAAATTACACTTTTCAAACTTGCAAGATCGAAAAAGTTTACGTAATTCTGTTTTAAATTTAAAAAGTCTTCCAGAAAATTTTATTGAAAATTTAAAAAATTGTTTGTATTTAAGAGATTTAAAAATTTTAATTCTATTACATCATTAAACCTATTATTAGACATATTTATTTGCTTTTTCATGAAAGCTTTCTGTCTTCCCAAAAAACCGAATCAAGTTAAAGCCATTTGTATTCCATACATTTTTTTCCTGCTTAAATAAAAGGCAAGCCTAATGGAACAATTTTTTATCTTCTCACAATCGCATATACATGCAATGTTGCGAATAAATTTATTTGAAAATGGTGGTTAAATCTTTTACACACACAAAGAAGTTTGATAAATAATAGAAGAGAATGTTTTACCATACCTTTTGATTTTGTAATCGAAATATCTAAACTAGACGTTGGTTTATGATTTTGGATTATATTAATTTTTTCTTGAAAACTTAATGAACTAAAACTAATCAGTGAAAGTTTTTCAATAGTACAATTGAATCTAGTCCCAATTTCAAAAGTGTTCGCATTTTAACAGACTGGAACATTAGTAGTTGCGGCGGAAATAAGATAAACGAGCGGGTACAGCTCCTACTATAGAGATATTACGGTCTGAAAAGCGCGACCGATCATCGCTTCTAGTTCCGCTGTTAGTAAACGATAGCATATAAAAAACCATCCAAAGAAAATGTGTACTGCAAATACCGCATTACCCATGGTCGTACACACGCACACTGACATGCCTGAAAATCGCGCTGTTGATCGGTGTATGTGACCGTAAAGCGATTTGACTCAGCGCTTCCAGACTGAACATACGCGCGCAGTTTTTCTTCGCTTTCAATACACATTACTCTGGAATCATGCGGTTAAAAATTCGCGCAAATTACATGATCTTGAAGCGACACAACCTGGCGCTTCCAAATTGAATATGCGTGCGAACCTTCTATCATCGATACGCAGCAGATCGTTCAGAGACACTCTAGGCAGTAGTAACATGAAATAGTAAGCGTGTAGTTGTTTTTGTCATTCGCTCTTGCAGATGCTCTTTCATCTAGCGCTCCTTTTTTGGTAGTAATTTTTAATTTGGCACTTCAATTCAGCAAGTTACTTCATCTTCTTTCTGAAGTTAGTATTCTTTTCGCAAATACCAAAAAAACAATTTTGTACTAATTTGTTAGAGGAAGCGGCGCTTTCGTCGCTTCCGTTGATACTACGCCCCTGGTAATTAACAATATAGCCCGGATCGGTTACTACGCTCCATTAGTGAAACGGAACAGCAAGCAATGAATAAATAAATAATGCCGTCCATTAAAAAATAAAAAAAATACTTTAGAGTAAATGACAATTATGTTTTGAAACAATAGGGAAATCCTACCTGTTTCTTACATGAAAAGTAGTACCACGATTGCACCAAAAACTTACTGCCGTATCTCAATGACTTGTGCGCTGTCATTTGACGAAAACGACCTTGTAAACTGCGATAAACCATCTGCCCCCTACATGACGAATCGCAGCCGCATACAGCCCGTAACACACAGACTCATCTTCAATGAATTAACTGGATTATCTTTAATCACCCTTTTGACCCCGGGGGCTACCATTTATTTTCGGCTTTAAAGAAGTCTTTGAAGTGAGATTTACGGGTGATGAAAAAACAATATCGCGCGTTATTACGTATGAGAGAAGGAGATACAGAAATACCGAATCTGAACGATTATTGTAAATCTAATTATCGTAATTTGTTTTTAAATAACATTTTGTGTTTATTTATTTTATTTTTTTTATAAAACAATTCGGTGTTAATATTGATTATACTGTTAATAGATAAATAACTTCTATTTATGTGTGTAGTGTTAATACACTCCTTTGATCTTTATTACTACAAGTAAACTGTTCAGTAGCAGTCTCTCTAGTAATTGCATATACAAAAATACGCCGTCTTCATTTAGGTTTGTGGTGATGCTTTCTTTTTCGAGAATAAGAAAGCTTGCAGGCAAATTCGAATGGATAGGGGAGGGAATAATGACCAGTACTCAAAAGCATAAATATATTACTATATTAACATTTAAAATTCTTTATTATCAACATGCGCAAGATATGAATTTAATATAATGCTTATATTATTTAGGGCTAGATTGTTTGAAAATTTGCGATTACTTCCGCATGCACCTGGAGTGCAAATGCAGGGTAAGTTTTTAAAGACAACATTTATGTTTTCGTCAAAAATATATATGTACAGAAAACTTATAATTTCGATTGTCACTTATGTGGAACCTCAAACATTTAAAATTGTTTTACTGAAATATTTTCAATTTTTAAGATTAAAGAAGTTTCTGTACTACGATAATTACTATTATTAATATCGCATTATGAGAAGAGGTAGAGAACTTTCATAATACAAGCAATATTCGAGAGAATACTTGAGAGTGTTTTACATATAACCCGCTCATTCAGTATTTTTGTCCTGAAAAACTATTAAATATTACAAAACAGATGCATCTTTGACTTTTTGTGTGCACGTATTATAAAACAGTTTAGAACTAGAAATTTAAATATTTAGTTTCAAACAATGTATTTCCAAAGATGTTCAGTTAATAACAATTAAAAAGCGTGAAAAAAATTTCGTCTTTAATATTCCTACACTTTTTCAAAAGAAAATGGGAGAGGAGAGAAAGTATTTAAAATTTAACATATCTAAAAATGATTTATTCTTTCAATATGTTTAAAAAGTATGTACTGAAATCTTTTATCTAGCTGTAGTCAAAATGGAATGTAGTTAGTCGTACTTGCTTAAGTTGTAAAATAAAGTCTTAACGATTAACAAATACGTTCCTTATAATTTAATTTTTTTCTTAAATTTTTACTTAATTTTTTACTTAATAATTTCAATTCTTTATAGCTATACCGGAGGATGGAATTAAAAACGAATCGGATGACGAAGATAACGCAGACGCAGATACAAGAAATCCACAAGCCGTACAAGACAAACGAATTGTTGGCGAAAACGAATTCAGTGAGAGCGACGATGAAGAACCTAATGCAACTCCGAGGCGAGATAATAGGTGTTTAAATATCTCTTTATTTCTTTATATAATTTATATTTTTTTTAAGTCAATAATGGGTTGTTTGTTTTTTTTTTATCTATTTATTGAAAGTATCATTTTGGACTAATTCTTGTTATTATCTCTTTGTCACTTTTCCATCATACGTTATTATTCCCAAGTATCCGTAATAAGAAAATAGAGTTATAGATACTTAGGAATCATGATAACTTATGATAGAAAAAGTGACAAAGATATAATAACAAAATTAGTTTAACGTGAAAATTGTGCTTTCAATAAAACTATTAACCTATGGGGAAAAAACATACTTAGAAATTAGAAAATATTTTATCAAATTATATCAATATGGAGCACATTGCGATATACACCTGAGACATATACTATTAGTAGAGCCAAATATATAAAAGAATTGGGCCTTTCAAAACTTGATGCTGGCAGGGAGTACAAAAAATCAGTTTGACAAAAAATAACGAATCAAAAAGTCTTTAATAATTAAAACATTAAAAGAAAGAAGAGTAAAGTTTATAGGTTATTTATACAGACATGGTCATAAAAATTCATACAAAGAAAGGTGAAACGGAAAATGATTTAGAGAAAGACCTAGAAAAAGATACATTGAACAATTAATTTATACAAAACCTAAAATGTGTGACCTAACAAAGGAAATTTTAATTATTAAGATTGTATATCATTTAAGTTATCCACCAAGTTGCGAATTGATGGAAGGAAGAAGATGATTTTTATAAGGAAAAATAAGAATGTAAATATTGTTATCTATTTTTTACAAGTAGAAAATACGACGTAATGCACCATTGTTTATTCGTAATTTTTTAAAATATTTACCGTTAAATTCTAATATAAATCGTCATAAAATTCAACTAATTTTGTATTTGACAAATTTTACAATAATTTTTTTATTTCAATTTGTTTTGTTTGTTTTTTTTTCGAGATTTTTGAGTTTGCCTGCGCATGTAATATTGAAATGATCGCTAATTGTATAAAATTTGAAACTTTAAATACCTTCCTTATTTTTAATTAATTGTAATTCATGGTAACCGAAACGTCAGCTTTTACTCCATGGCGAAAAATAAAAATATATAGTTTGTTTTTTCGGCAGATCACTGAAATAACTCGAATAATTGATGTTCTTAATTCAGCAAGTGACCTATGGAATGAAATAATTAAAATTTGAATGCGATCCCGATTATAGTTGCGATTTTATAAGATTTGCAATTTTTAAATTCTGAAGATGTATTTTAAATGAAAGATGTCTTGATGAGAAGGAAATATTTAAAGAAGAAAAAAAAAAATCATATACTCGCACGGAGAAAAATAATGTAATGAAAAAAAAGAGAGAAATCCGAAAAAAAATTAAAATGTAACTTTAATAATCGTGTTGTTTTATTTTGAAAAATCTTATCAAATTTTTTTAATTATTAAGGAAAAGATTTTTTTTGGATATGTGTATTTATCGAAATTATTAATTTAATCGGAACGTTTATTCGAAATTAAGGAATTTCTAAAAAATGTTTGATTTACCAATTCTTGAAATTTCAAATGTTTTTTCGATTAATATTTTTCCCTTAAAATGAGAGTAAATTTTACTGAGTAACCACTGGCCACTGCCGAATTTAACCATCTGAAAATATTGCCAAGTTCAGAAGCTCAGTTTTGTGCGCATCACATCCCTGTACTCTCTTGAGAAAATAGTATTTGACTTAATTATGCTGTAATTCTCTGCAGAGAAAATCCTACTAAAATAGTGGTTCTTCTCATTTCTGTGACATAAAGGTGTCAGGAGTAACGAAGTAACGTAAATACGTTATCGATTGGAACGGGACGAACTATTATAGAACTGAAACTCATTTCTAGTTACTTTCCTCGGCACCTTACACGGTAGTAGTTGAGGTGAAAATTAAAGTTGTTCTGGGTTTTTGACTCCGATCATTAATAAAGCACCTTTAAATCTATCCAACTGGAAACAAATTCGGTATGACGGATATCCGTAAAAGTACAATCAGATCTCAAAAAAAAAAAAAAACGAAAAGGAGGGAACTGCTGACTCCTTACTGCCTTTAGAATTTCGTTAATTTCGATAGATCGTGAGCTCCCACTTCGTTGCTTCATCAAAAGTGTTCACTTTTTACTGGAACCTTGAAGTTTGAACACAAAAATATAATGATTTGTGATTATAACATGAATATAAAGAGAAAACGAAAGAAAAAAAAAAAGTAAACATAAAATGTAAGGTACACATTTAATACAGAAATATTTTAGAGAATTTAAAATCCAAAAAAATAACAAAAACTTATAAGAAAACGTTCTGTATCCCAAAAAATAACTGGGTGTATCATTTAATTGTTAAATTCCTTGCGCTTAACACATTCATAATAACTAAATTTCCTTTACTAAGTTTTTCATATACATCTACTTTTGTTACTTTATATGCGAAATTTGATCAAAAAGTAACCGTGTTTAAAGACAGGTAGACTTGCTGAGGGAAGTTGACATTACCGCCGGGCACTACCATCTATCAATACTCACGCCGTATTGAATCTCAGAGTAATTCGTAGGTTAGTTTATATTTTTCAGCCAGTTGTACCACGCGTGTTTCGTGTTTCTCGATAAAATCGTAATTCGCTTCTTTTTTTTTTTTAATGGAAAATTATGAAAAGGAATGAAAGTGAAGTTGGATGATGTCTATGGGGACCCTTCACCATCTATGGCGACCTTTTCAACGAATTTGTGATCGTACATATTTTTTTTTGATGAAGAGCAGCCGAGCATCCGGCAGATAAATCAGTGAAAAGATCCGCGACATGATTCTTACTGTTCGTCAACTAAAGTGCACGGAGTAGCACAGGTCATGGGTGTATAGAACGGCAATCAGCATTTAATATTGTAACTTAAATGTGAGAAAGTGGATGCCGCGATTGCTCACGATAGACAACAAGCGGATGCGACTGTCACGTCGAAGCAATGTTGGACCTCTTTAAGTGAAATACGCGGGAGCTTTTGCGCCAAGTTGTCGCCATTAATGAAACCTGGATGCATTATTTTACACCGGAGACCAAACGACAATGAAAATAATGGAAAAACTAGGATTTTTTAGGGTTCGAAGGGAATCCTCATGGACTTTTTGCAGAAAGAAAGAACGATCGCAGGGCAATGCCGAATTATTGAATAGATTCGATAAGAAATTAAATTAGATCACTTGGCTAAGAAAAAAGTGCTGTTTCTGCACGATAATGCACCCCGGTACATTCATCGGGAATTGTCGGGGCCAAATTGCGTGAACCGCTCTACGGATTACTACCGCATCCGCCATACTCACCCGACTTGGCTCTCTACGACTTCTATTTCCTGACAAGAAAGCATAACGGCGTAAAAAAATTCAGCACAAGCGAGGAGGTTATCACCATAAAAGTATATTTTGAACAGTTTGGCAAGTCGTATTTTTTGGAAAGGCTATAGAACAGGCAGAAATGTTGGGATCAACCTAAAAGGAGATTACATGGAGAAATAACAAAACAACAGTGGAAGACTTGCATCTTCATTCCTAACACGGATACTTTTTGATCAATCGTCGAACATTAAATTATTAATAAAATTAAAGATAAGTGTTAATTCACGTTGTTTCTTTATAATTTGTTAATGTTGATTTTTTTTTGATATCGTTAAGATTTCTTAAAATTTTAATTACACTGAATGCGTCAGAAATAGCTTGCGTATTTTGTTTTCTTTGGTAAAGGTTGTGCGGCTTTCTGTGTTTTTTTTTGTTTTTGTTTTGTAGTCTCTCTCTCTCTCTCTCTCTTGAGTTTTTTACTTTTATTAGCGAGTTGCTTGCGTTAAGAAATAATGTTTGGATTTTCTGTATAAGACCGTGTTTATCATTTTTGTGTATAGTTGTTTTCTGATGATGGTTGGTATAATAAAAGTAAATATACTTTTTTAACACTGCTGTATCCGAAAATTATTTATGATGAATTACACTGAAATTATTAAAAAATCTTACAGCAGAAGTGTCCACTGTTTCTATACACGCTACACACACGCGTGTAGGTATATATATATATATATATATATATATATATAATAAAGAATAATTAACGTATTTACCATGTTAAACAGAAAATTGAGATTTCGTGATGAAATAAATTTACTTACGGTATACATGACAATTTTAAAAATATTATGCAAACTAAAATTCACTTTTAAAACTGAAAAATAAGGTAACGCATGCAATTGTATCTTTCGTTTTACGTATGTGTTATTGTTATATTTTTAAACGTTTGTGAAAATCATGAATACTTTGATTTTGTGTGCATGTGTCGGTATGTGTATATATATATTGATAGTCCATTACAGCTCTCCCATACAAAATGTTCGTTTATGTGCATTGCAGACATGAATAAGGAGAACAACAAAAATTAGTGTAATTGAAAAAAAAATATACATAGTTTGATGATATCAATATTTATATCAATTATATGCAGTGTCAGTTTCGAATTGGTTTAAAATTTAAGAAAAAATATAGTACCTATTCATAGACCTTTTTTTTTGTCGCCGACTTTATTTAATTAATTGGCTGATTTTCCAGTTCTCATGTAATTATTTTTCTTTTTGAATAGAACAAAGTTGATAGTTTAGGATTTACATTATTTGTTAATATTACTTAATTTAACAAAGATAAACAAAACAGGTAAAATTTTAAATAAACTTAATATAAGTTTTTTTTTTTTTAACGATTGCAAATAAAAAATTTCTTTACTTTACGTCTTAATTGGTTAGAAAAATTAAACAAAACCCGTACGAAACAGAAAAATCGCCCCGATTTTATTAATGCAAAACGCTAGCCGTTTTGGAAATCGCCGTAGTTCAACTAATAACCTGTCTTCTTTTATAACATTAGTATGTATATGTGTACATGCGGAATTATATTACCAACTGAAGTATTGTTTACAGATCATATAAAGGTTCGCCTGCCAAAAAACGCCCAAAAATAGACCCAGCAAAAGAATCAGAGATGAAACTTGATGAATCGTGTAAAGCGGAAATTAAAGGTATCTTATTTTTTATCACCGAATATATTTGGCATAAGTGTTAATATCTACACTGCGATGTTTTGTTTAAAAAGAAAATTTATCTTAAATACTTCAATGTCAGTATAAGTAAAAATATTTTACAGATTTAAATTTTTAAAAAAATTAAAATTTAGTGTAATATACTCCAAGGCGTATAATTTCGAATTTTGAATTTTTATAATTTATTAAATTAATTATATTTCTGTAATTTGTACTCATAATCATTTCTTCATTGTAAGTGTTCAAAAGTAGGCAATTTATTTCCCTAATATTTTCATACTTTATTTATTTCTCGACCCTGATATGAATTAAATGAATAATCGTTCTGAATTTATTAAAATTGTTTATCGCTTTGTAGCAGTGGTAATTCAGTGTAATTTTATTATACACTAGCAATATTGCTTGTATGTTTTAAAAAATTAAGCTGAATTTCATAATTTGATAAGTGTTTAAACTTTTTTTTTTTTTTTTTAAATCTGCAATATATCTGATCGTTGCTACTTCATGTGCATTTTAATTATAGTTAATAATGAGAAAATAAAATTGCTTAAAAATTTAACAAATCCTATAATATAAAATAATGAAGATTCCATTAACTTTTGAAATCGTAAAATCTCCGGGTTTAAAATGAAATGTTTTTTTTTCCAAACACTTTAAATGAAAAAAGAATGATGACTCAATTTAACGGTCAAAATTAGGTATTCTAGAAATCAGACTAGCAGCCGTTGCTGTAATTATGTTTCTAAATTTTTAATAATAACAACAACGTCTACTGTTATATTGGTAGGTATGTGATGATATGGCATCACGTATAGTTTGCGAAATAATTATATCGTGGGAAAAAAGGCGGAGAAAAACATGTACTATATTATTTGAAATATTTACTATGAGATTTAGTACATATGATGGGGAAAAAGCTGAATCCTATGTTTTCAAGGTTGCTTATAACAAGATATTTAAATATATCAATATAATAATTTAGATTCTTGTGATGCGAAAGTTGATACTTAAAAAAATTACATAATTTAACAATTCACTATAAGTATATATTATTTCCATACATATACATATACATATATATATATTTACAAAAGCTTGCAATAATTTAAAGCAGGTGATTTTAAGTTTAATGAAAGTTGTTGTAAATTTTTTTTATTATTCTATAACGAAGATGAAAATAAGAAGTGTATAAAAAAATTTCAGTGAAGGCAGCAAAAAGTAATTTTTTACTTCTGCGCAATAAAAAGTTTACTGTAGTTTTTTATTTTACGTTTTCTTGGAATATTTTGTTAAAAATGTAATATTTTTTCCTTTCAGAAGAACGCGAAGAAAAATCGATACTAGATGATTTTAAAAAAGATAACCTGACGAAAGTGGCTTAAAAATTCTGGTTTTATGTATTTACATTTTAATTATTTTGTACATCTTTCTAAATATAAAATACGTTTGTACTGTGTGTGTATATGTATATTTATTTATATATATATATATTTTTTTATATATGTATTTATAACTTAAAATTATTTTAAAATTGTTGAACAACTGAATAACCAATTGCATGTGAGTAAAGTTTAATAAAACATTGTGGGTATCTAGGTTATTTTTACTTTTTTCTTTCTTTTGTATTTTTCAGATAACTTATTCAACGAATTCATTTGTTTGTAAATTTTAAGATTTTAAATATTTTTATTGTTTGTGTTGATACGTACATTTAATAATAGATTCTGATATCCGAATATATTTATAATTGTAGATTAAAAAAATTCTAAACCATTTTATATTGGTATTTTATATAAATTTTTAATTTATATATTTGCCGTTATAACCCTTTCTTCTCATTTTTAAACTTTTTTTTTTTTTACACGCGTATTTATTATCAGTTACGTTAATACGAGCTGTAACAGCTAAAATTTGCGCTTTCAGTTTTTGCGAAATAATAAACTTTAATTCACAGAAATTAAGTTTTATAATTTTAGATTTTAATTTTATGCATATTAAGTAAGAGCATGATGAAATAATATTTTTTAATGTGTAAACCCGAAATTATTTGTACATATATAAAAATATTTTATTCAATTTATTTTTTATATGATCGTAAAGAATATTTATATTGTATTTAAAATAAACACTTTTAAAACATTTTTAAAATTTTTTTGTTATTAAAAAACGCCAAAATTAACTCAAAAAAAAAAGGAATGAGTCAAACGTGAAAAATGTGACTTTGTTTACATGTATATTAATAATGAAATGTTACTTTTAACTATAAAAACTTTCAATTAAAAATATAATTAAAATACGTAAGATGGTATTTGTTGGTAATAGGTAATAGTAAAATTGTTTATTTCAACAATCTACGTATTAAAAAAATTATTATATAGTATATAGTGCATTTATGTTATCTGTAGATAATAAAAATTTTACCTTTTACTAATCTGAAAGAAATAATTTTTTAACAACTGAAAATATCATCGCTCTTATATATTTTTTAAAAGAGAAGCGTATTGTTTTTTTAGAAAATGTTTTATTTTCTAAAAAAACTAATATTGTCTAATTTATTTTAACGGTTCTTTCATGGTTTTAGACGTTAACGGAGGAATTAATTGTTTTTATAATAAAGCTTTGGGGATAGGTCAATGATAAATATGAAATTTGGTCTTTGGAATTTTTCCTTCTATGAAAAAATTAAAAAAAAAGAAATGTATTTACAATATAGTTATTGAAGTTAAAGAAAGTTGATAAATTTATTAATACTGAAAAATGGCAGCATTTTGATTACTGAGTGAGGTTAATTTTTGTTTGTAGCGAATAGCTTCTAGAAAAAAATAACGATGTCTTTCTTTATTAGTAGTGCAACTGTTTCATGATGTTCACCGTAAATGTCTAACTAAAAATAAACCGTCTGAAATTTCAGTTAAACCTAATTCGAGTTTTAAAATATCAGTTTTTAATCGTTCTGATATGAAATTCGCCAGTGAAAAAATAGTTTAATTGTATGAATCACACAAATTTATATCGATTAATAAGATAATGTTTAAAATATTTGTTGTTGTACGTTCATTTAATGTTCCTTTTGCAGTTTTTAGCATACTTTTCACGTTATTACATATCTGTTTATTTTACAAAGAAAACTGTGGATACCTAATATAACTACATCATTTACTCTAAACATATTTTTAAGGTGTGTTTCAATTGTGGTTTACAGTCGGATTATCTTTAAAAAATTACATTGCATTTGTAATATTTAAATAAAGAAAATATCTTCTATTTCAAAAAAAAAAAATAGTATCTTGTTTATTTTATAAATTATTAAGCACTCAATTAGATGCCCTAGAACTAATCTGAATTTTTATTTTTTCCTACTACAAAAATTAATTTAATTTCTGTAAATTGCTTCGTATCACATTATTTTCATTAAAAGTTGAATCTCAACTAATTTTAAAAAAATATAGTCAATTCATATTTCCCTTTATTCATTTTTTACACTGTATATAAAATAATCATAGTAAAATATAAAATCATTACGTTTAAAATAATTAACATTAAACAAAATTTTAAAAATACGTTAATAATTAACTACCATAATACTACTAATATATGGATGTTGTATAGTATAATGTATTACACTAAAAGATAATATGAAAAATTTTTGACATAAATTTTTTGCTTCCATGTAAAAAAATGTTTCTATTTATTATTAACTACGAAATTCAAAAATTTTGTCTATTTACTACAATTTAATGTCCATAAATCAATAGCATTGAATAATAATAATGAAAGATGTCTTATTTTAATAGTTATAATTTTAGTTCAAGAGTTTTTATTTATGATTTTCTTTCACCGGTTAAATATTTACTCCGTGTTTTATATTCTTCTTTATGACTTTTTATTTGTGTTTTTAAATTGTTACTGCATAGCATTTTAGAGTACTTTCTGTATTTTTATGTAAATTTTGAAAAAGAATTACAAATATAATATTTAAATATAAATTAATTGGAGTAATTATAATAAAGAATACCATTTTATCAATATACCACAAAATTTATTTTTTGTATTGAAAACTCCATTTTTTTTAGTTTAATTACTTTTAAAGCAATAAGAGTAAACTACATGGGCTCCAAAAACTGAAATTAGCGCCCTACGCGAAGTTACCTCATTCATTTAATAATTATCGGTGGAAGAGGAGCTATAATCGAGATGTAATATTTGCTTCAGAGAAAATACTTGGCATGTGCTCGAAATATGTTATACCTAGAAGTCAACATAGACCAATCCAGCTTACAATTAATAACATCATCATACAGCCAATGAATTCTACTTCAAAAAATCGATTCAATTTTAAGAAAGCAAATTGGAATAAATTTAGACAGCTGCTTAATGATGAAGCCCTTGTTACTATAAACCCAGTAACAAAAAATTACAATAAATTCACAGAAGTCATTTAAATCACTTGATATGAAACAGAGCAGTGCCAAATCGCCTGGAAGCTCTTTAAAAATCTTAGTGGTGAATGCATAAATAAAACTGGTCTTGCAAATATTACTGCTAATAAAGTAGCTAGCCAACTGATCGCAAATGGAAAACCAAGAATGAAAATTAAGTAAACTAGTTCGTGATAAAATCAAAGATAAACATCACCTTGGGAAACTACACCTGAAGAGTTTGAGGGCATTATCAAAATCATAAAGAACTAGAAAAATCCTGGATCTGACGGCATAATGCAAAATAATTGAAACGACCGAGTGAAGAAGCCCTAGGATTGGATTGCTAAATATTTCAATAATATAATAAAAAGAGGAAAAATATCTAATATCTGGGGAAAAAAGCAATATCATAGCTATATTGAAATTTGGGAAGGACCTAGAATCATCTGCCAGCTATAGACCTATTTCTCTTCTGAGCCACCCAATGGAAGTATTTGAAAAAATCATCCGAAGTAGGATATACATTATCACTAAAAGTAAATTAATAAGAGAACGAGCTGGGTTCAGAGGAGGGAAGGGCAGCAGTAATCAGGTACTAAACCTGACCTAGTATTTGGAGAAAGGATTTCAAGATTAATCATAGGAATAATGTTTATTGATCTCACGGCCGCTTACGACACAGTGAACTATATGGCTTACTGTTTAAAAAAGTATATAATACTACGAGTACATCAGACTACAAGTTAACAATTATTTCAAGAGAATTATATGCAAACAGAAGATTTTTAAAGTACAAATCCAAAGCAAAGAAAGCAGTTAGAGATATCAAAGATACGGCCTACCACAAGTATATTAGGGCACCATTATTATTCAATATCTACACAAATGACCAGCCAAAAAGTCCCGGAACAAAAAGATTCATATTTACAGATGACGTGGCAATTTCAGCTCAAGATAAAACTTATATAAAGGTTCAAAACCCTTACAACGAACAGTAGGGGACGTAGATGAAAGGTAAATGCTTTAAACCCTGACCCGGCTAAAACGGAAGTTTCCGCCTTCCATCTAAACGATGCAATAGTAGAATGAAAATTAAGTGTTAACTGGAACGGATACAAAGCACAATATAAATCCAAAATATCCAGGAGTTATTTTAGAACGAACACTCGCGTTCAGAGCACACTGCAAAATACTTGGGGAAAAAGTTGAAATCAGAAATAACCTACTGCGGAAACTTGGATGCACAAAAAGTGGGGCTCTACGCCAGAAGTACTTCGAACTTCGAACTGACTTTATGTTTCATTCGCAGTCGGAGAATTTGCACAGTCTGGAGCAGATCAGCTCACACCAGTGGCGGCTCGTGACAAGTAAATCTGGGGGGCTCTAATGTAAAATTACAATAATTTAAAAAGTGTAATGACATAAACTTATCTTGCTTTTTTGTCTACATTTTAAACTAAATAAAACTGGTTTAATGCATTCAAGTTCTGATTTAATTAAAAAAAAGATGTGAATACATTTTGTATTTAGATTGAAATTTATTAAATAATATTTTCTAATCTTTTCCTTATATAATGTACAATCTTTTGCGTTGAGTAAGTTTCACTGTTGACGTGTCCACAAAATAAAAAAAAAAAAAAAATTACATGTGGCATAATTTTGTGAAATAAGGTAAGCCAAAATATAAAATCCGGGTCTTCTAAGGTTCTTCGTAAACTATATATGCTTCCTTGCATGTAATATTTTTATTACATTTTTCTTCTAGTTCTTCGAAATATTCTATTAATTTTTTTAGATTTTCGAAAACAATATTCACTGTACGCATATTATAGTTCCAACGTGTATTCTAGGTAATTTACGATTTACAATTTCTTGCAGTAGATCACATCTATGAGCAGAATTTGAAAAAAAGCTTGCTACAGCGGACAAATTTGAAAAAAAGATTTTAATTTTAGAATCCTGGCTTGTTGCTTTTTGCATACTGGTGCGCATAACAATGAATAAAATGACAGTATTTATATTTTTGTTTTATCTTCGCCTATACGCCATTTGTAGAATCGCTCATTATGCTCCATCGTAAGTTTAAGTAATTAGCTTAAAAGGTTAGTCTCTCCAATTAATTTATCTAATTCAGTTTCTAAAATGTTGAACGTTTGAAAAATCACCGTGTAAAGCAAGTGTCGACAAAAAGCAGTGCTTCTTGCATTCAAAAGTAACAAAATCCAGATCGCAAAATGTATTATTTAAAGAAGAAAAGCAAGGATAGAAATAGAACAAAAAAAGCAGCAAATTAAAACAGTGTGCTTCACCGGATAAACGGATGACGCAGCGCGCGACGCGGATCTATTGTTAAAACCGGCTATAATCACGTTTAAAATTGACGAGGGCTCACTTTTCGAGAGCCCTCAGACGCCTTTAAGTTACGCTCGGGAAACTTCGGCTTTATTCGTTTTTCGTGTGTATTTTATATGCGGCTTGGAGGCTCAAATATTCTGAGCCCACGTACTATATTATTGGTTGTTAATATCATGTGATCAAAAAATCAGCTGTTAACGACCTTGACAGTATACTACACTATGAGTAGATTGTACAGTTCCAGCGCAGTAAGCATGAACCCAACAACTGTTATCGGATGTTTCAGCTGTTCGTTTAACAAATCGCGCAAAATGCTATTTTGCAATTATTTTTAAAATGCACTCTTGCAAAAAAAATTATTTTGAAATAAAAAATTCGTAACACTGATTTTTTTTCTTGAAGTAATTAAATATTATGTATTTTTTGAAAACACACAGGGAGGCTCGCGCCCTTGAGCCTCCTAGGACGAGCCGCCCCTGGCTCACACCAAAAAAAAATGCCACAAACCTGAACGACACATAGAATAGTTATCGGTTGTTTAAAGCCAACAACTGAAAACCTTTATAAGACTTGCGTTATTGCCCCCCCCCCCTACATATGCAGGAAGTTAGCAGAAATGAATACAAAGACTTTAGCGTTAACAGAGATAAACGGCACATGCTCTCTATGATCAATCGCCGCCTAAGATAAGGCTAAAGTTCAGGAAATACTTCGATTATAGCAATCCGTTTCTACATGAGCCAGCAAAACACCGTAAGCAATTATGAAAATAACTGAACACAGTTGGAAGTGAGGATTTCCTACTGCATAATACGATAGAATGGCAAAAAATGAGGATTGGGAAAAGATCCTAGATGTGAATATGGTGAACAGCAGGACCACAAAACATCTTTCTAAATGTCTCTTAATAGGGATTGATGTAAAAATTGACAGTTTGTGGGCTCCACAGCTAACGGACGAAGCAATCAAACTGATAGATGTTTGGGAAGGGAAGATATAAAACGTTCTGGATTCGATATGAAGAGCTGCCAATGTTTATTGGAAAAATATCCAATAAAATAATTATTACTTTTTAATAACGAATAACGTTTGGCATTTTATTATTCGATTGTAGACTAACAATTTTTGGATTATTCTAGATCCTTGCTGTTAAAATTTATATTTGAAATAATCAATAAACTAAATTCAATTGGCCTATATGTAAGTAAAAAATATAAGTTATTCAACCCGACATAGTTAATTCCGCTTAACTGACTCACAAATAATCATTTAACTCAGTTAAATGGCATTAACGCTAAATTATAAAAAAATGTTATTTTTCTCAAAAATAGAATTGTTCAAGTCTTCATTTTCTTTTAAATAATAAGTGTTGTCATCAGCGACAGTTCCATGCCTGTGCCCAGAATTTGTGTATTTATAATAACTATTTCAGTTCTCAGGAGGGGGGTTAACCCCCAAAACGCCCCCCGTGAACACGGCCTTGGACAGTTCTAATTGTTTATCAGGGTTGGACGAGATTGCCTTTCGACGCACTTTTAGTCTACACCTTTCCCATTAATTATACTTCAGTTTAATAATATTAAAATAAACAATGCATCGAAACTTAGTGCTTCGCCATCACTGGAATATTAATATATTTTAATAAATGTTTATTTAAGTATTATTAATATCATAAATAAGTGATCTCAGTGAAAACTAATCCAATTTCTTCTAAATAGTAAAATACCAACATTCACTGAATACAAATTAAGAGACACTGTTCGTATTACGGTACTGCTAAAATAAAAAAAAATTACTATTATTTAGTATTTGGTATTTAATATCTAGATCAGTTTCAATAATTCTATAATTAAAAATTAACGGAGCAGCTAATTAAAAGAAAACAGTTTATCGAAATTTTGTCTATGTACATTATGATAATGATAATATATAATCGCCGAAAACTTTTTATGCATTACAGGCGAAGTGACGGTTGCCCATATTTTAAATAAAATTTACTCTCTGCTTTAATACTTAATAATTAAATCGATTTTCGGTACAGATTGAGCAATATCTTTTTCAAATGATAAAATTACTAGAATTGTCATTTTTTCCTACTGAAACTGCGCTCTCCTTTTACAACAGTTACTGAATAGGTTTGCATTATTCGAAGGAGAATCGAAGTATGTTTGGGAATAAATCGTATCAATCGTTTTTTTTTAAAAGCATTAAGAACATTTTTCGGTTTTTCTTCGTCTCCGTCTAAGAAATTTCGCAGAATAAGGATTTCTTCAGTAAAATTCGCTCTGGAAATGTCGCTGTGTTTGAATTATACGGCAAAATATTTTTAAATTTAAACAGACTGCTCAAATTCGATTTCATCAATCGGCGCTTTAGATCGTATAAGAAATACTAATTCGCATTGAAATTTGATATCTGTTATAAATTAATTATATACGAAAAGATGGAATACGGTGCTCTTGAAATATTCCACAGGGTCTGTTGGAATCTCAATTAGATATTTATCGTCGAATATTCTTTTTCTTCAGTTTTGTGCTTGTTGGAACAATGGTGAAATTTCAGTTTTTCCAATAATTTATTTTGCTATGATCCGCAGTCGATGTGTAACCGCTGTGCTCCTCAATTCCCATTCACAAATTGACAACATTTGTGTAATAGAATTGTTTCATTTAATAAATCGATCGTTCGGATTGCGCAGATTTGCTAACAATATTTATTTCGTACGGCATAATTATACCAAACCAGAAGTATAGGTAAAAGTTCAAATTGATTCTTGAAGCCACGATCGGCTACTATTTCACGATTTTCTTATAGCACACCTCTCACTTTGATATATTGGATACCTCACAACTTCCGGGCGTGAAAGTCTGCTTGCCCAACATGTCTTACCAAACACTTTTTAATGCAAAGCCTTCTTCTGCTGCTTTTGAGGTTACTTCGCACCTCTTTATGGAAGAAGAGAAAAAAACAAACAGAACAGCCCAAACAGTGTCACTGATTCGAATGAAATTTTAGCAGTATTAGAAGAAAACAAGTCTAAAATGTGTCATCTACAGGACTCGAGAAAATGTCTTGGAAATTCTCTGATTATAAGACTGCAGTCTCTTTTGTTACCTACCTTCACGATCACGATATGCTCATATCAACCTACAGCTGGGTGTAAGCAGTCCCTGGGAGGATAAGTTGTCCTAATCTCCTATGCTGGCCAGGTAAATGGGGAGATGCATTTTATAGCTGCTGCCGCCAGTTTTTCATGTTAATAATTAATATGCGACGATGCTAATGAAGACGATAGTATAGACGCAAGACTGCACTCGGAACTGATCGCAATCGCTTGTTATCGCGTTACAATACAGTTTCGCGTATGCCTGCCTACTATACATCAACTAACACACATATAGTGTTATACGTGGTGGTTTGCTATTGTCTACCACGTAAAACTATTAGCGATTATTTAATTTTTAATTTCTTGTAATAACTTCTGTCGTCACCCAAAATCGAACCCGAGAAATCCGCAACGGAAGCCAATAATTAATTTCTTGTAATAACTTCTGTCGTCACCCAAAATCGAACCCGAGACCTCCGCAACGGAAGCCAAGCTCTAGCAACTAGGCCATCGTGACGACCGTTGCCTACCTTATTGGCGCCATTATCATATCCTTGGTTCCCGTATTCATGTCTAAATCATATTTATTGTTTTAACCTAAAATATGTACATTTTAAAAAACAGTTTGTTACCTTTTTTCACCCCTTAAAGTTCGAATTTTCAAAAGATAATTCTTATTTGATATTTTTGGTATATAAATAATGTTCACATGGAATTTAAATTATACGGTGTAAATGGTTTCGGCTGCAACGTGATTATTATTTTATGCCAAAAACAAGGAAAAACCTTTCCACTATTAAAATTTAGAAAATTCAAAAAAAAAATTGCACGCTTTTAGTAGATTTACTACAAAATTACAATTTGTTAAATCTATTCGTACTGAAAATGTATGTATTTTTTGGAAAACGGTTTTTAATCTCTTTTCAACACTTAAAATCTGAATTTTCAAAAAAACATTCTTATTTAACATCTTTTTGATATATACAGTATAGTAACATAAAATTTTACGTGATAATCACCATTCGTTTGAGCTGAAGCGCGATTTTTGGTTTTCTCAAAAACGAGTACTCCCCTTTTCAATATTTAAAAAAAATGTTTGCAAACTTTTATGGATTATATAAGTGACCTTCATGTAAAATTATGTTTTATGAAAGCTTTTTGTACTGAAAATGTAATATTTTGTATATTTTTTTAAGAAATGGGTTTTAACCCCCTAGCCTTCTTATTTGACATATTTAATACATGAGTAATATTCATATGAAATTTCAATTATTTGGTATAAAAGGTTTAGACTAGCTCTTTTTTAAAAGCGATTTTCTGACTTTACACTTTTTTTCTTCTTTAGAAAATAAGGATTTTTAAATATATTTTTGCATGGTCTAAGTACATTATGTCATTATACTAAGCTTGAATTTTCAGCTTCATATACCTGACAGTCTTAGTGATATATTAATAATTATTGGACTGCTCAAATAATTCCAGATTTTCCCTTATATATACACACACATATATATATATATATATACATGTATACATGACGTTCTCCGAGCAAAGGGACCTGCAGTGCGAAAATATAGGTTTTGAGTTAAATATGAATTCTGATACTTGAAAGTGTGTAGAATAAGATGCAATATGTAGTTTTTTGCAAACGTTTATTTAATGTCTTAAAACGTACAAAACTGACTGAAAAAAATTGGAAAAAAGTGGAAAAATATTGAAAATTTAAAAAAAATTGGAAAACTATTTTTCCCCAATTGTTAGTTTTCTTTTGGCATTTTTTAATGATTTTTTATTTGCTTCTGGTATTATTTGATCAGTTTTTTTTTTTTATTTTTGGGAACTTTAATTTTTTTCATTGTTGGAGCTTCGTTTTTTTTTTTTCGATTGTAGTTTCAGTTTTTTTTCTTTCTTTCTCATCAACTCTACATTTCGCTACATTCGACTGTTTTTTTGTTTTAGACTGGTCAGGTTTAGAAGCTACGGAATTGCTTTTTTTGGATCGGTACATAAAGTGACAATATCCTCATACAAGTACCATTTACTTTCTAATGAATTTGCCAACGATTCTCTATTGAGTTAACAGCATGTTACATTGCGCGGTACAGTGGTATTACTTTGCGCAAACTTTAAACGCGTTTTTCTCAAAAACTAGTTTACATACCACGGGTCCCTTTTTTCGGCGAACGTTACATATACGTATACATGAGCCTTGTGGCTCCCTCTACACTTCACCTAGATCAAGTTATAGCGAACAAACTTCTAACAGTCATCTCCAATACTACTAACTATATTATGACTACGCTAGGAACTTTCACTGAAATAGCTTGCCTAGCATACGTAAAAACCAAAGTAACGTCTGTCCACCATCCAAACCCCCTATTCGACTGCCTATCACACCCCTTACACTGACAAATAAAAGTATGAATACGCTACATTCAATTAAAGTTGTAAAATTAAATATTTATCAGGTAAAATAGAATATACTAAACCAGGGCCGGAAAATTAGATGAGGATGCTATAGCCCCGGGTCACAGACTTCGGGAAGGCCCCGCGCTCGTAGACAGAAAAAAATTTAATAGTCAACATACAAAATTTAAGCTTTTTTCCTCAAAATACGCAAAACTGTAAAAATACAAGATTTTAAATTTCCGCTTTTTATCCTAATAAAAATCAGTTAATTTTTATATGTGAAAAAAGAATATATGAGTTCATTAATAAAATTGTATACTTTTTCTCTATAAAACTTTCTCTTTTCTCGCAATAAATTAAATCCTACATAAAATAAATATTTACATCAATTTTCTACGATAAATCTAATTTATAGTGTTAAAAAAAATGAAGGAGTCCTTTAACATACGTACTAATAAATAAACATTCGGCAAATCGGTTAATGACAATTCTCTATTCAAATATTGATACCCATGCAATTATTGTAAATTTTTACATATAAAAACGTTAATTTTAACGATATTTTATTTTTTACTTTTATTGAAAGTTAATGCGTTTTATTTTGAACTGTATAAAAATTATTTAAAATAAAAGCGAATTTTAATTGATTACTAATTTTATAAATATATTTGTATTTTGAAAAATTTAATAAATCATCTGTGTTTCATTCACTTTTTTCTGATCACATAAACAATTAGTGAATTTTAAATATGCATGTTTAATTTGAATAAAGAAAAGAACATGATCAAAAACATCGCATGAGTGTTTCAAAATTAGCTTGAAAATGCTGTAGCGGCGATATCGCTGCCAACGCCTTAGATAATGCATTATGAATAAAGTTTTTATTTTTTGTTGAAAAAGAAATTTTTTTGTTGCTACCCACAATATTCAACTTATATTCATATAAATACTTTTTTGTAGAAAAATAAAACATAATGTTATTAATAAAAATGACAAATATTAACGTACGTATATATACGTACGTATATATATGTACGTATAAATAAAATTTCTCATTTGACGTTCAATTTATGTAGTACTTAGTTTGTTAAGGTAAGAAAGTTAATTTTTTAAAGAGAGCGTAATTTTAATTTTATTAGTCATTCATACGTACGTATTAGGTGTTTTTTTGCTTATTTGTTTGCACATGTATGATAATGAATATTTTTACCACTTTTTTCTTTGAAAGGAGGGCCTTCATTTAAGATGAATACCGGCCATTGGCGCCGTAGCATTTGTCAAAGGGGTGTGGTGGGGGATCTGAAAGGGTAGCATATAGGAAAATGTAAAGGTGGAGGTCGAACATGTTTGGTATATCTATATATCTCTCTCTTCTCTCATTGAAATATTTATTTTTCTATAAAATGTATTATTTAAAACACATACTTTATATTTTTATCAAATATTAATTTTTACTATCAAAAATTTTGCCATTATTAACATAACCTCAATAAAGACTACACATTTCTTTATTAGAACTAATTCAACCTATGTGTTTATTACACTTTACATGAAAAAATAAAGATACAATTGTATTCCATCATAATTCTAGTGAACAGGTAGTATTGCGAAGCGAATCTAGTATCAGTATTCGTTTTTAATGTATTGGTTTCTATTGTTTGAAACGACTTTTACTTTTAATTTTGGCAACTTTTTAAATTATTAAAAATAAATACTTAAAAATATGATTCACATAAATGAACTTATAAAATGAATTATTTATAAATTTTATTGACTTCTTCGAGTTGTCATTTAATCTTAAATACAGCGTAAATTTATATTTAATTCCATATTATGTAACGAATATTTGCTTCACAAAATAAACATATGTATTTAGTCATTTATTGTAAATAAGTAAAGTTGGTATAATATAACGCACAACAAAATAATTTCTATTATCGTATGTGTGCACGTACGATTCTGATAGTTCTTATCTGTTTATCTGTGACTAATAAAATTTTACAACTGTAATAATTAGGACTATGTATTGTTGATAAGGTACAACAATGAAAAATGCCGAAGCTGTGTTACTGTTCGGAGTACATTTTTATTGATCTTTTGAGTTTACGGCATGTATAGCATTGATTTATGAGAATATTACGTTAAATGTATTAGTTTAATTTTAAGACATAAAATGGCTGGTATGGGCTATGGCCGTTCGGGTGTTTTGGAAACATTTGTTCGCAATTATTGGTACCGAGTATTTGTAACTCTGGAAAGTGAATACTTACGCATTACGTTAGATGAATCGTATGAAAATTCTACTTCTCTTAATGGCACTATAAATAAAAATTCCTTCGAAAGTGCTACTACATTTTTAGATAATGTGGATGTACCCGAAAGCGTTGCAAATCAGAAAAGGATTGTTAAAGTAATTAAATCTGATAATAACGGTTTAGGTATTTCAATAAAAGGCGGAAGGGAAAATAAGATGCCAATATTAATTTCGAAAATATTCAAAGGAATGGCAGCTGATGAAACGGAACAATTGTATGTGGGAGACGCCATTCTTTCCGTAAACGGAGAAGACTTAAGGGAATCTACTCATGAAGAAGCTGTGAAAGCTTTAAAACGAGCAGGAAAAGTTGTTGAACTAGAAGGTTCGTATATATTTTTTTCGTTTTTAAAAACAAATATTTTATTTACCAATAATTGGAAATTTTGAAATTTTATTACATTCTGTGCGGAAAATATTCGAATGTTTCATAAAATGTTTTTAAATATTTTTATTTTCTACTTAATCAGCATATTAATTTGTTTACTAATCACCCATTTTTAACGTTAAATTTAAAAAAAAAATATGTTAGTAAATTTGGTTTATATAAGAAATAATCGAGATATTAAAACTTACAAATGTATTTATTAAAATTTTGATTTTCTAAATTTTTTAATTGTAAAAGTATTTAAATTTATTTTAATTTATAATTACTAATAAAAATGAAGTTTTAAAATAAAATTAGTTTTATAAATTTAGAAAATATTTCAAATCCGGTTTTACGAATTATATTTTAGTGAAATATTTACGCGAAGTTACGCCATACTTTCGAAAAGCAAGTATTATCTCCGAAGTCGGATGGGAGCTACAACGTGGTTTTTTGTCTGCCGTTCCTCCTAGTCCACATTCACCGCAGAGAGCCGACACCAGATATTTACCACTGCAGCTATGTTTTCTGTCTCGGAATTATAAATATTGTGACCCAGGTAAGAATAAATAAATACAATATACGTTTTATAATTTCGGCGTTATAAAAATGAGAAAAGCTAAAAGTATTCTGTACACTTGTTAAATAATAACATTCGATAAAAGTGATGCTTTTTATATATATTTTTAATACGAGGCTTATATATGTGTCAAATTTTTAATTAAACCCCTAAATTAGTAAAACTGATTTAACGTTGCCATTTCACAACAGTTCGCTTGTTTCTAGTTCAGTTGATATACCTAATTAAACAGTTTAATTTTAAATTATTTGCAAGTGCATGTAGTTAACATTATGAAGCAAAAGAGTTTTTTTAGATTTTTTTTTGGGGGTGAATTATATGTAAAACAATTTAACATTACTTTGCAACAAAAAATAAATAATAAAAAAATCTAATAAAAAATCTCTTTTTTCAAAATTTTAGTTTAGAAAATAATTTAAAAATTAAATCGTTTTAAATAGTATATCAATTGCACTAGAACCGAATGAACTGTTATGAACGGTCGATGTTTAATCATAATCTTACCGTTTGGTTTTATAATATTTGTATTCACAGATTAACGAAGCAGCATCTATTGTCTTATTCATTTATGTGAACACATTGTAGGTGTAGCATAAACTATACTTTTTTAAGATTCAGTATATAATAATCTTTGTAAAACACATATAACTGTTCTATATAATTTATTTTTGAAATAATATATTACTAGAACATGCCGTATATATGTTTTTCTAACCTGTCTTATACTAGAATTTTTGCGTTACTATTTTTATAGTGATAGTTTTTTCTTTTCTCTATGCGGTAATTAGGGATATAAAAAAAAAACAACATTTTCATTGAAACTCTTTACTAATGTTTTAACGATTAAACTAAAGTATTTTTGTTATTTTAAAAGCGTTGTATAATGGAACAGTAATCCAACATAAATATTGATTACGTATTAATCAAAGAATAACTAGTGTAATAATTCGTAATACTAAAAAATGCAGCGGGTTTTAAAAAAGGAGAAAAAATAATGTATAAATGTAACTGTTATATTCGACAAGTATCATGTTAAAACAATTAGTCATACGAAAAAAAAAAAATTAAAATATTTTGGCTGTTAACAGCTTAAAAAAGAATATCTTCGCTGACTGTAATTATAAGTATTGAAAAAAAATAAATTTACTATATACCATTTATAATGGTAAAAAATCCTTAAATAATATAAAATTATATAATAACAACGCACTAAAAAAAATTGTTTATATGGAATGTTTAATAAAAAATAAACATCTTAAAAAGAAAAATGCTGTAACGGTCTCAGCGGTGTATAGCAAGGATTAACAGATAAACATGGCTAGAAGTTATGGAAATATGATATGCAACCTGCAAACACAGCTATTTACACTTCCAAGTTGATTGCGGTCTCTTTGTTCTACCTTTTTATATTGTTATATTTGAGTGTAGCAATTTCGTTTCCTTTTTTATCTTAATACTTCAAACATTTCGGTACTTTCGTTTATAATTTCTGTGTACCTTTGATGTTTTTTGTTTCATCGGCCTATTTCAATTATCAGTAAGCACGACTTTAATTGGTGTTTATAATGTACCGCTACCGCCTCGTTTATTCACCCTAGCTTCGTACGGTGCTTTAAGGCAGAAAAAAATTTCAATATTTATTTACATTATTCATTTCCTGTAATTAGTTTATCGTAAAAGGTGTATCTACTGTTAACAAATTTGGGCCCTAAGGGTCACAAAACATCGATTTTCACGTTTTATTTTTTTTTCTCGCTTTCTAAGGATAAGAAAAATCTGAAAAAATTCATGTGTACACCTCAACTAATAACTTTTAAGTGGAATTTCTTTAAGAATGATCAAGTGTCAACATGACCTCAAAAAAAAAAAAAATTAATATTTAAAATGCGATTTTGACCACATTCCGATGTTGGAACGGTCGGTATTGTTTTTTTTTGTCTTGTAAAACGGGAAAAATTCATCAAAAATGTATTTTTTCAGATTTTTTTATGTAACTTCGTCAGATATTTATTTCTGAATATTTATATTGAAGGCGCATTTGTAAGACGAAAAATTTTTATTTGGATTTTTAATTTTAACGTGTGTCAACTAGATTAATTAATCTTAAATTTTTTAAATCGCGCAATCGTTTAATATAATATAATATTTCTTTTTATAGAACCATAAATTTATTTTCAAATATACCGACTTCCGAACATGTTTCGCATTTTTTCATTAAATAAGTTTTATAAATATATCCTTGGACTTTCGATATTTTATTTTGCATCAAATTAGACCAGGTTATATTTAAAGAATTTTTACTAAAAGGGAAAAATCTAAAAAGAAATTCGAATCAATATGAAATGGCTATTGGGTATGTATCATTCGTATTCGTGTAATAAAAAGTGGTAGTGTCCTCGATGATTGCGTGCATTACAGCAACAATTGCAGCATAAAATAACAATTAAAAAAATTACAAGAAATCTCATGTGGTGTCCTAGAAGCCTCTCTCTTCGCTTCAGTCATATTGCTCGATTCGGAGCGTCGTGATCACCTTTTTATACATTCTAGCTGAACAGAATAGATAGCGCTCATTGCAGTTGTTATATGTAACGTGAGTGTCCACACAAACAAGACTACACTTAGAACTGATTGTAAATGTTTGATTTATCGCGCTTTAAATCTAGTTCCGTGTGTTTCTGCTGTATACTAATTAGCACGTACATAATGGTATACATGGTGGTTTGTCATTATCTGTCACGTGATTATTAGCGATTATTTAATTTCATTTTTCGTAATAATTTCTGTTGTCGCCCAGGATCGAACCTGAGACTTCCTTAACGGAAGCTAAGTACTCTAGCAACTAGGCTATCGCGACGACTACCTTAAAGTTGTGAAAACCACATGAACCGGGTTAATTCCTTATCTGTTCGTAATTGACAACGCGAGAATTAGCAGCACAGAGGAGTTTTTATTTTAAAATCGGGTTTTTTTCGCGGAACCTTTTGCTATGCTTTTGCGAAGCCCTGCTGAACACCGTTTAAGAAGTACTGAACTAAATTATTAGTTCGTAACGTAGCAGTTCGATACGTTAAATTATCAATTAAGAATTTAACGATTCGGTTGGATCCTTTAAATTGTTTGTACGATCTTAATCTTACTTAAATAAAACTCGGAAAATTTTTATTTTAATTTCAACAGAAAGCCGTACATTGGAGTTGTATTCTCCGGATGGTGTACATAGTTGCATTTTAAGAGCAGTGGATGCTGCCGAGGCAGCGTTATGGTTTAATCTATTACATAATGCGTTGCACGTTTTAACTCAAAAGGCGTTACAAGAAGCTAATAAAATCCTGTCTCCTACACTAATCGGTGGCGAACTACATCATATCGGCTGGCTATGCACAAAAAAGCAACGCCATATTTACATGGAGGTAATTTTATTTTTGTTCTCAATATTTTCATTAAGATTATTATTATTTAATTTTTTTGGAATGTTTATCTGCTGTTCTATCGGACTATTTGTTATTATTAGGGTTCGGATTTAAAAAACCACAAAATATGCACGAAAGGTTAAAATATGCTCCAAAATGTGGGCTAAAAATTTCATAGTAGTAGTGTATATTAAAAAATTAATATTAATTTTTTTGTTTTCTGCGTCAAATTTTTATTAACATATTGCATTTCTTCCATTACATTAAATTACATTAAAAAAAAACAAAAAAAAACATTAAATTATAAATCTAAATTTAAAAATTGTTGTTACATTTAGCAATAAGAATTTTTTCTAAATTTTCAACGCGAAAATTATATTTCATGTCTGTTAACCTAGCTTTCAGTACAGAAAATGACCTCTCTTCATCGCAAGACACAACTGGTAAATATTTAAATGCGACCACTTCACAGATGGAGTGTAAGAGATTTCGTTTTTAACTGACGCTTCATCTAACTGAATTGAAACGGCAAATGATGTGCTAGATGTTGAAGGTCTAGATCAAATCTGTCAGAAGTTGTGTGCGTGCAAGTGTATATGTATATATCCGGTACATGGTTCGGAGGACAGTTACGTTACCCATTACAAGGTTGAATATAGAGTAATACTGTTAATCATCATCAATCATATACTATACTAGCGTGAAAAAGATCGGTCAACAATATTTGTTTTTGTTTGCCGACGCTATTGTTTAGTTCAGGCAATTAACAATATAAATATAATATAGGTCGGAAAGTAAGTACTCTATTCAAATTTCTTTTCATTTACAAAGGAAAAAGTTTTTTTTTATTTTCAGGGATAAGTCTTATTGCTATACCGCTTCAAAATCATTATATTTTTGTAAACTTTTATTTTAAAATCAAAAGAACCTCGAAGTATCTGATTAAAAAAAGCATTCTCTCAGCTGTTTTCTTCTGATCGTAATTATACCCAACTTCTCTAGCTGAACCAGTTCTATATCTATCTATTTGCATGGTTCAGTCCTAAAACTGCTTTCCATCCATGATGATCCTTCTCCACTATTCTCGGCTTTCCGCGGCCCTCTTTAAATCCGTGTAGCTGTTCAGCCCTGTATCTTTTAGTAATGTCGCGACAAACGAATTTCGTGGCCTTCCGCGTCCTCGTCTACCAGGTATTTTTCCTTCTAGTACAACTCGAAGTAATCCGTCATATGTCGTAAGACATGACCCATCCAATTTAATCGTGTCTTGCGTACCCGGTCAAGTAATTGAACCAGTTATCGTCGAAAATTTTAATTCTAATGTTTAGGTAAATCTCAAATTAGCCTAAAAACAACATTGCCATTGACATTTAGAAGACCATCGTTTTCATATTAGTTCCTTTGCCTACATGAATTTCAAACATATATTATCGCACTTGCTCCAACTAGTGCAAACACGTTCATTCTTCATCGACGTGGCTTATATTCTTTATATATTTAAGCATAAATGTGCATCATTTTAGTTGAATCATCTTCTGATCTACTGATCTGCTGGTTCCATTTTCAAAAAACATATTGTTAAAGAATTTATAAGCGGCCTAATCTTAACAAATTTTTCATAATAATCTTTACGTTTTCTTTTAAAACCATACTATCGTTATTATTATTGTCGTGTAAATATTTCCCGAATTTATGAAATAGATCGCGTGACATGGCACTGGCAATAGGTTTGTAAGGTGTTGAATCAATTCGGTAAATTCCATATTTCCGGTATATGAATAATGTGTCACATAAAATATGGATACCAATAAATTGACACACTTCAAAAACAGATGTATTCACAAACTTTCCTGTTTTTGAAATCGAATACAAATTCGTCTGTTCAGCGAAATTTGAAATAATACTTTGATCAATGAATTTTCCAAAGCAATTCAGTGGGGTCATATTATCTGTTGGTGGAGCAGGAAATGTACTGTTATAGGTCACACCTATATGTTCCATATTTTGGTGTCGCCAACGAAGATTCAATGCCTCATTTTGATTTCGTTTTTCAAACCGAATACTAAGTAGTGTGCTACGTTTATATTCTTCATCATCGCCGTCAGTATTCTTCACATGAGCTTCCACAAACTTACTGTTCTTATTTGCACTGAAGGTTTTTTCTGTGGTAGCTTCGTCAAAAATTCAATTTTGGAAGGCTGATGTGATCATTTCAGCTTTTTCAATTTATCCTACAAGTCCAGATTATTAATATCCGATAAATCCCTTTTTAAGGAGACCACAATTTCATTTGCAGCCAATTGACTTGACATATTCTAACAAAAGACTATCGAAATAATGATAAATATGCATAATCGCGAAATTTTTTATTTTTACTGTAACTAATATTGGAGGTAATACTTTAAGTTTATGCATGAAAAAAAAAAAAAAAAAAATGCAGCGTTTATTTGAGGTATTCGGCATGGTAGTAAAGGATAAAGGTAATATACCGTGAAAAAATGAAAAATAACCTTTTCATTTGTGATCTATAATATTGGCATGCCCATGGCAACGCTCCAAAAAACTTGGTTTTAATTTTTTTTTATTTTATATCAGAAATATATTATCATCACTCTGATTTAGAATTCCTGTCAAAATAAATAATCAGATGTATAAAGTTTAAAAAGTATGCCGACTATTTCAAATAAAAGTATTACTACAAATCATTATTTTACAACTTCGACAGTTGTTCATCGACTGCAGTGTGACCGCGCGTTATCATGATACAAAAGGAATCACTTATATTGAAGTCTGACATGTTAAATCATTGTTTCCAATTTGTTTAAGGTCTCGCAATATTTATCGTCAACCCCAGCGGCATGTATTCGTATATTCGTAGTGTAGAGTATCCTGTGAGCTCCAAAAAACCGCAACATGATTTTTCCAGCAAATTTCGCTGTTTTAAAGTTACTGGTCTGTGGAGAATATGAATGAGGCATTCCAGCAATTGCTTGATAAATTTAAGTCTCATCACCAGTCATAATACTGTGAAGAAACTTTTTTTTTTTTTTTTTTTTACGAAAGCACCGCAAAACTTAACGCATAAATCTTTTCTTTGATTCTTCATTTCTTTAGTCAACAGTTGCGGTGCATATTTGGTGTATATGTTTTTAAACCTAAAATTTCGAATAATATTACTTTCGATTGCTAAATATCTAGCTGCGCAGCGATCTCGTGCTGTTTAATTCGTTGGTTTTTACAGATTAACGATTTAAACCTTGCAATTTTGTCATTTGTTGTAGTTGTTTTTGGTTTTTCTGAATGAAATTCAACAGAAATCCGAAGTTCACCAGATTCGTTTTTTTTTTTTGCTCAACACAGTCCATTGTCTAACATTACTGATATTAATTGTTTCATCCTAAAACCGATGCTTAAGCGATCAGGACCCGGCACGACTCTGTTAAAAACTATCACCGCACGTAGATCCAATCGACTGAAAACACTACCGCGCATTTCTATAGGCAAACACACGAACTCATCGCTCTAATGCAGCGAAACTTGGTATACTAGTACAGAATTAAACGTCAAACATGATGTTGCATCACGCAACTGTCTATCTCTACTCCTTTCAGAATACCGTTCTGCAGTCGACGAATAACTGCGAGAATCGATCAGCTGAAGTTTGAGCCCATCTTATTACACCCTTCGTGCAACCCCGATTTCGCTTTCTGCGATTTCTCTCTGTTTACTAAGATGAAAAAATACTTGAAAGGGATTATTTTAAGTCTAATGACAAACTGAAGCGGTTTATACCAAGACTGGATCCGACAAGAAACTCACAAATTTTACTTCAATTCCTTGGACAAATGTATTTTACAAATTTAAAAATATATAGGTGTTAATGGTCACTATGTCGAAAAGTGACTATTGTATACTAATTTGTTAAACCGGTTTCATTTATTTTCGTCAATTTTAACAGCAGTTATTCGATTAGAGGCATCACTTTTGAGTAGATCCTCATGCCATTGACGGATTTCATCGAAAAAAAATTCCTACTTTTATTTAAAATGAAATTAATTTGCATTATTATCTGATTCTACGTCGCATTCGGATAACTTATGTACTAGATAACTTTTACGTAGCAAAATCTTTGATAGCGCAATATTTGCTACGTCGTAGAAAAAATGCAAGCCATGATTTATCTAGGAAATTTAATACCTTAAAAATGCTTTTACTTCTACATTTGCTACCTCACAAAATTTTTATGTTGCGCGTATTAGTCAATATTTTATAAACATAATCAATCAATATAATAAAACAAACTTTAATAACAAACAATATAATGGTAGAAATAATTTATAACAATAAATTATTTCTACCATTATATTGTTTGTTATTAAAGTTTGTTTTATTATACAGGTTTAACAAACAAGTATGTATTCACCTACATATAATCAATCAAAATTTATAGTTATGTTTATTTTACCAAATTATCTGATGTTTAACGATTTATTTTAAAAAAGAACTTCTAGTCCAAAAAATGAAATGAAATTTTAGCGGTTGCAAACTTGTAGACTTCTCATTTTTTGTTTAGTGTAGTTATAATAATGTCGTATAGAAAAGGTTTACTTTTAAATACGTACCCGTTATTATTTTTTGGAGAATTACCATGATAACCGAAAATTAGTTGTGTATTTAACACCCCCAAAAAAAAAAAAAAACCTCTTTTAAGTGTTGACAAATATAAAAGAGTAAACTATTGTTGTAGACAATGGGTAGAATTTGTTTTTAAAGCCCCCGATTCCCATAAAAAAAAAAAAAAAATCTATTATTGTCTGTTAATAATAACATGAAAAATTATATGCAATAGCAACTAAAATCATTTTCGTTATTTTATATAATCTATAACAGCTGAAAAAGTTAATGATTCCAGTTGAAATCATTTAATTAGAAAGGGTTAACTGTTTTTCTTAGAACGAGTTGGAATATAACCTTTAAGCTGTGTAATTTTCAGACTGTTAGGCAGAAATTATTATAAACATCAGTAACAATAGAAACAGCTAAATTTTCAGTCGCTGACAATATGTTTTGCCCCGTTCAAAATACATAATATCTGGAATATTAATTAAACACGGTACAGACTAAAACATTAGAAGCCTATTCAGGAATAAAACACATCTCTCAGTCATTGAAGAAATGATAAAAAGAAGAAAAAAAATTCATTTATCGTATCTTACTTTACAGTGTAAATAAAAAAAACTGCTAGCCGAATGATGTAAGCGAGAGAAATATGAGATCTAACCATTCTTACTTCCTTTAATTTCCTTTTCAATGATAACATTGATAATAATTCAAGTCACTCGTGTTCATCGCTCCTTTTATATTAAAAATTGGATCGTAGTATTTTGAAATTCTGGGGAGTTTTGTATTTTTTCTATATTTTAAAAACAAAAATATGTCAATAAAAAAATACGCTAGCTGTCATGAAACGTGTTTTGGACTATTTCCTGCTTTTTGTTTTTTGTTTTACAAATTTATGTATATATTTTTCAAAATTTGGTTTCTTAAAAATTGCAATTTAGAGATTTTTCGGTTTTTGGAATTTTAAAGAGGAAACACGTCGATTAAAAAAAAAAAAAAGTTCTCTTGTTACTATAGAACAGACTATAGAATTTTTTCCAGTTTTTAGTCTTGCAACTTGGTATATTTATTTTTCAAATTATAATAGTTTATAGATCCTTTAAATTCTATGAAAAAAAAAATTGAAATAATGTTTTCATCTACATTAAAGCAAATTTTATTGCGCATTCACCAGTCTATTTTTGAGCATTTGGACAGAATCCGTATATATCCGTGGCAGTGCCAGCCAGTTATTCTAATTTGACTCGTGCACTATGTTAGTATTTGAAATTTATGTTTTTTCTTCAGTATTGTACAAGTTCATCATTTGGAGTCATGTTAATCTTTTAAATATTAATCTTATGATTATTTTTGAAGTCCGTTTCTGTATACACTTTTATAATTTGATCAAATTATTTAATAAACTTATAAAACAGAAATTAAAATATTTAATAATCTGTCATGTTCCTGGGAACGTAATTCCAATCATGGTCTATGATTTATTTTAATCGAGCTTACGTGTCGGCCTATTAAACATTTGGGTGAATTAATTTCTGTTTTGTAAATATACTAATTAACTGAATGAAGTTATATTTTTAAATACTGCCCTTTGAGTGTATTTAATGTGAGTAATGCTACTCTTATAAAATTAAAATTTTTAATACTGCTCTTTTTATATTTACTTTTGCTTTTAATGCAGTCCTGTAAGTATCAGTTTTAAAATCGTGAACACAAATAACATATGATACTGTAAAATTTTTAATTTTTATTTACTGATGTAAGTAGTTTTTAATTGCAACGTAATTCTTAGGCCACTCCCTATTAGAAAAAATGTCCCGATTTTATGTAACGATTGTTATATTTTAATCTTTACCAACTATATATATATATATATATATTAACTACAACGTAATTATTAGGCCGGTCTCTATTATATTTTGTAACGAAAAAATGTCCTAATTTTATGTAATGAAAATGAAATGTTAGGATAGGATTTTTGTGATTATGTTATTATATTCATATGGACCGATTTAGAATTGCGCTGTAAGTTTTATACAAAGTATAGAAGAGAAAGAAATAGAAATGTAAACAAGAGGGGTCAAGGGGCACAGCCTCTTGCGAGGCCAAAATGGTGGAGTTTATATATATATACACACTCATATATAACTTTTTTCTACAATTGTTTCAATCGAGTTCTTAAATACTTAAGAATACATTAAATTCGTAACGTTAAATTTTTCATAATTATCATTATTAACAGAACGGAAGGGCGAGTTCCGAAAGTAGCGAAGAACAAGATAAATGGCAATCCGTCTTCGGTGCGGTGACTGATCGGGAGTTAAGATTATATGAATCTGCACCGTGGAGTCCAGAAGCTTGGAGTGCACCAGTTGAAATATGTCCACTAATTGCAACACGGTATAGTATTTTAATAATCCTATACGAAATATAAAAGAGTTATTAAACAAAAAAAAATATATTACTGCACTTTAACATTTACATTTATTAATATAAAATTAAAAAATAATAATAAGAAACTAATATATATATATTTACATTAGCCAAATCAATTGAGATTGTTGCGCAAATGCAACAGCCATTCTACTCTAGTGATGAGAATTAATGTCTTGTTAAAATACATTCATTCTTCTATAACATTGAAAAGCTGAGCCGTCAAGTGTAGTAAAGTTGCAGATATTTTACAAATTACATTATAGGTTTATAATAAGTAGAGGAACATATCAAGAACTTCATTTACAAACTGAAAAAAAAGCAAAAAAAAACGGGATTTATGTAAACATGTGGCGACTAAAATAAATAATAAAGTTAAACATTATAAAATAAAATTATAAAAAAAACAAGAGTGGGCTAATAAAGCAAAAACTTATAAATAAATACCTTAATAACAAACAAAATTAGTATTAAATAATTTATTTTATTAAATTAAAATAAATACCTTATTTAGAAACGTTTTTAGGCATAGCCCACGGTCAACTAACAATACAGAGTACATTCAGGTAAAACTAAAATCAAACTGCAAAGAAATATTGGGGTTACATGTGCATTAAGGTGGAGCGAATTTTTTTTTATTTCGTAATCATTTTGGAATACCTGTAAAAAGTTGCTATTCTAACTCACAAATATATACACAAAATTTCATTTTGTAATTAACATGTTCAGAGGTGCCCCCAACCTTATTAATATTAGAGAAATCCGTTAAAAATGGTCAAAATATATCTTCGTCTCATTTACACTAAATTAACTTCTGAACGTTACCTGTTAGTTCATGATAGAAAAAATTAACCTTGAGACGTCTTTGCCGATGCAAGGTACACGTGGAAGGTCATTGTCTCATCAAACGTTGTTTGAACGCCATTTAGTCAAGTTACGCGCGCGGATTTTTATTATTTTATTTGTAAAGTGCTTTAGTTTTAACGGTTTAGACCAAGAAATTCAACTCATGTAAGTAGTATTTGTAATTTAAACTGTAATGTGATATGGATCGAAATTAATTATTTAATTTTGAATTAGTTGTTATTATCCACTTATGTATATTCGCGCTGTTACAGGAATATATAGTATATTTAATGTAGAATTAAAATAATTATAAATCACGACATGTTTCGTTGAAAAAAGCTACATTATTAGCAGTGGCGGCTCGTCCATGTGTTCACATTCGCACGTGAACACCTAGATTTAACTTTAAAATCCAATTTTTTTATTTATTTTCATTATTTACATACCACGATTAATAAATTAGGGCAAAAAATAAATTCATTTTATATTTTTAAAAAGTAATTAAATTTTGTCTAACATTCTTTTAGTTTGAACGCTACTTGTAGCACGTGCGATCGAAAATCATGTGGTGATGCAGCATTTACCTTTGAAAAATTTATGTACTTGCATTTAATAAATAAAAACATCATCCTTGATCTTTCTTAATGAAGAAATGAAATTTATACAAACGGAACAGATATACCATTATTTTTTGTTCCGCTTATTTTGTTAATGTGACAGTAAAATGCTTTTATAAATGTAAATATTATTACTCATTTTGTCATGATAAAAAATCGAAAAATTACAAATTTCTTCAGAAGTAGGAAAAGATCAAATCATTTACGTTTTTGCATAGTTTTTTTCTCATAATCTTGTTTTATACTAATTAAAGTTTTTTTTATTATCACATTTCTGTGTACAAAAAAGAAAGTGTGATGTTTGCATTTTGGTTAAGAAATATGTGTAATTATAATTATAAATAAATGATAGCTTATTTGATGTAATTTATGCCATAAAATATTTGTATAGTATTTTACATATTTCATTGTGAACCCCTATTTTTGTTACTCACGAGCCACCACTGATTATCAGTGTAATGATATGTCGTTGAAATTTTTACCTATTATTTTTGTTCATTACAGTAAAATGTCTCAAGCCAAAACTCGACAAAAGACGTCTTGTCCTGTGTTTGGTTTCCCAGAGAAGTTACCAGTTTCTCAATTGCCTACTTATAATGATGTTATGAAATGTTATTTATTCACTAAATATGAATTAAAGACAGACAAAACAACAAAAGAGCCGACGGTTCAAGACATATCCGAAATATTGGCTCAAGAAATATTAGATATTTGGCAAAAAGGTTCGCTGCCAACAGTAAGCCGTAAGAGAGTAGTACAACTAATTCGCGCCTACCACGACAAATATAGAAATTTAATGAAACCTTATCATGGCCGCCAAACCAACATTAACTATCAACGGAAAATTAATACATTTACATCTGAGTCTCATAGATTATTTGATATATGCAGTTGCAAATGCAAACTTCCGTCAAATTGTTCTTGTTCGAAAGACAATCGTGTTCCCAAAGATGAAATTAATTTTCTACTCGATCAAAGAACATCAAGAAAAATGATAATAGGTGGTGTAGATCTAGCTGCAACTGTAAAAAATAAGAAGAAACAGGAAAGAAAACAAAAAAATGCGTTGCGAAACAGAGAGATAATTGATTCTGAGAAACCGTGTTGTTCTCGTTTCCTATCTAATGATGTGGCATTGCCTATTGAGAATACCAGTTCCAGTTCCAGCAATAGCGAATCCACTAGTCCAGTAAAAATTTCATTTGAGCCACCAACAAAAAAGAAGAGGTTAAATTTACCATCATTAGCTATTGCGTGCGATCGCACTGGAGTTTCTGACAGAGCCGCTGCTGTTATAGCTTCTTCCGTGTTAAAAGATATGGGAATTATTACTTTAAAGGATGCCAGTGGTGTAATTGATCGATCTAAGCTGCGCCGTGAGAGAACTAAAGTCAGATTAGCTTTACAGAATGCAGATCGCGATAACATAATATGTGGTATTTATTTTGATGGTAGAAAGGACAAAACTTTGGTTAGTATTCGGAAGGAAGGTAAATTTTACAGAAAAAGAGTTACAGAAGACCATTATGTGATTTTATCGGAGCCAGAAAGTCACTACTTCGAACATGTTACATGTGAGTCGGGCACTGCGAAAGGTATTGCAAATACTATTTTAACTTATTTAAAATCCAAATCGGTGGAACTCGGCGAAATATCTGTTGTTGGTTGCGATGGAACAGTTGTTAACACGGGCGCTAAAGGTGGTGTGATTCGCTTGATAGAAGAAGAAATTAAAAAACCATTGCAGTGGTTTGTATGTCAGTTACATTTAAATGAATTGCCACTGCGACATCTATTTTTGCAATACGATGGAAAAACTTCAGGACCTAAATGCTTCTCAGGTCCCATCGGATCCGAATTACAAGAGTGTGAAACTATGCCAATAGCAGAATTCACTGCCATTCCGTCAACATTACCTGAGACTAGTACTAATCATTTGAGCACAGACCAGAAATATCTATACGAAATAATGTCGGCTGTAAGCACTGGTGTTTTTCCTTCCGATTTAGCTAATACGAAACCTGCGCCTCTCAACCATTCCAGATGGCTTACGACAGCAAATCGAATTTTAAGATTATATGTTACCAAGACAGATCCAGAAGAAAAACTGGTGATATTAGCTACGTACGTGATGAAAGTTTATGGTCCAATGTGGTTCAGAATAAAATGTAATCCCTCATGTATAAATGGAGCTAAGCACCTGTGGCACTCTATTAAACTGAGTCGCTATTTGAAACCGGATTCAAAAAAGATTGTTGACAGCGTAATTCAACGAAATGGATATTTCGGTCATCCAGAGAATGTTCTTATCGCAATGCTTGGAGATGACATGGAAAGCATACGTGAGCTGGCATATCAATGGATCTCGAAAGCAAGATCAGAGAATGCTCCAAAACTTCGAACATTTAAAGTACCTGCTTTAAATTTCGACGCCGAAGATTATACGAAAATTATTACGTGGCAAGAGTCTGAAATAACTGAGCCACCGCTGACTTCTAATTTATCGGATGAAGCTTTGAAATCGATTGTCAAAAGTGGTTTGGGTACAATTCAAAATATAAGAAATTATCCATGCCACACACAAGCCGTAGAGCGCTGCATCAAATTAGTGACAGAAGCTTCAAGTGCTGTTTGCGGAGAACATAAACGAGATGGTTTCATTAGGGCAAGACTGCTTTCACGTCAGCAAATGTCTCATTTCGATACAAAAAAGCAATTTCATATTTAACTAAAATTACTCATTTTTCTTCTTTCTTTTAATAAATAAATTGTTTAAAATAATATACGGATCTTTTAGTTATGGTATTTTCAAGTAATTATTATTATATTTATTTAATAATAGCCCTGAAATTTAGAAAAAAACATTCATCGAATAATCCGACAGGGTGATAACGAAATGCAAAAAGTAGTTATATTTACCGATTTACAATTGTGTTGGGGCACCTCAAAACGTTAAAATAGATTAACAAGATTTCGTATATTTGATTCTCTCATTCAAAGACAACTTTATATCGCTATGCCGTTGCAAAAAAAAATATTTTTTTTTTTTATACATATACAATCACTCCACCCTAATGTGCATGTATAGGAAAATAATGGGCGGATGGCGGCAGAAATAACCTAGACGGAAACATAATTAAAAGTGAAATTTTGTTTACAAAACGGACAAAATATCCAAAACCAAAATAAGAACATATACAGAATAATAATCATAAAGGAGTTAAATTTTTATACTAAATACATGGTTGTTGTTATTTGGCGTTTGATCATTTAAGATATTATTTCTATTCTTATTTTCATATAATAATTTTCAGCTGTATTCATTAGGTTACCTTTATTATAAGAAGCCAAGATTGTTACTGTATTTTCCATAGAATTAAGTTTATGTATATTTTTTAATAGATGTTCAGCATATGTAGATTTGTCAATTTCATTATTATTGAATGATTTTATATGTTCTTTGTACCTGCATTTGATTTCCTTCTGCCCAATATAAGATTTTTCACCATCTGGATTTTATTCTGTATATACCACTACTTTCATAAATATTATTATTGTTAGTATTTAAAGTATATATTTTACTTTTTAAATTATTTTTAAAATCCTGCATTTAATCCTTGTTTTTTAAATATATTGGTTAATTTATATATATTATTGTTTATAAAAGTAAATCCTATCCAACCTTTATTATTATTATTCTTTGTTTTTTGTATATATTTTGGTTTAAATTTTATTTTGTAGATTAATCTGATTATTATTTGTTCATCATAAACATTATTTTTGCTAAATTCTTTACTAATTTTATTTCTCTTTGTTTTTTATTTTCACCCATAGGAGTATTTAATAAATTTATTGCTGCTATGAAATATGCATATTTATGTTGGTTTGGGTGATTAGATGTTTTATGAATTATACTATCTGTTGTTGTTTGTTATGATAATTTATTTTTTGTTTTCGTTAATAATTATGTTATGATTAACTTTATATTTATTTGATAAAATTTAGCGATATTTTTAATCGTTTCTGTTGCTGTTTCTTTTTTATTCATTTTATTAATATTTCAATCACTTGTTTATAATCTAAACACTCTGGTTCTGTTTTATGCGGGTTTTCTAATATTTCTCTGATTGTTGCTAATACTCTTTCTGTTATATTATCTTGAGTTAATTTGGATTTCTTATTAACTCTCTCGTCACTCATAGTTAATGATGGTTTTAATATGTCTACTTCTTTTGCATATATTTGTTGCTGTTATGTCTTATGACTCTCCGTCATTTAAAACGTAACATAAATTAATTGAATTTGGTTGTAGTATACATTCATTATCATCTGATCTTTCTTTTTTATTTGTATTTAGCGAGTTTATTTGGATATATTCTTTGAAGATTCTTTTATCATCTACGGCTTTAATTATATGTAGTGATTTCATTCGATTTTTTGGCATATGTGCACTTGTTAATTTTGCTGTTAAAAAAAATCACTCTTATCACATTATAATATTCGGTATATCACTTTTCTTTATTCTTGTTTTGATGCCATACATTATGCAGTGCGTAGGCTATTCCCAATAATTTCTTTCCCGTGCCGCCTTAAAGAGTAAGCCGATATCGTTGATGTTACTCCACTCCTTGATGTGTTTTATCCACGAGTGATTTCTTCTACCAACTGGTCTTTTACCATCAATTCTTCCTTGAAGTATCAGGCGCGGAATGTCATACTTTTCTCCTCTCAGGATATGACCGAGATATACCATTTTCTTTTTTTGAATATTTTTTATGAGCTTCCTTTCTACGCCAGCTCTTTTCAGTACATTATTATTTGAGACTTTTTCGGCCCATGAAATTCTTAATAGCCTTCTAAGAAGCAACATTTCTGTAGTCTCTAAATGTCTGATAGAGCTAGCTTTCAAGTTCCACGTTCCAACTCCGTACAGACGTACTGGGATAACGTAACAGTCTATAACTTTCAATCTTAGCTGGCGTGGCAGATCATTAGCTAGCATGCATAGCGTTTTTCATTTTTCGGAAGGTTCCCTTCGTCATTCCATATCTTGTTCTTATTTCTTCGTCATTGTCTAATTTCTCGTTCATTATTGATCCGAGATATTTGAAACTGGTAACTCTTTCAATTAAATTATTGTTTACGATTAGATTACCTATAACATTTTGATCACCTCTTTTAACAACCATAAATTTAGTCTTTGATGTATTAATTCGAATGCCATGTTTTTGAGCTACAATAGAGAATTGGTCTAACATACATTGTAACTGCTGGAGACTTTCCGCGATAATTACTGAATCATCTGCATATCTGAGGTTACTAATTATTTTCCCATTTACTTTTACTCCGAATTTTTTATTCTGTATTCCTAGTTGAAAAACCTTTTCTATGTATATGTTAAACAAGAGGCGTGAGAGTATACAACCCTGTCTTACACCTTTCATGATCTTCAGGGTTTCAGTTTTCAGATCTTGATTTACTTTTACCTCAGCCTCTTGTTGCCAATACAGATTCTGTATTATTCAGATGTCTTTTTCATCAAGTCCAGTTTCTATCAAAATTTCGATAAGCGGATCGTCTTTTCTGTGTAATGTAAAAAAGTAATCAAATTTAGATGTTGTGAAACCGTGCCTCGATTTCTAACAAAGCTTCATAGGTTTTTAAAAATTTTGAAAAAGAGGATTAATGACACAAAAATTTTTAAATGTATAAATATACATTTATGGGTAGTGTGTGAAAAATTTATACGATATTTTAAAATTGGATATCTTTGTTTTGAATTTAATATTATGTAAATGTAAATTATGTTGATCTTTAATTTAACATGCAGAACTCTCAGTGCATAAAACGTCATGCTTAACTGACCTTGCTTATTTTTATCTTTCCCCGATAAGCGCTCATATTGAAACCCCCGATTAATCATTTTCCTTTAGCATATACTGTAAATCTCGCATGTATTTATATTTCCTAATCTTCAGTTAACTACAAATAAAAAGTAATTTTTAACTGTATCTGAAATAAATGAATTTGATTTTAACTTTAATTTAAACGTATTCCATAAATTCTAAAATTTAATAATTTCATTTTTTTTTTAAAAATAAAATCCACGTATTATCATTTAAAATTTTTTAGATATTATTATATCACATTTAGGACAACATCTAACTATTTTCACAATTTTTGGCGCTTAAAAAACAAATTAATTTTAAAGAATTCTTTGATATTTTTGAAAATGTCACTGTTTTATCGTATCTCTTTTAAAAATAATTATTATTTAAATGTGTAACATTTTAAAAAATGTAAGATTGTAGTAATTGACATATTTGTTTTGTATTAAACATTTGTCTGTTTAGTACATGTTATCAAAATAGAAAATTTACGTGATATAATAACGTTTAATAATAAAGTATTTTTATGAACTATCCAAATTTTTAAATAATATTTCATAGTACTTCAACTGGTTTTTTAATAATCCTGTAAACTATGAATATTATCGTAATAAAACTGTTTGCTGCTATTAAAGCTTTAGTTTTGGTTGAAATATTATTTAATTTCAACTATGCGAAAAATCCGTGTAGATAAAACATTTTTAACGTATTTGTTTAGCGATTGTTTAAATTTGTAATTTGGCAAGTTATAACATTTAAATACAATTTAAATATCGATCGATTGAACATTAAGCGCGAGTTAATATATAAATCGATGTTATTCTTTTTAGATTAGTAAGTTCTTCCCGTCAGTCGGATTTAATTACATTTAGCGTGAGATGCGGAACATCGGAAGGTGTCATAACTCATCATTTGAAAGCTGAAACCCACAGAGATTTAGCGAACTGGGCTCGAACAATCGTGCAGGGCTGTCATACGAGCGTTATCTTGCAAAAAGAATTAAGTTTGAGTTAGTACATGTTAACGTTTATTTTTTTTTAATCGAATTTACTGTTAATCTTTACAAGTTGATTTATTTTTACATTAATTTATTTGTGATTTGTGAAACAGGATGTAGATGGGCTGAGAAGCCGGCTCAATTGATACTTCATTATGACAATGGATTTTTGTTATTAGAATCTACGACTGGATCTGTCGGACGTGAACCGAAAGTACTTTGGAGTTTCCCGTTTGATAAATTACGTATGTCTGCGGACGATGGACAACGCTTGCTATGGCTTGACTTTGGTCTTGATGAAGGGGAAGTGGTAAGTAAAACTGCTTCCATTATATAATGTCGTTATTCTTTGTATTATTTTTTCAGAGAGTAAGTATTAGTGTGAACAGAAATATTTTACTTCTGGATACATAATGTATACAAAAATTTTTAAAAAGTAGCATCATCTCAATTCATAGGATTTTGTCGGCTATTAAAATTTAGTAAATTTGAAGTGTTCACAGCGGAGTCAAAAGAATGTTGTGGAGTGTTGAAAAATCCGCATAATTTAATGGAATCTTGTCTTGAAAAATAAATTCAATAATAACATTTCTATTTCCATTTTTTTTTTTTTTTCGTTTTTATTGTATTATGTTTAAAAGAATATTTAAAAAATTTTAATTCTAATTCCTGAAATTTCAAAAGAATGTTATACATTTTTTTGAATTAAAGAAAAAAAAAAGACGAATAAGATTATTTAAATACAGTCAAAAAATACTTCATATTATTTAATGTAATTCGTTAATACGAGGTTACTACAATAAGTAAATGGACAAACTTCAGTGGAGAGGATATTTAATACCAGAACGTTAAGGTTATCGGGTGTCTAAATGTTAGTATGTGTATCTGCTTTACACTGGACACGTCGTTGGTCACAGTGCGTTGTAAGTTGTTTTGCAGTGATTTCCAAAATGTTGATCCACCACTGCACCAAAGCACCCGTGAGAACAGCGTGTATAACCCATTTAATAATGACAGAAAAAAGTAAAATCAAATGAAATCTATCTAAGCATACTTCAAAATACAGAAATGTATGCATGGATCGTTTAAGTTTTTATGTGTGGACGGAACAATTCAAAAGTGACCGTGAAAGAGCGGAGACGGAACTCAGTGGTAAGCTGATTATAGTTTCAATATGGTAAATCAAGAAAAATGTTGAAAAAATGATTTTAGCGGAACGATAAGTCAACATTAAAGAAATATCGACAGAATTAAATGCGAATGCGGTACAGTTCATAAAATTATAGATGCATGATTTAGCACATTCCAAGATACTGTCTCCGCCGCATAAAGAAACTCGTTTGAGGCTACAAACTAATCTGAAATAACGTTACAATCGGGAAGGGAAAGTATAATAAACGTGCGATAAAACCTTCCAAGTAGGTTTTGACCGGCGCCGTAACATGCGGACAAGCATTATTATATAGGAGAATAATTTTTTCGTGCCTGGAGTCATAATGGGCTTGTTTTTCATTAAGTGCTCGGTTCAATATCATTAATTGTGTTCGGTAGAGAGCCAGTAATTTTTTCGCTCGGTTTAAGCAATACACGGCACCAAGCTGATCCTCCCAAATACATAGCATAAGTTTTTTTCCATGAATGTTAGGTTTGGCTGTCGATGTTGAAGCATGGCTAGGTGGTCTCCATGATTTTCTCTTCTTTGGGTTATCGTAATGGATCCACTTTTCATCTTCATTTTTTGCCCGGCGAGTAGAATTTCACACATGCAAAGTCGGCGTTCAGGCGTTCAAGGTCTCTCGGCTTCAGTTCATATGGAATCCAATTTTCTTGTTTTTGAATCATTCCTAACGATTTTAAATGGTGTGAAATTGCTTGTTGAGTTACTTCTAATGTAATTGCAAGTTCTTCTTGCGTTTGGCACGAATCTTCCTCCAATAATGCTTCCAATTCTGTGACTTCGTACAATTTCACTACGTTCTTTATCTTCCACGTCAAACTCACCGTTTTTCAACTTCTGAAACCACTCACGACAACTTCTCTCACTTAAAGCAGCCTCACCATATGCCTCTACATGCAATCGTAGCGCCTCAGCTGCGGATTTCTTCAAATTAAAAAAGTAAATCAAAAGCTCCCGCAAATGACGCTTGTTTGGCTCAAAACACGACCTTTTCGTGCCAATACAAACAACTGACTGATGCAAAATCGGTAATATTTTTAGGTGACGGTATTGCTAGATGTCTAAACTTACGACAAGACGTTTTACATCTGACCATTTCACCACAACTTACTGTTGGCGCCATATTTTCCAAACGACGAAATCTTATTTGTACACCTAATAAATATAACAGCTTTTACCTACGAAAAAATTCTTGAATTATTCTTTGTTTTTTGGCCAAATTTTGTCTATGTTGAAGAATAATTTTTTGAGATTTCACCCGAACCTTATTTTCACTTTTTATATGCGTATAAAAAAAAACGACAAAATAAAAAGCTTTATCCTTTTGTAAAAAAAATTCATACATCTCGTACAATTCGGTCTTTTTCTTTCTCTCTCAACCTTAGCGGTTGATGGGTAACCTATCCGTACATTTTAGCTGTACAGATAAACGTTGTGTACTGGACAATTATAATATGCAATGCGGGTGTACACAAGCAAGACGACTTCATTCGGAATTGATTGTAGCTGCTTGTTATCGCGCTATAAGTGCAGTCCTGTGTTTGTCTGCTGTGTACTACCTAGCGCGCATGTGAGTTGTACGTGGTGGTTTTCCATTTGTCTTCCCATGGATACAATTCGGTATTATTTGTTTTTCCGTTCTCTTGTGCGACCCAATATATTTTAAAAGTGTCACTTTTTCGACTATCTAAATGATGTTTATTTTATCACATCCTGATCTTTTTGCAGTTTAATTTTGAAAATCATAGTTCCGCATTTTGTATAATTCTTTTTAATCTTAAACATAATCATTTCCTTTGGTATTTGCTATATAATTACGATCGGATGGAAACATATGGAAAAAATTTGGTAGTAGGACATATTTATTATGTCGCACTGCTGTTGTGACATTCTAAATATCCTTTTAATTCTGCCCTGTGCATTGTTATCATTTTACAGCTGGTCCTCTTGTGACATTCTGTTATTTCATTACCCTCCAATTGTTTGGTCACCCTACACAGAAGGTAGTACCAGGGACGATTTTTATTAATGATTATTCTACATACTTTCATTGTTTTTAGTTATCACGTTCGCTCAAACTATCTTTTCTTGGCTTTTTCTCCAATCATTATTGCTTTAAAATAGAAATTTATTAACGTTTCAATGAGTGAAAAGAACTTGGATACGGTTATAAGAGCTCGCGGGTTGTTTCTCATCACCAACATCTGTCATGTACCTGATTCAAAGTAGCTGGTCATTGTGTGTAACGCTGCAAAGTGAGAACATTCATGCTATACAAAGGATAACCCTATACATTATCTAACTTTTCCATGAGATTTATGTTATCACACTAGCTGCCTTGGTATAACCAGCGCTTCTGGGCTGCGCCGAAGTTAGGCATGAACTAGAAATGCAACGTTGCCTATAGTGATTTTTAACAACCATTGGAAGCCCTCTATTTCGAACAGCATGCTAATAGCCACCACCATCGCCCATCAGTTTCAACCACTAGCTGGTGTGTGACTCGTCAGTGACCCTACTGGATGATGACGTACCAGTAACCACGGAGTACTACCACATCAACGGCTAGATACACTAGAACTACCGCATTCAACAATCCATGTATCATCTGCTTGACTACTGTACTGGTCTTGTTTGCATTAATTTGACCTTTTACCTTCAATATTATAGGGAAAAGACAAAAAATGCATAAATTCCATTTAATGATTAATAAAAAACTATACGGTCTTTTAAGGTTATTGCATAAATTTTTTTAGCAATTGTATTCTTTTTTTTCGCCCCAATTTAATAATTCATATTTGTTATTATTTCTTTTATTTCATATCTTTTTTTACAGTATCATAAATGAAAAATGGAATAGCATGACAGAAATATTAGCAAATGCTGCGAAAAAATCATTAGGTAAAGAAAACAAAACATGCAATAAGCCTTGGATCTGAAATGAGATACTAAAACTGATAGAGGAACGAAGGAAATACAAAAGTTCAAATACAGAAAAGAGTCGTGACATGTACAAAAAATATAGCAACAAGATAAACAGAGAAGTCAAAAAAGCTAAAATAGAACACCTTGACTCAAAATGCATAGAAGTAGAAACAAATTTTAAAAAAGGTAACATAGAAAATGTATATAAACGGGTTAGAACATACATTAAGGATTATAAAAACTTATCAAATGGTATTGAAAATGAAAATGGAAAAAATTAATAGAAGAAGAAAAAATAACATAGAGATAGAAAAGATATGTAAAAAAGTTATACAGTGATAAGAGTAGTACTAACAATAAGAAATATCTTCAACAAGAGATTAATGTCAATGAAACAATACCAAACGATAATATAGGTCCGTGTATAACGAGAGATGAATTTGATAAGGCCCTAAATGAACTAAAAAACCATAAAGCAGCAGGCTACGATAACATCTGCAGCGAGCTTATAACAGCGTTAGAGGGTGACGCACAAACACACATATACAAATTAATCTCAAATATGTACGAAAAGGGAGAAATACCAGAATAGATGAAAAACGAAAATAGAGAAAATGTTGAGGAGAACATGATAAACAAGGATAGAATGAATGCTAAGAATCAAACAAAAACCAAAAGAACAATTGATGAAACAAATACCGAATCATTATTAGCAATAGTAATTAAATATACATATAAACGAAAGAATAAAAACTGATAACTTTAATAATACGCTATGACAGGTAAACAATGACCGCTACAGATGATAGAGATAACGAAGTGTGTGCAACTTATTAATAATAATATAAAAAAATGATCAAACATAAAAATACTATAATTTAATTACAATTATTATATTCTTCAGTTTTATCTAAACAACGTGGTTTCTTATTTTGTGTGAATTCAATTTATTTAATTATTATTACATCAGTTTCAGTTAACTTAAACTAGTTTCGTCTGAGTAAAATAAAATATTATAATTGAACAAACATAATCATAAAAATGATTTAATCGAGGGGTGGTAAACTTATCGGCTATGAAATAGTTCGTTTGAAATGAAACTTTAACGGTTTGCTATAACAGTTAATAGTTTGTAACAATTTAGCGTTATTATTAATTTACAAACGCCTGTTAATCTTTTATCGTTATTTAATAATTCATTTTATTAAATTCTCATTATCTAACCTTAACGATTTTATGCTCTCTGTTATTTCGTTGTATCTGTATGTACTTACTTTATTTTTCGTAATTTCATTAGTATCCTCTTTTATATTTTTCTTCGTCCGCTTGTTTTCTTTTGTGCAACTTTTCCAAACGGGCCCATATTCCACTCATTTTATTAATTAAAAGTGGTGATTCTGTTTCTTTTTCTTTCTCTATACCGTTCATCTTTTTTTTAGGATTCCGTACACATATAGTGTACGGAATCCTAATAAGATGGTTTAAAAAAGGCAAAAATATCAAATAAAAATCAATAACTCACCAACGGTTTGACATATAAACTTCAAAATTGGATCACAAATTACAATTGAAATTCTCTTTAAGACAATCCATAATTTCAAGTTAACCGATTACCTGGGCAGCAAAAAACCTAAAAAACCGTTAAGAATATATAATATGGAATTTAAAACTATCTCAAAAGTCACTTAAAAATTCATAGCTCATCACCAGATAGCCCTTCAAAAGAGAAATTCAAAATATAAGACAAAATGCGGAGGTCAAAATTATTTAAATCATCCCTCCTTTTGGACTAAAAACAGTAAAAAAAAAAAAAAGGAAGTTCACGTAAATAATAGCCCGAGTAAAAACGTTGGGGAAACCAAAAAACGTATCTTAAACATGTGCATAAAGGACCGCTTTATAGGAAAAATGTAGCCCAGCTTACAACTTTATAATCAGACCCTTGGGGCGTTGAAAACTCGAAAGTTTTGGGAAAAAAATTATTTTTTTCCGGGCACGTGATATATTGATGGAAAGATCGCTGTATTTCATTTCTCCGACGAAACTTTCGAAGTTGGAAAAGAGTTCAAAAAAACACGAAAACTGATTTGTAGCTCCTCCCCCTCTGCGACGCGAGTATTATAGTTAAAAATTTTTAACTAGGTTAAAAATATGCGTATCCACGTCTATTATTTCTCTAGTTTGAAGTATCCGGGTTTTCAGCTTTAAAATTAGGCCCTCGGGGAAGCTCGGAATTTTTGAAGAAAATATAGTTTTTTTCCGGGCATGTGATATATCGATTGGAAGATCGCTGTTTGTCTGAAATGAAACCGTATTTCCTTTTCTTAACGTATTTTTCAAAAACGGTAACAATTTCAAAAAACTGCAAAAAATCACGTGTCTCTCTTTCTTTACGACGTGAAAAATCAGATTTCTTTGTTTTGAATTTAGTATTGTGTAAATTTAAATTATAGTTATCGTTAACTTAAAATACGGAATCCTCAACGCATGAAACATCATGTTTGACTAAATTTGTTTAGTCATTAAGTAGGTCGACTACTACATAATTCTAGATTAAACCTATACTCTACGCGGGCTGCTTATAGAACAATTTGTTAAGTGTCATTTTACTAAATATGTTCTAGTACAAGAGCTTTATCGCTCAAACTTAAAATTTTATAAAATTTAGTTATTTTTACAGAAACAAAATAATTGGAAACCCCAGTTTCTTATCTAACCGTGGTTATTTAGTCAAACTTGAATATCTAGCGAATTTTGTTAAAGAAATTAAACGTGTTTCAACACAAGGTAAATTTGCAGATCTGTTCTTACAGCGATTTTAAATTAAAATATTGCTGCAGTTAACAAATAACAGTAAAAAATTTTCATGGTTTAGTTTGAACCTTGCGCAAGAAGAAAAATCATATTTTACCATATAATTTGTTTTTTCTTTTCTATCTTTCCCAAATTAATTTACTGCTTATTTTTTTAAAAAGTCTATGTTATTTTAATAATATTTCTTAAAAATAATAGTTTAACTTTATTATTTTGTAAATTTGTGTTACAAACTTTAGAATAAATTGCTTGGAAAAATTGATCATAAGTGAAATGTATAATATGGTTCATTTTTATTTGCAGGAACTGGATCTTGAATGTTGTCCGAAACCGTTTGTGTTTATTTTACATAACTTCTTATCTTCTAAAATTCACAGATTGGGTTTATTTGCTTGAACTAACCAAACTATGGTGTTCTTATGGATGAAATTTTGTTTAGAACAGAATATGAAATTGAATGCGGAATAATAAAGTTCTTAATAAAGGAAAAGTGCTTACAGAATTTGATTTTTTTAAAGAGAAAAAACAAAAAAAAATAAATAAATAACAACTAGTATTGTTTTCACTGCCAAATCTCATAAACAGTAGAGCTATTTTTGAAACATTCCATTGTAAACATTCGAATCGTTATATTTGTAAAACTAGAAAATTTTATTTTTCTAATCTGTTGTTAATGTGTTTATACACGATCATCGTGTTTATTTATTTACTAATACTTAGAGGGAGCTGGTAATATTTAACGTAAAATTTAAATTTAATTTTTTTTTAACTAATATTTTTTAATCATCTCTTTTAAAGAAACATTTAAACAAAAATATTATATGTGCTCAAATTTTTTATTTATAAACATTTACATTCATGTTCCGGAGTGAAATACGCACATAAAATATGTTTTATATTTTTTAAACTATTCCATTATCTCGTGCAAAATTAGCGAATAAATTTTCTTTTCATTAATTTTACCATTACTTTTACCGCCTAATTTCTATTATGTAAGGAATATAATTTTCTAAATGTTAAGTTAGTTTTGTTGTTTTCAATTATAAATGATTATTAATGTAGGTCATAGTATTTAATTCAGTAGCGTTTTTAATAATGTGTCATTATTGCTCATTTGGTTTTTAAGAAAAAAGCATTTTAAAAAAGATTCCTTTTTAAATAGACTAATTTAGCTAATACTGCTTTTTATATCTTAAATCTTAAATTTTAACATTACTCGAATTACACAATTTTTTAAATTATATTAATAATTAATTCCTGTTAAATAATCGCTATAAAACTAGTCAAAAAATCATACATAAACGAAGTGTTATTTCTTAAAATTTTTAAAATATCTTCTTTTTTTTATTTCTTTAATTTGATAGTATACAAGATTCAGTGTCTCGTTGTTCTGATTTGCTAAATATTAACATTACAAAAAAATTAAACGATTTCAATCTGGATTTAAGGTTGACATTAAAATTTTATATTATATATGTATATATTAAACTATTCTATATATATTTATATATATATATATATTTTTTTATATATATATATATACACATATCACAGTTATGTTTTATTTGCATATGTTTGTAAAGTAAAAGTCACATATTTAACGTATTTTAAAATATAAAAATATATAAAATGACTGTTTCTTTTAATAAATTTACATTTCATTTATATCTGTACAATCATTATTGTTTTAATTTTTATTTATACTTTTTTTTTAATTATTTTTTTTAACTCTTTGTTTTAATTATTTCGTGTATATGTAAACTGAAACTAAGTTAAATAATTTTTTATAAATGCATTTAAAAAAAATAAATTACAAATAATTTACTCTTACAGCGCGCGCGATTAATTTGTACCGCATTAAACGAACTAAGAAATTCAACAAATATATTAATTTGTATTATATGTATGAATGTTATGAAGTAAAATTTTCAAATTTAGATAAAAGAGACGATGAAGTTAAGTTTTTTAATTTATATATATATATATATTTATATATGCAGAGAGGGAGATTATTGAAACTGCACATTATGAATGTATTGCGCTATTGTGGAAGGTTTGCTATATATTTTAAAATGTATAAATTTATCACCTGAAACTCATAATGTGAGAATTCTGCTGATGCTGTTATCTAACCAATTTAGTTGTCTGCGTATACTAACACAATCATTAAAATTCACCTACAATCAATTATTAGTGTGATTTAAGTGTATTTATGTTTATATATGCAACTAGTTTGAAAATATGTAGATTAATTTATCGAATCAAATTAGTTAATTAAATACCGATAAAAAAAAAGGAATAAACTTTTGCGATTGTTATTATATTAAGCTTGCTTGTTAAATTTTTTAAATACAATTATACAGTTATTCAATTAGTTAAATCATACAAAATTAATATATCGCGTTTCGCTATTTTTCAGAGACCACTAGTAATTAACCTCCTTCCCCTCGTCTTTAATTAGAAAAATATCGTTTAAATATAAAAAATTACAATCATAGCTTTAAAACTAATAATTGTAATTAAAAAATATTAAAAATGTATTAATTAAATTATGATCTTTTCACTGAAAATATCGATTTAAGGATTTAACCTTTATCGTTATGAAAATGATTTTTATTTTTTGTAATCATTGTAACAACGGATACAGAGCGAGTAGTTCTGAACTTGTATATTATCAGATTTATTTACTTTGTTTTTACCATTTACTATTTACTTTTGTTATATATTTTTGATTTGTTGTTAGTATCTTTTAAAGGTTTTATGTTTAATTTTGTATTATCTTTATATATTTTTAATAAAATATACGTATTTTCTTGATACCAGAGTTAATGATGTTTATTTTATTATTTTTCAAATGTTAAAGCTGCTATAATTTTTACACTAGTAATAGTGTAAATAAATGTATTGTAAAAATAGAAGGAAAGGAACATTTATCTTATATTAAAAGGTTGCTGAGTATTTAAAAATTAATATCGGATATTTTTTTTATCATATAACTAAACGTAGCTATCATTTTCAAAGTTTTTATATACAGTAATTATTACTTCCTAAATAAAAGACAATCTGTTGCTTTTTTTCGTAGTTCAATTTTCTCTACACGAATCCTTTCATTCATTTAATGTCTGAAGTTTGAAATCAAAAACAAATAACTAAACTTAAAGGCTGATATTTTATACTAATACAACATATTATTAAGTTTTGCTCATTTTTCCATATTTGCAAATATTCGATACTATAAGGTTATTTCATAAAAAAAAATCAGGTATAACGCTTCGTTATAATGTAAAATCAAATGCAAATGATATAAAAACCAGGAATGAGTTACGAAAATATTTTTATAAATATATATACACGGGGACGTATCTGAGGAGGGTTTTCAGGGTTCAACCCCCCCCCCCCCCCCGCCCCCCGCCCCCGCCCGAAATGCCAGCGAAATAATAACTGCTTGAATTAAATAGATCGAAATTCAGAATAAGTTTATTTCTTTTCAAATTTTTAACAAAAGAAAAGAAAGTTGAAATTTTTGTAAATTCTATGGAAACAACTATTTTTTATTTGTTGATATTGTAGTGTTCAAATATTGCATATGCAATAATTGACTACAATGCTTTAGTGTACTATTTATAAATAGGTAAATATATTCATGCGCGCGGACACATACACACACACACATATACCAGAACCGTGCCCAAAATGTTGAAAATTTTCTTCGCATATTTACTTTATAAATAACAATATATATTTCACTAATGTTCATACTATTAATAATTTCCATCATTTTGATTTATATATTAATAATTCATATAAATGAATTAACGTTTAAACATTAATAAAAATTATATATGTTATTGATTATACTTGAAATAAAAATTTTGCATAAAATATTAATGAAGTACCTAAATACACGGAGCATATTTTTTCTTTTCTTTTTTTAAAGGAAAGAACACCCTAAAAAATCATCAATATTTATTTTAAATTTTTGATTTTTTTCAGATTTTTGTGTATTTATAATAACTATTTAAATTCTAATGGGGGATCTCCCCGCCCCCTGGACATGGCTTTGCAGCCCCCCCCCCGAAATTTTGGGTTAAATATGGCCCTGAACACTACTATGATAAGCTATTTTAAAATATTACAATTTTTGTTTTCCGATAATTCTTCTTTTTAAAGAAGATCAGTTTCCTTTGTAAATTTACCGATATTTTTTTGTTTTACTTATGAATGACATATTTCCTGAGCCAAATTTCCCGAAAGAAATTTAAACTTGTATAGTTACGGATCGTCTGTAATTAGCATAAGCTGTTTTCCTAGAAGCTTCTTATAAGACAGCGTCCAGCGAATTAGGCAAAGTGGATCGCTAATCAATTTCTTCGGCAAAAAGCAGGTCAAAGTCAAAGACGAATTCACGTGGCGTTGGAGGGGGGCATTTCCACGCCAAAAAAACCAAATCCTCGATGAAAAATTTTTTTACAATACAGGAACATGGAGTTTCTGTATTATAAAAAATTTGTATAAATGCTATACCTATGGATTTAATTATAACTAATATTTAATACTGTTTTCTCGTAGAAGTATTAATGTTACGTTTTTATTCTGTTTTAAATGCAACTGTCGTCGATATTTTGTATTTTTTATTTATTTTTAATTTTTATTTCGCAGTTAAATGAAAATAGTTCAATGAGAAATATATACATATATATTTGTTTTACTTGTTCACGAATAAACAATTCAGATCGCATTACTAACAAAAATAAAAAATGATTAAAGTCTAATAAAAAGTAATTTTTTCTAGTAATTTACTATTCAAATTCTAAAATACCATTTTAGCCACAATTTTATAATTTTTTTATTTTTCACCTAAAAATAAAACAAAATTTACATAAATTAAACTGTAATAGTCATGTATTTTTAAAACATTTTTAAATTTCTAAAAAGGTCGCTGTTTGATTTTTTTTATGAAACAAGGTATTTCTCAAATTTACTATCTATCGTATAAAATATTACGTAATTATATAATTTCCCCTCCTCAAAATGTCTGGATCAGCCCGTGTCAGTGTTATATTTCTAATTCGCCGAGCGGTTTTAGTTTGATCAATAAGCAGTTACATTGGAATAAAATCATTAAACAACTATGAAATACTTTTTATTTCACACCTTGTATAGTGTATTTTAGAACATATACCCCATAATAACGTAAAATAAAAACAAAAACTACTATAAAATTTTAGATAAATAATTATTACTTGTATTTACTTTATTTGATTTTTTAGTTTGACGTTCGAAATTCGAAGTGCTTATAGTTGATTTCACATGAAAAATCAACAAGAATTCAAATTCAGATGTTTTTTTAAATTGAAATTTTATATAGTTTAAAATACGTTTAAAGGTTTTTTTTTTTATGAATTTACAAATTGAAATTTCCATTAATCTCTACAAATGGTCAAAATTTCACGATTTTTTTTTTATTTACAAAGAAAATTTAAACATTTTACAAAAAGTAATATTCTAAAACCATCCAAAGAAAATTATTTTTAGATGTAGCAAAATTAAATTTATTACGGACTTACTAAAAGGTGATCGAAACTATTTGCTCGAAAAAAAAGTTTGGTAAATAGATAACTTATTTGGAAAAATAAAAAATTAATGATATTTAAATAATTTCTATAAGAACATGTGATTTCATATGTTGTAATACCTTCATAAATATATGAAAAAAGAGAAAAACAAAATCTGCTTATTTTTAAAGTTCAGGTATTTAAAATTTTAAATATGATTTAGAGTATAAAATTAATAGAATTGAAAAAATACCGTTTTTCGTACTGATGTAACATCTCAGCCGTTTAACTTTTATCATTACACACTTGCACATTCTATTACAAAACCCAAACGAAATGTGTGTTTATAATCAACAATTATAAATTTCAAGTACCTAATACGGGTTATTTAAAAATCTTATATTTTTATAACATAAATAACTGCAGAAAAACACGTTTAATGAACATAGTATAAATAAATGAATAATCAGATTTTACAAGTAACGTTTCTTCAATGGATTCAAGAATTTTTTAATAAAATCAAATAAACTTATTCTGTAAAGTTACTAGTTTTTTTCCATTGTTCTCGTTTTCAAGTCTGGCCTATCAATGTTTAATTCAGATAAAAATTTACTTATTCACATTTTAAAAAACAGTTCATTAATCACGGAAAATTTTTTTTTTTCGTAACGTTATATTTTTCAATATTACCTGTAAACTCTGAAGTCGTAATTCCTACCAGAACGCATCATAATTTTAATTTCATATATTTAATACGAATTAGCAGTTTATTTCTATATGCAGGTTCGGTTGAGAAAGTGAGTTTAACATCACCGATTTTAAGAATAATATTGTGATTCAAGATGAATGCAGAAATAAGACGGCAAAAAAACATGTTTGTCGGGAAAAGTTTTAAAGTAGCACAGGAGGATATCAGGAAAACTTGGTTAAATATAAACAAGATTATAGGGAAAACGAAAGAGACTAGGAGTAGTTGAAACCATAAATAAATACTTTTTTGGCAAGGGACAAGAAGCAAGAAAAATTGCAGACAAATTCAGTAAAGAATTCAAAAATGGCGTAAAAAAACTAGAACACAAATGTAATAAAGTGCTATTAGAAAAAAGAGAAGAAGATGAAGTAAAAATAAACATGTACTTACCTACAGCAAACGTAGAACAGGTGGGGGAAATAATTGATGGATTAAAGGAAACAGAGGCCACCGGATCGATGGAATAAGAAGAATAAAAAATTTAAAAACAGTAAAAATATATATAGTGAAGGAAATTACTAAGCTAATTAATCAGACGTTAAAAGAAGGGAAAATACCAAATTGGTTAAAAATATCGAAAACGAGACCAATATATAAAAAAGGGAAACACGGTGAATATGAAAACTATATAGAGGCCAATTGCTGTAAGCAATGTAATTGCAACAATATTAGAAAAGTACGTAGCAAATAATCTAACGAAGTACCTACAAGAAAATAGGATAATTGACAAAACACAATACGGATTTCAAAAAGGAAAATCCACATCGAAAACAATCGGCGAGCTTACTGAAAAAATAAGAAATAGCTTTGAAGAGGGAAAGAAGGTGTTGATAACGTTTATAGATCTTACTAGAGCATTTGAAACGGTTGATCATAAAATAATCATAAACGCATTAGAGGAAATGGGAATAACGAATAGTTTGAAAAAATGGGTTCAAAGTTATTTAACACAGAGGAAAACATGCGTAAATATCTTAAATGTGCAAAGTGAAAAAGAGGAGATGGATGTAGGAGTACCGCAGGGTAGCAACTTAGCGCCAATACTGTTTATTATATATACAAATGGTCTATATAAGAAATTAAGTTACAATGAGGTAGTCTCGTACGCGGATGATATAGCAATAGTTACGTCACATAAAGATGTTAAAGAGGCAGAAATAAGGATGAAAAAAGATCTAATAACAATAAGTAAATGGGCACACGATAAAAGTCTAAGAATAAATGTAAAAAAGACTAATGGTACTATGTATGAAAAGAGACAGCTCTGATTTGTATTGTCCAAATATAATAATGCACTCAAATGAATGTGTACACTCAATGGTGGAAAGACGCGAATGCGAAATGAAAAACTGTCAAAAGTTAGACATAGTAACGCAGTATAAATATTTTTGGGCAGTAATGATGGACCAACACTTAAGATGGGACATACATATGGAATACATTGCAAAGAAAATAAGAGCAGTTTTACCAGCTTTATATATACCTCTGAAAGAAATATGCAACAAATGAAACATTAAAAGTAGTTTATTATGCGCTAGTAGAGTCGAGGATCAGATATGGAATTCAGGCATGGGGAACGGCGAGAAAAGCATACTTGAGGGAAATAAATAAACTGCAAATTAAATGCTTGAAATTAATACTAAATCCTTAAAGGGAGAAATTAAAAGTGAAATAATTAAAAAAAAAACGTAATGAGCATAAGAGGAATGTACTTATTACTGAAGATATGGGAGTACATATCAGCAGAAAAGAAAATTGAACTGGAAGAAAGAATAAACACAGAATACGAGTTGAGGGAAAAACTTTCGTACCAATTGCCGTTAGCAAGAACATAGATTAGCAAACGGATAAATATATTATAACTCAGATGTTGAATAAAATACCCAAAGAAATAATAGAGAAGGAAAAAATAGGGGAAAGGAAAATAAAGGAATGGCTTCAGGAAGAAGAAAATATAAAAAAAATAATAAACATTAAAAATAAAATGACAAGGCGCAACAAAAAAACTGTAAAAAAAAACTTTGAATATAGAAGATAGAAATAGATTATTAAGTGTATTGATAAGTAAAAAGATAGATTAAGACTAGTAAATATTACACGATTATATGTATATGTGTATAAGTTAATTTAAGATGGTAAAGTGTTCAATAGGATAATAATTCGTTGACAAGCGTTTTAGCTTGACGAAAGTTTCGTATGTAAAAAATAATAAATACATACATATATTTTTCAAAAAAAAAACAAAATACTAAATATAGTTTATAAACAAAATACTTTAGTTAATAACATTTAAGGAAAATGATGAATGAATTTTGAACATTAACGATTATGTTTCAAGAGTAAAACTCGTTCAATTTCAAACGTTTATTTAGCCACCATGTACATATATTGTATATCAGTTTGTAATTGTTTTTAATGATGTTCATTTTGGAACAAAGAAATAATGGAAAACTATAAAAAAACAAAAGAAGTATTTACTCTATTTTACAAGCGCGATTAAAAAAAAAAGAAAATGAACAGAAAATTAATAGTAATGACAGTGCAGCTTATAATATAGACAAGACATGTAAGAGCTAAAAATAAATAATAATCGGCCGGCGAAACGATTAGCGGAAGTCATGAAAGAAAAACAAAAAACAAGAAACGATGAACATATCATTACGGTGTCGCAATCTCGCATATATGTAATCAAATATAACCATGAAGTGAATATGCATACTACATGTGTGAACATATACATATAAAAGGTAAACAATAAAAATGATAGATATTAGTGAGCGCGTTTTGAGCATATTTCAAGGATAACGGGAGCCGAAAACGGAGTAACGCCAGACAGACGCTAGCGATAAGGCCAGAGAAACAGAAATATATATGCGATATAAAATAAACGTAGAGACTGACACAGAAGTACTTGATGCGAAGTACCGTTGACAGAAAAAATCCTGCTCGATTTGATCGTGGTTTCGCATAAAAATCTATCGCGGTATTGCTCTAGACTTCGAAATTATTTCGGAAAGACGAAAATATTGTGCTATAAGAGCACATAACCCGAAGAGGCTATCATCTGTGGTGCTCTGCAGGATACTGCGGTATGTTGGTCATGTGATCAGAGCGGACAATTTGGAAACGCTGCTCATCCAAGGAAAAGTCAACGGAAGAAGAGGTCGAAATCGTGCGCCAATTAAATGGTCGGACACGGTGTACAAAGCTGCTGGCTGTACCTTTTTCAGGATTGTGTACACATCGCAAGGAATCGGAATTGTTGGCGCAGCCTGATCGATAGATCATGATCACGATTCCCCTGTACGGGGTGAGACGGTTCGAAGATGATTATGATAGCCATATAAATATTTAATTAGTATAACCATGTAATAATAGTAATAAACGAGAAATTAATAAATGTGATCATTACCATCATGAACAATCATTATTTCTCGTTCATTATTATTAATGCTGGACATCGCCTTTTTTTATCTCTTGTTTTTCTGATATACCACTAGGCAAATATACATCTGCTGATGTTGATTGTCGATTTTTTTTTTTTTATGGAAACAGCCTCATTTGTTGTCCAACATTGTTGTTTGATGGTTCCTTGGAAATTGGATAAACAGGCTTTATAAGTTTTCTTTTTTCACCCTTCAGAAGGTCTTCTAAAATATTTTAACTTTTTACTTGATAGAACTGATATCTTCCTCGGAATAGTCACCTTTAGTTATTCAGGGGCCTAGCTACCGCCGTATTAGCCGTATCAATGATACGGGGCCCCGAACGTGTGCGAACAAAAATTCGTAAAAATGTAGTATGCCTTTCAGAATTGAGATATATGACTAAATAAAATCGCACTCATTCGTCTATGTTCCTACAATTCGTTATCAGTTATTGAGAAGTAGGGTCGTATTCTCTAGAAAAGCAGAAATCGTCTTCATCTATGGATAATTTAATAAATAAGTTTGTCGGGAGAAAAAGGCAAGAAAAGTGAATATTTGATTGAAGTGGAATTGTTTGGATTGAATTGTAACTTAGCTCCTAGGAGCATTTATTGCAAGTAATAACTTATAATCAATAAATAATTATTTTAATATAATGCGAGCGTTTTTGTCTCTTTTGTGAAAAATCTTTACACTTTGTTAGGGCCCCCCAACAAATTTTGATATAGGGCCCGTCCAAGGCAAGCTACGCCACTGCAGCTATCATTCCAGCTGCAATGTGCAACATTTCAATCACTGATTTTTTTTCTTGCTCATTGGTATTCTGTCCTTTGTCTTGTTTAAGTAAGGCTTTCTGCATCATTTTAAAATCTTCCGTACAGTTGACTTGTACCTGTTGTTTCGTTAAACTGGTATCTGCCAGAAACATAGCAACAAAATGAATATGTTTACATATATTCATTCGTATTATATGATCGGGACACTCACAAGAATAAATGTGAATGCAAATATCGCATTGTCGGCATCTGTGTTTACAGTTTTCAATATCACATGTCTCTTTAATTTTAGAAATTTCATAACAGATACTCATTTCGGTTGATGAATTAATTTTACAAACGTTCGGAGTTTGTTTAACAAACAACGATATATCCATGGGCGTCGGCATTTCCTTCCCTGGAGCTTTGAAACTTTTTAATCAACTGGCCATGATAAGTAATTACAGACAATTTGAAAGATTTTTATAATAAAGTATTAGAACAATTTGCCAGAAACCCATGGAAATTATGTTTTAATTAAGATTTTATTCTTCTTTAATAAAATATTAAGCCTTCACAAATTATAATTTTTTTTTTTTCCTATAACTTATATCCTCTTTCTATCATCTTTACCCCCCCCCCCGTCATTGACTGGCGACGTCTTTAGATATATCCTTCATATTGACAGCAAAAAAAAAAAATGGCTTTTATCAATACAATCTGCTTTTGTAGTATATTTGTTTTTATCCAGTTTGATAAAACGGTCGAACATTTTATTCTCAATAAATTTCATTAATACATTCAAAAATTGATTCATCCTTTTGTTTTTTTTTACCATTTAGGTAACAGTATTTCAAAGTTTAGTGTATTGCCTCCACATACATATTTGTATTAACTCCACATAACTGGCGAAGCGAATTGTATAAAACACTTGGAACATTTCAAAGATTCCGTTATACGTTTTAATTGCAATTACAATTTTTGGCCAATTTTCTCTACTAACCAATTAAACGTTTCCTTATTCATTCCATAAAAACTTTAGAACTTTTCCGAGTATATATTCAGTTTTTTATAAACATTAAAGCGTTTATTTTGTTACTCTTTTGAAAAAATGAATGTACTCAATAACGTTGTTTTCTTTTTTGATTTAAATTGTTAAGATTTACTAACGATACATTGCTTTTTCACTAAAAAAAAGAACAGGAAAACGAAGAAAAACATGACATTTTTTGCGCTATCACACCACATCATAAATTAAGTTGCTTCTCCAGCGGATAAATCACGTTGCTTCAGTGGGCGTTACGTCGTATCGGAATCGTGTTGCTATCGCTTACGATTTAAAATCGCTGTCGTATCGGAATCGTATCGCTTAGGTGGGCGCTCTCCCTAAGGAACTGTATTTTTTAACTTAAAATATTTTGAGAAATTAAATCGAGGAACAAATTATTTTTGAATATAATACATGTAATAAACAAATATTAAAAAAATCAAAGATTATATCTCTGTCAAACAATAGATCTAACAGAAAATTGTCCGTTGTAAATTGCTTTGTACTTCAATAATATGTGAACATTTTTATTTTAAGTTGTATTATAAATATAGGATTAATATGTAATATTTTTAAAATATTTCGTTTCATAATATGCATAATAAAGAAATCATTAAATTTCCACTTAAGGACACTGTAATTGCACAGTTGAAATCTTTCCGTTCGATTATCAATACTGTAAACTTATACTCAGAATCGGGCTACATTCGGTCAAGCGATATCGAATGACGAACGTTAGCTGTTTGTGTAGTGTAAATAAAGAAAGGTAAAAGATAACTTCTATCATTAAATAATGGGTGTGCTCGATAAAGATGCCTGGTTATGTGGTCCTGTCGGTAGTGTAACTGGAAATTCCAATGATTCAGTTTGTCACGTTAAAGGTTTACACTTTGAGGATAATTTCAATGCAAATGAATACCAACGTTTGCCAGACTCTGAGAAGTATTTAGCTATCTTGGGTAATAACAGATATCATAAATGTATACATATATTGCAATTTAATTTCATATTATGAATGAATGTAAGATGTACTTCTAATCAGTGTTGGACATTATTCGAATAATAATTTATTGAATAATAATCAGAATAACAAAATTATTCGTTATTCGTTAATCATTATTCACAAAATGCATGATTATTATTCGTTATTCGTTATTTATACGCATGAGTAATGATTAAATCGATCATTATTCGTTATTCGTCAATCATACGTTGATCATTATTTCAAATATCAATTAATATTAATGCGTATAAAATGTTTTTTTAATAATCTAATATTGACGACCATTTTTTTCTTTCTTTTTTTTTTTTTTATGTACTTAATTGGATAGTGCCTGTAATGAACATTATAGTAAACATTGTAAATTAAACAAATAAACAGTCCTACCTAAAGTTATTAGGAATAGGGAAAACAAAAACAAAAAAAAAAACCTTTTATGTTAGTTTTAACTGTACATTTCACTAAATATACTTTTCACTGTTATTAGTGATCTATAAAAAATTAAATTAGTTATATATGAAAAGCATATTTCGTATATATTTTAATTTTTATTTGAAAAATTAAGATTATATTTATTTTTTTCTATATTTTTATGATTTTTTAAAATTGAGAACAAGAAACCTAGGATCACATTATGATGGTTATAAATCGCTAATATAAAAAGGATAACTAATATAAATTAATTTTAATATTCATATTTTTTAATAGCCAATTAAACATTTTAATTAATAAAAACTTATAATATTCTAAGCAGTATAAGTAAAATACACTTAATGATTCAAAGCATTAAAAAAAGATGCTAAATATTATTTTTTAATTTAAAAATTTTTTTTGGCAATTTTCTATATTATTTATTTTAATTTCACATTTTTATTAAAAATATTTTGAAAACATATAATTGAAAATTGTATTTTTAATTTTTTTAAGTTTGCTGGTGGTTTATAGCAAAATGTATATGTTGATTAAACTAAGTTTATGAATAATTATTAAATAATGAATAACGAATAATGGTTAATGTATAATTGACGAAGAATAATGATTAACGTATTATTGACGAATAATGATTAATGTCGAATAACGAATAAATTAATCATTATTTATTTGTGCGTTATTCAAATCTGTGTATAGCATTTAAGTTTTGCAATTATTAAATCATTTTTACTTTTTAAAATTAAATCTGGTTATAGGGTAAATTATTTTCCTTAATCAGTATGGGTATAATCATATTTAAATTTGAAAATAATTCGGTCAAAAGCAGTAATTCAATGTAGCCGTTGTTTATTGCTGTTGTTGTTAACGGTAATTAATGCCAGTAAGCAATTTATAACCGGAACATAATGCATTAGCGTTTAATTATATGAAAAATAATACAATTTAGACTTTAAATCGTTATAATAACACGTTTAAAAATTTAACTATAATTTACAGGTAAGTTGTTATAAATCACTATTCTAAACAATCATTTGTTAATTTATTACTATACAGTTACAGTAATTGCAATTTATCTATAATGAATATAATTCCTTCATTATTATTCTTAATTTTAAAATTGTGTATATTGGAAAAATAAATAAATAACTATTTTTCTACAATTATCATTATAGCTAAGCAATATATTGAAAACAAATTAAATATGAAGCAGTGGCGTGTCAACGTTTCACAACCAGGGAAGGTAAAACCATAAATCACACCTATACATTAATAAAAAAGTAATGTATTTTTTTTATCACTACTGATAATATTTTATCTCAATAAAAAGAGGCTTTAACCATGAATTGAAATATGCTAAAAACACTTTTCTTTTTTACTTTAAATGATTTTCTCTTATCGAATTTTTATTTTTTCAAAATATCCAAAATTTGTGGTTTTTGTTTCCTCGGCTGTTCGGTGGTCACTTTGTTTTATTTTTGCGACGACGACATAATATTTAATGTGGTTAAAAAATTGAATCTTATTAACTTTTCGTTTAATTTTCTTCGATTTTTATTAAGTAACTGTTATATACATACTGGTATAATATATATTTTTCTGAGGGGCCGTCACGCCCGCAGTTTTTACTCGGTGAAGGGGGCTCCTGTTGCCCCCCCCCCCCAAATTTGGCATGCCACTGATATGAAATATCTGTCCTAATGCACTATTGAATGAAGACCACCCGAAATCGCAGAATTTTCTAAATAATATAAGAGCCTATAACAGCGCCTTCATGTTTGTTCTCTCTGTAAGACAGACCCGTATTTTCCAATCAGCTGTATTACATTTGTTATTTTTTTTTTTTTTACAAAGTCTCGTTTAAAATTCGACTTATTGTTTTCTTGCACTGATGCAGTCATTTTGAGTCAGACAAGGTATATTTGCATTATTCTCATAAAAGGCATCTACACTAAAATCATGCTCATTACTTCTCTCATGTTCTTCTATTCGAGTATAACGATGGCGAAAATTAGTTAGTTCAGCAATAAAAGTTTGAGGATTATCGAGTTTCTTACCATAAACCGACTGCTCTTCTTCTGAATATAACCATTTTTTCTGATTTTTCTTGCGAACGAAGGTTGCTTTAAAACCTCGTAGGAAGTGAGAAATTTTCCGAACTTGGTATTTTGAAGTAGTCATAATTCACTTCAACCGCTTCACTGATACTAGGCTTACTATAGACTTTTCAATATTGTTTGTTGATACTATAGCAAGTTCATTATCAGCAACAGTTGTTAGATTTTCGCCTTCAGTGGTACAACCTTTGTCGACTTTTCTTAGAATTATACTTACCTCCAGCATACTTTACATAGATTTTCTGAATTTTCCAGTGCCACCAGATTTTGGTCATCGATTATAGAAACCTCATTCTCATACTCTTTGACATGTTTTTGCGATAGTTTTCAATTTATCTTGTTTTATTTTTAGTCTTTTGGTGCCGTCATTTTTTTTTTTTTTTTTTTTAAGATGAATTTCCACACTACTTGTCTTCTTTTTTGTGAAGACAGCGTTCATGATTAAAATTCCTGAAAAATTGTATTCCACGAAATATCTTTTTATGGAAACCAAATTTTTCAATGTGTCGCTATAATAAAAATTGGAAAACGTAATATGTGGGATTTAACTACCAGATTTTCAGGTAAGTACTAGAAAAAGTATTTTTGCTGGTACTTTACAAATACTGCGCTTTCGATTAATTTTCAACCGATTTTGGTTAAATAATTTTTTCTATTAGAGAAATTCCCTTTAAAATCAACTTAGAAAATTAAAATCGATTTTGGTGTTGGGATATAAATACTTTATAAACACAAAGTAATGTTATTAAACAGAATAAAATCAAAATGTAAAATGTAATTTGCGAATGTTTTAATTGTTTTTCAAAAATGTTTAAGTTTATAAGTACAACAAAGTTTAAGTGACGTAAATTCATGTTTCCAATTAAAAATAATCAATGTTATATATATATATATATATATATGTGTGAGAACAGTGAATGAAAATTTGTATAACGTAAATGTAACATTAAGTAACTGCAACGTTAGGAAATTATTTAATTATTTATTTATTTATTTTCAGAATATACAAATTGTACTTACTCTAAAGTTTTAAAATTTCACTATACTCTTAATGAAAAATAATGACAAAAAAATAACAAATGGTGTAACATGTTGTACACGTGTGATGGGAGATCGTACTATACGCAGTAGACTTCTTCGTATTCTTTTTATTCTCTAGCCGTTATCAGTCCACTGTTGGACGAAAGCCTCCCTCAATTTTTTCCAGTCGCAGCGATCTTTTCCTTCCTCGCGCCAATTTTCCCTAAATTTTTGAATTTCATCTATCTAACATTTTTTTCAGTTGTCCTGAAGCTCGTTTCCCATCAGGTTTACATGATGTTGACAGATTTATCCATCGGTCTTCGCCTCTAACGACATGATCACACCAGGCAATAATACAGGGATATGCTATTAAAGTGCGCTGGTTAGCTCTCTCAGTGGGAATTCTTTTGTTTAAGACCAGTCAGTGAGAATCGATTTTATGTATTAATATAACTTACTCCCTGATAATATAAAAATATTTTAATTTTTGTTAATTACGCGTATAATATTTACATTTCAGAAAACAAATTACGAAAATTAAAATCACCGGCGAAATCTAAGGAAAAAGAGGATCTTATAGGATCGGTAGAAAATGCGCGTAATTTTTATATGAAGCGCTTATTAACACGTCATTCGAAGGACAATTTAAATTTGAACGAAAACTTAGATTGGGAAGATCCGATTTATGTGAATTCGTTAATCTTTAAGCTGAAATATCAACTGAATCCGCAGCAGCCTTTAACGGTCGGCGAAGTATTAGAACTGTTGAAATACGACGTATTGTCCGAAAACAGTCGGAACGATTAACATTGGCTTAAAGAAATATTAATTTAAAATTAAGAAATATTTTAGTCTTTTAATATTTCTGTTTAAAATGAGCGATATAAATAAAACGCCATTTTGGAATCGTTCTACCTTTTTAATTATCACCGGAGCTAGTCAAGGAATAGGGAGAAATCTTGCGATCGAATTTAGCCGTCATTTAAGTCCAAAATCAACAGTTTTATTATTGGCTCGATCGGAAAAGAACTTAAATGAAACAAAGGAATTAATTATTTCGAAAACTCCAGAAATAAACGTAATTGTAAGTAACTTAATATTTTATTAATAAAAAAGAAGAAAAAAAAAAAATGGAATATCGGCTGAAGTCAACTGATTGCATTAACGATGATATAATACTGATTTCTTTTGAATTGAAAATTTAGGTGTGGATAAAAAAAAAAAAAATGATCAAAGTTGTAAAAGTTTTTTGATGATGGAAATTAACATTTTTTAAAACTAAATGTAAATATGTGTGATAAGGTTTTAAAAATCGAATTTTATCAACAATTACTATCAACAAAAATTAACAGAATTTTTTTAACTTCACACTCGTATATATTATATATGTATATAAATTTGAAGAAAACAATTTAAGAACTCAACTTAAACGTAACTTAAAATAATGTTTAATTAATTTTGTTTTTTAATTTAATTCCTCGGATATTTTTAATAGTAAAATTTGTACATTTTTTGGATGTCATTAATTTTAAAAAATGTAATAGTAACTGTATTATTGTTGCATGCAATAGGTGCATCCTTTAGATTTAACGTACGCTGATACGGGTACATTTCATTCTATATTAGACCAGTATAAAAAAAATGATCATGAATTATCATTTTTGGTTCATAACGCAGCCAGCATAATTGTTGACGTACCAGCTTCTAAAATATCAGATAAAGAGACATGGGACAGGTTAGTTCTTTATTAATGTACACATACACACACACACACACACACTTATATATATATATAAATAAATAAATCTTGACGTTTTTATGAACGACATTACGGCGAATTTGTTTTAAATTCTACCCGTATGTTGTAATATTTTTCAAAATTTATCCAACTTTATTGCAATATTCTCGAAATTTCAATCCTTTCTTCCGTTTTGGATTTAACTGCTGGTAAAATTGTAATTATTATCTAATAAAAATGATAGCGTAGTACAACATAGGTAATACATTCACAAAAGGATATATTATTGAAAGAGGAGTTAGACAGCGATACGTTCTGTTCCCTTAATTTTTAATGTAAACAGATAATGTTGTGTGATTCTCTTGAGAAGGGAGAAATTTGCCAATTTTTGCATTACTTATGGCGCGGTTCTGATTGCAAATAACCTACAAGAAGTAGAAAAATTAATTTAAAAACTAAGAACTCTAGATCAAAAATTGAAATTATAAAAATCCAAAATAGATCGTGATAATAGTTTAAAGCAAAACGTAAACAATATAATGTTTTTGGGCTTTTCCGTGGCTTTGACCCAACTAGTTGAATGTATTATGCTAGGCAATTCGATTCTGAGGCGATAAGAGATGAAAAGAATAAAGGATTGAAGTAAGGGAATTATTGATGAAGATGGAAAGGAAAGGATAAAGGAAGCACTGTAACGAGTTGGAAGACCAAGAGCCAAGAGCAAAGATTTTTCAATGCAAAAGGGAACGTTCATTCATAAGAGTCGACCATTCGAAGAAATCGTGGTTTGCGTCTCATTCAAAAGGAGAATCAGAGTTTTGGAAGGGACAGAAAGGAGAAGAAAATAAAGAAAAATGAAAGCGAGAAGCGTGAAAAAGAGAATGATTAATTTTTAATCTGAGTAAGGAGGCAATAGTAGAACGACGACTGAACGGAATAGAAAGAAACCAAGACTGAAGACTGGGTGCCGGTTGTATAAGAAGATAGTGCGAAGCGAGATTAGAGAATAAGGAATGGTATCTATCCAATCAAAGTCTGGAATGATTGATTGAGGAAAGGAGGACTAAGTCGGAAGCTGGAAAGAGGCTAGAGAAAGGACCATTGAGAGCGGCCGACCGAGCTGGAAAATCTGCCGTGTCATTGCCATCAGTGTCAGAGTGACCGAAAATCCACAGAAAGTGTATAAGGAGTAGCACGAGATGATCGTCTGTAAATTAAACTTCCGTAAAGCTTCTTAGCACATGGAGCAAGAAAAACTGGACAAAACGAAAAAGAATAAAGTTTTGGAATAGGAACAATAATAAATGTTCTAGGAAGGAACCAAGAAAGGAGTTAAAAATATTTAAAATTATCTAGAGAGAAAAATCAGAAATATTTTTAAGAACAGAAGAAATGATCCCATCTATTGATTAAAGATAAACGAAGTTCTGATAAAGTAAAAGGAGAAGTAAGAAAATTTGGTGAAGCAGACGAAAAAGGGAAGGATTCCTGGAAGTTAGAAACATGGCTAGGAGCCATAGAATCAATAAATAGTATGAGTTTTAGGGAGGAAATTATGCTTGGGAAGGCATTGAGAGAGAAAGGATTTAAAGCCCTTAGCCATTTTCTATACATGAGAAATAGGAGTGGATCGAGAAAAAGAGGAGTATGAGATTTTCCACGAGTTTTTTTAAACTGTTGTAAAAGCAAATCTGGCTGTAGCATTGGCATTCTTATGAGCTAGAAAGTTGGAAAGAGAAGGACAGGAGCGGAAAGTTCTATAAGTAGACGTCCTTAAATTAAAGGTCGCCTTACAATTTTCATTCCACCACAATGAAGAGGACATCAATCAATCAAATAAAGGCAGAAAGCAACACTAACGGAAAGCACCGTACAAAATACAATACCAAATGACAGAAAAAAACACGTAAAAAGACGAAGCTATAGGGCCTTTATAAAATCAATGTTGAAACCGAAGCAATGGACACCATTACCAGATAAATATAAATAATTTCTATAACCATTTTTAAAAATAATTATAGATAAAAAGGGAAAATAGAAAAAGATAAAAATTAACAAAAATAATAAGGCGACCGGAAATTAAAACACATGAACAGAAGAGAAATATTATGTAAAAAGAAAGAAAACATATAAGGAATAACAGAGCAAATACACATGAATATAAAACGAAATAAAAGTGAAATTAGAGAAAAAGCTGATTGGCAAAGTTACTACGATTTTAAAACCGTCGGAGCCATCATTAATGGTCAAATTGGCATATTACTTATTGAAAGAATTTTGTTTAAGCTGATAATCATGGTTTGGGGCGGGTAGCCTGATATATGAAGAAGAGCTGCTGGAATAATTCTGACGATTTCTTTTTGAGCTGTTGGAAGAGTCTTGTAAGGCGGAGAAATTGGTAGGGTTGGAAATATCAGCAAAGGTGAAAGTCAGGGAAACCAACTTACCCTGACTGATATTCTTAGCTTCGGAGTAAGAAAGGTTTTCGAGGCTTGTGATTTTATGTATTTTTACTTGCTTCACAAATACCGGACAAGAATCGTGGAGAGTAGAGTCATTTCCGTCGGAATGAAAACAATGGAAGCCAGATGGATTACTTTTTTGAGTGATGATACATTCAGAAGAAGAATGGCTATCATAAGGAGCAGATAGGTCTGCTGCGGCATGATTAACTGAAATGGCCAAATCGAAGGCAGTTGTAGCACAATTTAGGTCTACGAATTCCACTTTAATGCGTTGAGTATCATAGAACCATTAAATTAAATTTCTACAACAGGAATTGGTGCAAAAAATTTTTCGGAAATACATTTATGTAATCTTTGAATACTGGAGATTGGTACTTCAGAAGGCAGTGTGAGAGTAGTTCATTGGTGGACAGATCGGTTGGGACATCGCAAACTTTGTCGAAACGAAATAGTAGTGATTGAGGAATAAAATCAAAATTGATTTTAGCTGATAGCCCGAAGTTCCTAGCACACATTAATAGGTTTGTTTAAGCAAAAAATTCATGCAAATGGCATAGAAGTTGAAACGAAGTCGTAAAGAGAGCTGTTTTTTTTTTTTTATTATTTTGTTGTCGTTAAACAAAAACCGGTTCAAACAATACACCAACCGTGCCAACCAGCATTTTAAATGAATAAGGATTATAACCCAGACTTTAATGAATCCAGTGATATCTAACATGTCTACTTTACGTTTGATAGGGCTACAAAAACCAGAATCAATAAAAAAATAAATTTTTTCGAGTCGCGTTTGTCTAAATTCCAAGCTTTTTTTTTTTTACTATACGTAATTGTTTCATTTTTGTCATGCTTTTGATTTTTTTTACCGCAAATAAATGTGTCGTTTATTTTTCATAATATCTGGGTTTTTTTTTTATTTATTTTCGCGAGTTTTTATCTAATTTTAATTTTTTTTGTTAATTTCCCCTGAATAAATGTTTTGTTTTATCTGAAATGTTGCTTGATTTACATGTTATATGCATTTTTTGAGAATAAAAGTTTAAAACCGTGATGCGCAGTTAATAATGGCCCTTGAGCAGATTCTTTTGATCCACCCTGTACGCAAAATTTTATAAGATATGAACATTTTTATTTATTTTTTAAAAGTCTACTTACAGTTTTATAATGTACGAGGAGAGTACCTGAGTAAGGATCGCTGTTAAGCCTAATCTTAGCCAATCACTGTACAAAGGAAAAATTACTTAATCCCTAGACTTGTATATACTTAATATATTTATTTGTACTACTTACTATAACTACATACCCAAGCGGATGGTGCATAAATACGGTAATAAGTAGTAAAGTTATTCAAATAATGCTTCTGTTTTTTAAATCCCATTGAGTATCTTTACATTTGGGTGAAGATGGTAATAATAATACTACAGTCGGAGTAATTATTAGAATTCTCGCTCTTATCAAAATGTCCGGGGTAACTGAAATTGGAATTCGAATAATTCGAGCAACTTCAAAAGAGCCCTCTAACTTATCCTACCTTTAATCAACAGATGAATTACAGAGTGGTGCTGGCAGATGAACCAGTCGGCGTCGTTGCCTCTCCTACACCCGTCAGAAGAAGTGACCTGCCGCAGCGCCCCTCTCGTGTACGCCACCTCTCTTATGATCTTCCACGCCTAAATATCTGTCAAAGACCAGTAGTTCAAAACGGAATGAACTTATCAGCGAGGAGAGCTATATTCCACTTTTCCAAGAAGACAGTTTAACCGCATCGATGCACCCGGGTGCAGAGACCCTGATGAATATTGTGACCAAGATCCACACTGTTACAAACGTTAACAGCAATAGCGTCGACAGACGTAAGCCGGAGTTGGCGTTTGTTTATTATGCATCTGCACTTGGTCTAACAGAAAATGCTTGCTTCTTACAAAGGTTCCGCTCCGTCGGAGAAGAAGGATTAAGTATCTAAACTTCACAGCACCTCAACTTTTAGCGCAACGAAGAGGATACTCCTAATTACACAGAATTAAATAATGATTTAAGATTAACTGCGAATTCATGAGCGCTGGACCAATCTATCCTGCGCGTACTTTTTGTTATAGAATATTTTGTTTACCGACTAAAAGATCGGTCACACAGTGTCAAGTGGTACATAATGAGACATTGTAATAACGAGATACCCACGGCTTATAGTGTAAACAGAAGTAGATTAAGAGACGCAAAAACTAGATATATCAATAATAATAATAATAATAATAATAATAATTTTTCTGATTAATGCATTTATCGTCTGAAAGTCTTTACAATTTTATAATGCACGAGGAGAGGACCTAAACAAGCACCGCTATTTAACTTAATCTTGACCTAGCATTCTGGGCATAAATCGCTCAATTTAACTTTCTGCTTAGATTTTGTACATAATTGATACATTTATTACAGTAATAAAGTATAGACAATTTAATACTTAATTTATTATATAGTTAAATATAAAATGGAAAAAATATATCAAATCTCTGCAGTATGACGAGTAAATTATTTCAAATTACCCAACTGTTATGCGTAACAACAGCAATAAAAAACAATAACGTTTTCGAAAATAATGAAACGGGGCGCTGTTGCTTTTCTGTTATTACCGAATCCCGTCTAGAGGTTCGTATTATTATTAATAAAAGTAACGGAGTAAGTACTGTCTATAAGTAGTCGAAACAGTTACTTCTATTGTTGACTGGCAATTGTTGTTTTATAATGGTCGCGTTTTTATGTATTCGGTCCTACTATTAAGTCCCTCGAACTATTTATTATAAATATTACATTCAATAGGGGATCGATAATCTGGCATTTGCTTGATTGGAAAAGATGACTAATTGTGACAGTATTCATACGCATATTATGGAGAGTGTCGTCGCGATAGCCTAGTTGCTTGATCACTCGGCTTTGGTTATGGAAGTCTTGAGTTCGATCCCAGGTGACCACAGAAATTGTTAGAAAAATTAAATTACATTAATCGTTAATAAAATCATACGGAAGATAATGACAACCTATCACGTATACCATACGCCATGTGTACGCTAGTTAATGTACATAAATAGGACTGCATTTGTTTCATAATAAATCAAACATAGCGGTGCATATTAACAATTGCCTTGTTACCCTAATTCCTTTCTTCTTTCCCTCTTGTACATCTATCGTAGTCATAATGTGCCCGGTCGTTTTGGTTTAACTTTGCCACTGAATCGCTTGTTACGGCTGTATAGGCAGTATAGAAGCTGTAGCGTATCAGTTCCTATGTTGAAACTCGCACGATTGTAGCGTTCCATTTTCTGTTAAATTATCAACTCTTCTCCTTGTGGATGCTTCTCCTTACTTGGATATCGAGTGAATAAATGATGATGATGGTGATGATTACAAGAGTGTAATACTTATTTGATTCTATTTATAAAACTACGTCGTTTTTTTTTAATTCACTAATTTATGCGCAGATATATGTCGCTGAACTTATATTCGGTTACCGCTTTGACGCGCACCTTCCTTGAGTTATTTACTAGCGGCGAACAGTGCATACTGAATATTACATCGTTGGCTGCCATTAAACCGTTTAAAGGGATGGCTTATTATTGCATCGGAAAAGCTGCACGTGAAATGTACTTCCGTACACTGTCAGCGGAAAACCCCTCCTTAAATATTTTGAGTTATGCACCGGGTAAGTAACTTGTCGTTAATAGATTAGAAATTTTGTGTAAATTGCTATAATTTTACGAATTGCTGTTGCACAACAACTAGAGTCGAAAATTAGAATAGTTTATGTGAAAGATGAAAAACTTTTTACCATCAGAGTTTTCACAAAGTATAAGCTCATGCAAGGCTTCGAGTATCAGAATATGCCGTTACTAAATGTATGTTCTTCTAAAACAAAGAACAGTTATAAAATCGCGAGCGTCAAGAAGAAATATTGCTCCTATTGTCTCGCCGGTGTCAACAATTAAAATATTCATATTTACGAAAATCAATATATATATATATATATATATATTACAAGTGGAAATTTTCAAGATATACCTGAATTTCCGTCTGTCTTAGAAACTATCATGTAGACATTATAGCAAATCTAAGCCGTCTTTTTAAATTTTTTCAAATAATAGTATTTATATCATATTTCGAGAAATGTTCCTATAGGAAATAATGACTTTACAATTTCTCACATTTACCCGCGCCTGGTCTCCTGTATGTTTGTCTTCATATTCTACTCGATTTCTTCGGTTTTGGTTGGTTTCCGATTTAAATAACTGTTGAGTTTGGCTGAAGTCAAATAAAAACAAAATTGTAGAAGAATATTGGAACGATATTCCTTCTGTAACAAAATACGTTCATTTATAGTTTCCATAATAGCCTTACAGATGCTCTACCGATGATAAATACGTTATTCAGTTAAGGACACATTCGATTCGATAACGTATAGAATTCATTAGAGGAAATTTGTTTTGCAGGAAACGCTTTAACGTCTAAAACAATTAAATTGTTGAATCTAACGGTGAATATTTGCAGCGGCCTGTTAGAGCGTTACAGTCCTGGGTTAAAGAGAATACAATAAATGTATCCTGAATTCTCGCTAAAACATATAACTTGAAAAGTTAGAAGATGTTGCATTGCAACTATTCTTATTCGTTTGCTAAAGAATCACTGACCCAGTTACATTGTTTTAGTACATTATTCGATCCGATTTTGTGGCATGTGAATCATCGTAGTAATGGTTTCGATAAAGCAGGTCTATAAAAACCCGGTATGAGTAAAAATACGTTTGGTTTTGTCGTTTAATAAGACAGTTCGGATGAATCTAAACTTTTCACATCTTTGACCTTACATTTCATCAGTCGAAATTAGTTAATGCTGAATATGTGAAAGGTAAGAGTGAGAATAAAAGTAAATTTTATCGCTCGTATTAAGAGCGAATCCTGATTTGCGCGCCGCATCCTGTATATCCTCAAAAACAAAAATTTAAACAGAAATATATAATTTGCTTCTAACGGCTGTAACAACATTAGCCATAAATTAATTAATATCATCGTTTGTTTCGAATTTCTGAATGAAAAATAATTCAGTCGTAATGCGTGCATTACTTTATTTAATTATTTTAATATTTCGCCGCAACTGGAATATAAATAAAAAAAGTTGTTGGAAAATGAAAAAAATATTAAACAAAATTTAATTTCTAAATGTAGATTTGTATTATTGGCGTTACATAAAAAACTGAAAAGTCATCAAGTTTTTAACATTTAACTTTATTATACTTGTTTTTTTTGTTTTTTTTTTGCTTTTTTTTAGTCGAATTGCTCCATTCTGAGAGTATTAACAATTTTTTTCCGTGCATTCTTGTATAAATGTAGATAGTGCGCATAAAAATTGTATATACTGAAAATGTTTAATTTATGGATACACAAGTACAGTCCAGTTACGCATATGTGTGTACATTGGCATCCGCGCACGTATAATGGAATGCGCGGTAATTTCCTAACGTGTTTTATGTTCCTTTTTAACGCTAATTATCGAACTTATTTAGTAGTCCGATCGTTCTAGCAATTCGACTATCGTGATGACTATCACACTTCTAGCTAGTCTGAAATACTGCCAAATAAAGCAAATTTGAATTTTTCTAAATTATACTGTTTTATGTTAAAATTAATTTTGTGCCTTCCTTCTCGGAAAATATAATTTGCGTTCGTCATGTATAAAAGAACAAATTAATTTATTTAGTAGTGTTATAATTTGTGTACAATTTTTTAATTTATACATTTTACCGGAATGAAGGGAGTTTAATTTTGTATAAAAAAATGAGTAGCGAACGTTTTCGCACTACACATATTATGTATATGCACATGTATATATTGAGATGAACTCGTTTGCTCCCTCGATGATGAAATTTCGTAGCGATTAACAAAAATTACGGGCGCCAGCGACACTTACGGTGTGCTACAACCGGCATAGCTCCGCCTAGCAGAGCATCGGGCTTTTCCGGAAAACGGTAAAAATAAAAAAAAATAAAAATCGCGAGAAGAGGACTTATTGCCTAATTATTAAAATAAAAAACTCACAATCCCACCGTAAAATGGCGGTAATATCTAGTTTCTAGAAGAACACTTCTGCCCAGATTACCGCACAAATTACCCTGCCTGATTTCGTGGGATTTTTCTATAATTTTCCCTCGACTCAACGTTGCTTAGCACACATTACAGACGTATTTTCCCCGCCAGCATACGCTTCTATTTCCGCTTTTCAACCATCACACCGCGAACCATGAAACAAATTCTCTATCCCGGCGCAGCCGTATGTACGGCTGTGCATGGGGTTTTATGGTTTCAGCCGAATAAACATATCCTAGACAAAACAATGCAGCAGTGCAAAAACGGAACGATGTCTGAGAAACCGAGAATTAATGATTTTATCGGGGAATTATTTTCTAGCTCAAACATCATTATCTAATGGCATAAGAAATACCGAATCCATCTTAATATATATATATGTGTGTATGTGTGTGTGAGAGAGAGAGTGAGTGTATATGTATGTCCGTATGTATGTATAGTCTGTCAAACGACAAAAGTCCGTTCGAGTTTTATGGTCGAGTATGAGTGTTGCTCAAAGTAGTGTACTAGCAACGCCCCGTGTATTAACATTTGACGTGCATTTCAATATTACCAAAAAAAAAAAACATATTGCTATCCTCTCCTGTTATTGCTCTCCTTTTCCAAAGCAGTAACCACGTTTTTGTTTCATCTTTTCCGACCTGTTTACATCTAGACGGATTACATGATAACACAGCGAGTGTTATACTTGATACACGATGGACTGAAGGTTAATGTGAGGTCCCCTGATTTCCGTCAACACGCTTCGGTTGTTTTACGAACGGATTTCTTTCGCTCGGCAGGCTGTATGTATGAATGTTTATATGTATGTATGTATGTATGTATACACACATACACCTAACATATTTTTTCCATATCGAAAAAAGTAAAGCGATTACATAAAAATTAAACATTTTCTTATCTGCATATAGTTACAAAATTAATTTCGCTTTAACGATTCCACTTACTTAGTATTTGTATTTCTAGCGCTGATGTAACGTAGACATAAAAATCACGTGGAACCAGTTTTATCTAAATAATATTTACAAATTTATCTATTAATGTGTAAATAAGTGATACGCCTACAAAAATGTATTCTTGTTTCTTTAAATGGCGAAATAAATTGATGATAATTTTAAAATGAAGTACCAACAGCATAAAAAATAGAATTTTTGTACAAGATTAGCCGAACGAATACATGTTTAATTGATGTACGGATAAAATTTCAGCATACCCGAAAGTTCAGAAATTACAAAAAACCATACATGTTTTTTTCTCATTACAGAATTTAGTCATAAATTATTTCAGCGTCAGCTATTCAAAATGTTAGGATACTTTAAGACCTCACTAAAATATGCAATTCATGTAGTGACCGACTTTACTCAAAATACTAGAACATGGCAGATACCTTATTCTCGGGGACATCAACGAAAACTGCAATAATTCGAGCTGGTTTTAAATAGGTTAAAATTTAAAATGTTAGAAAACAGAGACGATATGGCACTTTAAATAAAATGTAAAAAGAAGCAATACGCAACGTGAAATCAAATGGTAATGATGGTAATAATAAAGAGCACTATGGTTGGTATCGATGAATGATGAGGAAGGGATGAAAACCAAATTAAAAACAACCTAAAAGCAGAAAATAAGGAAGTTATAACAGATCTAGGAGGTTAAGAGCAAAAACGTGAATAAATGGGGCTGCAACTGACTTACTTTCTTTTGTTATTTGACAACTGATCTGATCTGTGCGTGCCGCTTTTTAATTTATAACTAAAATATTTGATCAAATTTATTGTACTATAATAAAAGAAAATTTAAATACATACATACATGCGCGCGCCCATTGATTTTTATGTATATATATATATATGCCCTAGCTGTTATTCATAGTTTCAACTGTATGTTAATACTTTTTTAAGTATTTAATTTTTTCTCTTTTTATATAACCGACTATATATTTCAAATAACGATTTATTTCCTCTATTAAGTTTTCCTTTGTTTTGAACATATTACTGATGTAATGATTAAACTTCAAGTCTACAACAGCAAACTACATTATTCAGGGAAAGTTAAAGATTTGAATGTAAATATTATTAATAAGAAACTGCTGTTGCAGGATTTTTAATAATTTTTGTATTAATTAAATTTACAACATATTTTAATAAAATCTAATTTTTTTAATGAAATATTACTAAATTGCGTATCTTTAAAAAAGGTAATTAAATATTGTTATAAAAAATTATTTATAATGTAACGTTTTTACATGCTTAATAGTTACGATTATGCAGTAATTCTATACTATGTCTATATTATAAAGCTGTTTCCTGCGTCTTGGACCGCAGCATGGTATCTTCTTTGCTGCAATACTAATTAGTCAATTGAGTATTATCCGTTTTTTATTCAGCTTTCGGCAACGTCGGCAATCAGGGGCCAGGGTTTGATCTCAACAGAAAAGTGTGTGGTGTAATTTGAATTAAGTCAGAACCAACCGGGGCCGCTGTAATTACTTGATGAATAAATGAATAAATAGAGGACTGACCGAGCCACATTCTTATGAAGAAAACGTGGTAGACCAGCTAACATAAGTTAATTTATAATTAGGTATATCAGTGGGGGAAATAGGGGACACTCCTTCAAAGAATCAAAAACTGGATGAAAAAATTTGTTACGATAGAGAAACGTAATTTATACAATAAAAGATTTGTATAAATGTTACCTATGGATTTAATTTTAACTAATATTTAATACTGTTTTCTATGAAAAACAATTAATGTTCCGTTTTTATTCTGCTTTAAATGCAACTGAAGTCAATCTTTTGTCCTTTTTATGTATTTTTAATTTTTATTTTTGCAATATGCATGAAAATAGTTCGATGAGAAATATGTGTATTTTTTTACAAAAAATTTGGATCGGATCAATAACAAAAATAAAAAAGGAAGTCTAATCAAAATACACTACCGTTCTATTTTTTCTAATAATTTACTATCCAAATTCTAAACTACCATTTTAGCTACAATTTTATAATTTTTTAATTTTTCGCCTAAAAATAAAACAAAATTTTAATTAAATTGTAATAATTATGTATTTTAAAAGATTTTTAAATTTCTAAGAAGTTTGATATTTGTTTTTCTTTATGAAACAAGGTATTTTTCAAATCTATTGCTTACCGTATAAGATATTACGTAATTATACAATTTCCCTCCACAAAATGGCTCTCCGGATCCGCCCTTGGATATATGTATTAATGAAAGCGTCATTTTTAATTCGACCAACATTTTTTTCAGTTACAAAAACTATCACGAAAATTTGTCTTGGAACGTAACATGCTGTATATATAAATGTATTGCTAGGAAATGACAGCCTCATTCTTACATAAGAAGACAAAGTATCGACAAAATGGATTGATTGACGTTGCCAATTTTCCGCGTTCTATACAAAGTATAGAAGTGATAGAGCGGGGGTCTGGAGTTGTCCGCAGGCGGGGTCAAGGGGCAAAGCTCCTTAAGAGACATGAAAGACCGAGTTCATATATTAATTACAACGTAATTCTTAGACTACCCCCCATTAGAAAAAATGTCCCAATTTAATGTAACGAAAAATGTTCCAATTTTATGTAACGCAAAATGTCCCAATTTTATGTAATATTTGTTATATTTTATAAGATTTTTGTTATTTTTATTTAAAAAATGTCACAATTTAATGTAACGAATTGTAACGAAAAAATGTCTTAATTTTATATAATGAAAGATAAATGTTAGGATAGGATTTTTGTGATTATGTTATTTTTTTTATGTTGATGCCGGTAAGAATTATGTTGTAAATTTTGATCATTTTATACAAAGTATAGAAGAAAAAAGGACAGAAATGAAAGCAAGAGGGGTCAAGGGGCACAGCCCCTTGCGAGGCCAAAATGGCCGAGTTATATATATATATATATATATAAAATTAACACACACACACATCTAATTATAAATTAAACGTATTAGATAGTCTATTGCATTTTCGTCAAGAGAATGTGGCCCAGTCAGCTCTTTGCTAAAATTGTGTATCTTACACGAATTAATAAATGTGGCGTCATTTGGGTCTCGTTACAATTACACAGTTCTGACTTGACGATTCTCCATTTGTTCATTTATTCATTACGTAGTGTATATATATATATATATATATATAACAATTAAACTCGTAGGATGATCCTTTTTTATTATAAATAAAAATAAAAAATTGATTTATTTTGGTAAAAAAATTTGAATGTTTCTAATTAATAAAAGTTACGGGTTTTTCATTTTAGGACCAATAAACACAGCAATGTTTTCTGAAGTCGGCGATAAATGTTGCGATGCGGACACTAGGATGCATATACAGGAAATGAAAGAAAAGGGAACCTCAGTTAAAATGGAAGATACCATTCAGAAAGTAATCAGTATACTGGAAAAGCAAAATTATCAGCCGGGAGACAGAATTGATTTTTTTGATGAAGTTTGAAATTTTTACCGAAAAAACGAAATCCAAGGAAATAGATTAAAAAAATATCGTGTATGATTTCTTCTTCGTGTTCGCTTCTTCTTCCATCGTAATATAATTCTGCGGTCACATGTTTTTGTAATACCGCACATATGCAATAATGGGTTTTATGAGTTTTGTTTATAATTTCTAAGTAATTAATGTTATAGTCGCTAACACTAATAAATCCAGATGTTGAATTTTTAAACAAAACAGTATTTTAAATCTAGAATTTGTTGAACTATTATAAAGTAAGAGTCATTAACATTTTTACGACAGACAGGCCTAAACTCTGTTTTACTGTTAAATAAAGACCGTCGTTAAAAAAAAAAAAAGTACCTTTTACGCGTTTACAGATTTTTTGGAATTGACATATATGTATATATATATATATATATATATGCGTGTGTGTGTGTGTGTAACCAAAGAACTTATTTTAGTGTTAATGCCAATACGGGTAAAAATTACAAGGCATTAGTATTTATTTGACCATTTTAACTTTTTATTACTGCGTTAAGTACAGATGAAATTTGTTCTACTGTAATCTGATTCAGAATTAACGTAATTGGTAAGCCATCATGTTAGTCCTTATAGCTAAAGGAAAATTTTAACACACTTAGGCAGCATGAACAGAGAGATGGTGACTGCTTGTACATTCGTCGATCATCGTTGTGACGACCATCTTGTCGCACCGATCTTTTTCTTCTGTCTTTAATTGGTAACGGGCCATTCATCGCACGTTTTAATTTTATCTAGTCGGACCGTAAGGTGCGCTGTTCCGAATTCACTACGTGATGAATTAGCCGAATTAAAGTTGTCCGTGTTTAGTGTCATTTCCTTTACTTTTTTACATCGACCGGAGAATTTGATTAAAATTTTATTTTTTCGAGAACGCGAATCGAAGTTGACTGTTCAGTGATCAGTCACGTTTTTCGTAATGTGATCTATCGGTATCCCTCTAATTCTGCTTTAGATTTTGTTATTTTATATACACTATGGTAAACATTTTATTCAGTTTGTGATAAACAGTTTGAATTTGTGTTTTTACTAAAACAAATACGCAGTGTTATTACACTTTGCGCGCCATTTGAAAGACATATCCATGTCACAATGTACTTCTGTACCAAAGATAAGGAGGTACTGGTTTTATTAGTAAATTGCAGAGCCGATGCACCAGTTATAAAAAAAAAAAAGTTATTTACTTGCTTTTAATTTTCGTCATTTTTTTTTTTAAACATGCTAATAAACAATTGCCGCATTTACATCTTCAGTAATATTATTATTATCGGTAAATATTATCAACTTCAAAAAAGAGATGGAGAACAGACGCCGACCAGGTAGCTGCCCTGTTAGGGTCAGACCCTTCTGGATTTAATATCCGAGGCACGCTTAGTCCTGGCTCCTCCCCTTACACCTGTTTGGCTAGGGTGGCCCTTCTGGTAACTATGTTACCGCTAACATAGCTCTAAGCATCGTAAACGCGCGAAAGCCCCTCCACCACGTCAAGGTGGTGCCCCGGAGGGGACCATTAGGACTATTTAAGTAAATATTGAAATCTTTAAGAATGATAGGCATATTGTAAAGCTCTAATGAATCCAAATATTCAAACATCCCTTTCAATTTTATACTATAAACGAGCAAGTTTAAGGTGAAGAATTCGAAAAATTGTTGTTTTGCGTACCCGGGGTTATATAAACTAAAACAAGTAAAATTCGTTTCTAATTGATAGTTGTTTCGATTGCACATAGTATATCTGTAACTCCATCATGCGCGGTAGCAATCCTCATCACCTTCATTTCTTCCTCATTGTATTTTAGAAGCTCGCGATCTGCAGAAATAAGTTCAGAGGTGAAATCGTCTTTCTCGAATATAGCAACTCCATCAGCTTTCACCGTGTTCCTTTTGAAGCAGGAAACAGTACCGAATCCAGGAATTTCACAATTCTGATTATTTTCAACCCAGCTCTCTGTGAACACCATTAACTTACAAGTAGGTAAAACGAAGCGCTAGTGATGTCTCTTTAAAGAGCCTGCAAAGACTGAACGTTCAATGTACACAGCGACAGTGATATAGGATGTAAGTACGATTGGGCTACGAAATTGCGACTAAAGTCTCCAATTGTTTCGAGTTTATAGTTTTCAAGACGACAAAACTCGTTATGTAAATCTCGATTTCATCATTTATAGCGTTACATTTTTTGGTGTCATTACACAAATTTTGAAATGACCCCCAACGTAAAACATTCATGTTAACAGAGTGGCCGCCTAATCGGGTATACAAGGAATAAGCCGGAAATTTTGTTGTAAAATCGGGAAAAAAAGTAAAAATCGCCAAACCGATAGTTTTGATAAAAAATCGTTTGAAGCGAAAAATGAATGCATTTTTTAATGTAATTTACTCAATAAAAAATGGCAAAGTTCTTTTTTATTTGTTGAGGTCCATAAACACCTTGGGGTCAGCGCGTATGAATATAAATGTAAATATTAGACGTCAGATAAATTTTATAAATCAGAACTGTATAAATGGGTAAGGGGTACATAAACTTCATTATTAACTTTTGTAACAATAAAGTAAACGTATATTGCTTGAGATAATTAGTGGTCATTGTAACGGGAAAAAAATTAAAATGTGAATAAAACAACTTCAAAAAACTAAAAAATTTAACTCCCATTTTTTTTTGTTTTTATTAATATTTTATTTGCCTTCACTTCAATTTGTTGAGTTTGTTATTATGCAAGTGGAAGAAGGTTCGTGTAAACTCTCTTATAATTCTAGTAACCAGGAAATTCTGAGGATTTTGACCAGGAAAACCGTAAATAAATCGAGAATTTAAAAATTATATTTGAGTGGCTTTCATAGAAAATATGAACAGTTAAAATTTTAAAATTAAAGGGACGATAAACGCGAGTGACAATGTATTATTAACGTTACCATATGGAAATGTAGATTCGAATAAAGTTAATGAATTTAGAACTCCCAAAGCGTGATTTACAGGCCCATCACTAATGGAATTTGAATATTACCCGTGAACCAATAATTTGGGTTGGTCTATCCATATCACTATTCAAAATATCTACATTGAAAATTGAAAAATAAAATAGTTTTTTAAAAAAATACTGACTTCAAAATTTATTAAAAAGTAATAAATAATTTATTTTAGAGGAATATACATAAGAATATTAAAAAAAAACATTTATTTTTTCGAGTCAGTATCAAACTGAAATTACAACAATAATTAAAAACTGTATTAAGTATTCCGGAGAATTTAAGTACTTGATTTATAGAAAACAAGTGATCACATTCTCATTTAATTGTTTTTTATTATTATAATTTGAATTTGGTGCTGACTTCAAAAATTTAGTTATTTAAGAATTATTTTAATATCGTTATATATATTTAATTACCATAAAATAAATTATATTTTGTCAAATATAATTATTTTTAATTTTCAGTGCATTTTATTAAATTTTTAAAGCAAATTTTGGAGTTAGTATTTTTTTCAAACTTATTTTGTCGTGAAAACAAGGCGAATTTATTATATGTAATTGGATTAACACACGCTTTTCTTCTTTCTTGCTATTATAAGAGAAATTGCTACGACCATTTAAATTCTTAATTAATTTCGATAAATTAATTTTTACAGTACTTTTTTTTTCTCCCGTTGCAAGCGGATATTATTTTTAACCGACTTCAAAAAAGGAGGAGGTATTCAATTCGACTGTATTTTTTTTTTTTTTTTTTTTTTTTTTTTTATGTGTGTTACCACAGAACTTTCTTCTAGATGAACCGATTTTGATGATTCTTCTTTTATTTGAAAGGTGGTGTTTGTCATGTGGTCCCATTTAAATTTGATCAAGGTCTGACCGATAGTTTTTGAGTTATCCTTAATAATGCGGGAGATTGAAGCTTTTTGGATGCTTTTCATTCATGATTGTTTTCACCGTCGGATTAGATTTTTGACTTAAAATACTATAAATTTGCCAAATTACCATGGAAATGTAACTTTTGGTGTTTTTACCGTGGAAATATCTGTTCTTATTAAAATGTTTTAATTTAATTGAATAAAAATACACTAAAAAGTAAAAAATAAAATGCTTTTTTACAAAAAATAAATACCGACTTCAAGGTTTATTATAAAAATTTAAAAATGCACTAAAAAGTAAAAAATAATTACTCCCGATAAAATATATATATCAGAGTGATATAACTTAAGGTGATATCGTAATTCTTATACAACATTAATTTTTTGGAGTTGGCATCAAATTCATATTAAAAGAATAATTAAAAACTGCATTAAATGTTGATTAAATTGTTCCTAACATGAATTTAATTCCAACTCCAAAAAGTTAATGTTGTATAAGAATTACGATATCACCTTAAGTTATATCACTCTGATATATATATTTTATCGGGAGTAATTATTTTTTACTTTTTAGTGCATTTTTAAATTTTTATAATAAACCTTGAAGTCGGTATTTATTTTTTGTAAAAAAGCATTTTTAATGTAATATGTAATTATCATCGCCGATATAGTCTCTAACGATGATTCTTTAGATTCCTTTATTCAAAATTTATCGAAGGTTAATTTTTTGCTGTAATTTCCGATTTTTTTTTTGGTGGGGCGTCAACACAGGATCTCTGTCTAAAAGCGATTTCAGTGAAAGGAATCAGATACTAATCTGGTCAGAAATAGGTGGAATGAAAGAACTAAGAACTAGAATAATAGAAAGGAAGAGAAAAGATATAATGTAAGAGACGATATAATGAGTAAGAAACCGAGGTACAACAAACTATAATACAGAATGCTATGCTTATTCGAAAGAGCATTCAAAGAAAATATGATCAGAATCACGAACAGCTTCATAATTGAGCGAAAGATAACAATTCAGAGAGGGTCTAACATGAAGACGGAAACGTTTAGATGGTAGTAAAGAATGCTTAAGACGTAAACGAACAATGATATGACGGAAGAACGACGTAGTGTAGGAAAATCATTAAACCAGAGAAGGACAAATAGACATAGCTAGATAGATAGGTAAAAGGAAAATTTATTAGGGAAGGAAGGGACATAGGTATCCGGCCAGAGCATAGAACGAACTATTTTGCACAGATGAAGCAAGTTAAAAGCTTGAATTTTAGAGAAATGATAAGAGGATGCATCAATCCGAGCCAAAGAATCCGCTAATTCATTTTATCCTTTATACCCATATGGCTAGGGACCCAGAGGAAATCAAAGTGAATAAAGTCGAGTGAGAGAAAATTTTAGATAAGGGAACGTACGCGAAGGATAATAAAGTCGTAGGACTGAGTAGGAATATAGGAAGAAATAGCTTAGAGAGCGGTAAAGGAACGTTGAGAGAAATGTACACAGTGGGGCGTAGAACAGCTCTTAGTTCAGCAGTGAAGATAATACAGAAAGAGGAAAGATGGAAAGATTCAGAGAAATTCATGTTTGGGAGAATGAAAGAACTCCACCAAGCCCTCTTAAATTATCTGTAAAAATGGTCCTATGAAAGGAAAAACGAGGCCTGATGGTATCGCGAGGAGAAAATTTGGAAAAAGAAGAAAAACGTAAAAAATTTCGAAAGGGCGGGAAAAATCGGCAAAATTAAAGGAAAAGCAACGGAGATTTATGAGGAGAAATAATATAAGTGAAAAATAATTCAGACGCAAAAAAAATATGTAAAATAATAGAAACTTTTTAGGAATAAAGCGTCAGTTACACTGAATAGATGGGTAAGAAGAAATAAAAAAATTGTAACTGGAAATTTCGCGATATAATTGTTTTCCGGTACAGAATAATAATAAAAAAAACACAATTGTATGACTATGAGTACAAATGCAATAAATAGAATCTTATGACATCTTTCCACTGGAACAAATGGTGCTGCATACTTTCGATACATACTAATGAAGAATCATTATTTGTTTTAACAATTTAAGATAAGAAAAATTAGTTTAATTTCATAAAAATTGATCATGGTATGAAGTTGAATATGATGTCAATCGATGTTTTAACATAGTAGGGTATAACATGGTCCAATATTGAAAAGAAAATGTATTTTTTTTCTCTTCATAATTACTTATAAGTTGTGTTTACGTAGATGAATGATGTATTGTCAACGTAAACAGAATTTTATGATAAGTACTTTATAATCGTCAATTATTTACATGACTCCTATCAGTCGCAATACAAATAACACGTTTATAAAGATAACAATTAATTAACATAATCATGCTGAAAAGAATAAAAGATGGTACATAAAACTTCATGCAACTATTATATTAATTTCAGGAAAAATTAAGGTGAATTTTCGATATGTTTAAAAATAAATTTCCGAGAAATGTTAGAAATAAAAACACAGAACTTAATTATAATAACACAAAACCGGACAACAAATTTATTATAAAAAGCTAACAAAATTTTATAGATATTATTATATTTATGCAATTAAATATAAATTTCATCACAAAAGACATTAAATAAGAGTTCTTTGATATCATAGTATAAAGAGAATTTGAATATGGTAATAAAAAAGTGATAAATGTAATCTCATAGTATAAAGATTGCCAAATAAAAGTATAAAATTATTTTTCGGTGATATAGAAGATTATACGATCAGAATGATAAGGAACAATGAATACGTAATATTAATTTCATTCATTTAATTAAAAGGAGCACATCGATAGGGAAATTATTAAGCATCATAAAAAGAAATCCATTTGTTTCACTAATTAACAAATTTCCTTAAGAGACTATTCATGTAAACGCTGTAGAAAATCGTGTATTGAAACAACATATATGCAAAATACATAAAATAATAAAAGCTCAGAAAAATTTATTACCATTATTATTTTTTTATGCGATGGAAAGAATCTTAATTTTATTGAATTCTCGTTTTATTTTTTCTCGCTTTCACAACTAAAACGACTTTCTTTTCATTATACTTCTTTTTGACATCGATGAAGATAGGCTCTACACCTATCTTGCTCGTATAAATAAATCATAAGTTTAAGTAGAGGGAAAATAGAGAATTTACTAAACTCATTGCCTTCAGTGTCTTCGTAACAAATTAACAACGCTTATTTCAACAAGATTAATTTTATTCGTGATAACTAAAACAACGATGGAAAGCAACAAAAGAAAGCTTTAAATTAATAACATTTATTTTTATATACGCGTATTTTAAGATTACCGTATACATAAATTATCTTTACAGTGGATATATATATATAAATATATATTGCAACCAAATATAAAGTTAGAGCGGTGATTTATTTAATATTCGAGATCGTCGATACTGATAATGTTTTAATCTGTCTTAATTGTGCATTATACTCACACTCATCTAGTGCGCATTATGTGCAGCTGCATTCATGCGCATGTACGCAACCCCTAAAGCAGTGTACACGGTTTGCAATAATATCATCCCTTTATGTACACACACACACACACACTCTACCTACATGGTTAACTGCGATGACTATTCGGTCGGGTAAATTAATTAACCACTCTCAACAGATAGCAGCATGTATAGCGAACAAAGTTTTAAAAACTAAAAACAATAAAATTAAAGATAGCACTGCAAAGCCCGATTTGTTATGGTGATTACACATAATTTTTATACAAGATAGCATTAACAAAAGAAATATTAAAAAGACAGCTTTCTAATTTTTGACGTAATTAAACGAAATAGATAGATAATATTAAATGGGTCCGTCTATTTTCAAAAAAAGACTAATTCAAATAATCATCCACACATAACTCAGCTAAATATTTATTCATTGAAATTTATAGAGAAGCATCTATTAAAAAATAAATGGAATATTCATCATCAGAAACATTACAGAAATAACCTATTCTATATTTAACAGAAAAAATATTTTAGTTAACAATAATGATAAAAATAACTTAAAAGGTCATAAATAATATTATAGAAATAAATAAATACACGATTTAATTGTCTATATTGTTAATAAATTATCAACATCGATATTTCGCAAAAATTTAATAAATATTTCACTAAAACTTCAATTATAGAAATTCGTGTACATCAGTAGTGTTTTTTATTTAAAAGTTAATAATTAGATGCTAGAAATAATTCAATTTATTTTTATATGTGTTGTAGGTATGCGCGTTATTTCATCGAACCCTAAAATTATCAGAAACTGGAACTAGTAAAAATAGTACTGGGTAATCCACAAAAACGGGAATTATTAGACTTAAAAATTTTAAGTGTACATAAAACCGACAATGTTAATTTTGATGATGAAAAATTTCAGAACATTTTGTAATTTGATAAATTTTTTGAAAGATAATAAATAGTTTGGATTTGACGAAGGTAAACCTGCAGTAAATATACTGGAAAAAAAAAAAAAACCTTCACATATCGTAAATAAACATCTAGTCGAAGATAATAAACCTGTAGTAACATTTCTAGATTAGATTAACGTATCTGACACAGTCAAACATAAAGCATTATTATAAGATATGAAAAAAATTAAGATTGTAGGGAAATATAAAGCTTAGCAATTAACTTTAGAAAAACAAACTAAAATAAATAGTAAACTTAGTGAAAGCCTTCAATATTGCGATGCAGAGCAAGGTATAATAATAGCAACATGCACAAATACATTAACTAATTACGATGAGAATTTTAGAATGTTTATATATCTAGACAATGTCGTGAAGTACGCTTCGTGGTATAAAAAGAAAGAAATTGCACTAAAATAATGTTTTTTTAATCTGTCAGAAGTACATTTAGTGATGTACAGAAGCATGTAAAGGTGAAACATATCAGAAATTTGGATAAACTAATTGCATTAAATTCAGAAATGTAAACGTAGATGATACATTGTAGGTACAGTCAACTCGCGATTATTCGGACTCCGTTTTCAAAAAAATAAAAATAAATAAAAAAAGAAGAAAAAGCCAAAGCGCTTTTATAAAATCCACAGCTATATGCAAGTACGTATCTGAATATTTGTTTATATTTGCTGCAAATGAAGATGCTGTGAAATTTTTAAAATTTGGTTTCGCAAAGAGTTTGTGCCCACAGTTGCGAAACATTTGACCGACAAACAGTTACCGAGGAGAAAAGCAATCCTTATTCTCGACAATGCTCCAATCCGGCAATTGAGGAGTTACAAGATGGTGATATAAAGGTAAATATGTTTCTTCCAGCAAATGTTACATCGATTCGTCAACCTACGGATCAAGGAATCTTAGAGGCCTTCCTTCTAACCAGACTAATATCAAGCGTTGAAAATGATGAGGACTGTCAGGTTCCTTTAAAATCAGTTGATATACTTGATGTTATCACTTGGTTATCTGAGGGATGGGAAGAGATTAGTTCGACAGCATTAGTGCGGTCGTGAAAAATATTATTAGATCATAAAGTTGGTGATAAATGAGATGAAATTAACAAATGTGATTTGAACAGTTCAAAAAACAACGGGGAGCTTGTTTTTCTAATAAAAAATATTCCAGGATGTGAAACGGGTAGTAATACGGATGACGTTGCAGAATGGATGGGCAGCGACGAGATCGAAGAAATGGCAGATGAGGATATCATGGTACTCAACGAGGATCCAGTTGAAGAAAATATGTGCATAACGAGCTCCTTCAAAGTGTTATACCACAAGGATGAGAAGGCGATCGAAGTAGCGCTGGAGTACATTACTCAACAGAAAGAAGCGTTACCCACTGATATCATTTGTTTACGCAAGTGGCGAGATATATCGGCAAGGAAGAGAATGCAGCGAAAGGCATAGACCTTAATCACAGACTTCTCTAAAAACTAGTTAATCTACACCGTAAGTTAATTTTCATGTATTACTCTTTTATAGGATAAGTTAATTTTCATTTTTTCATTTAATTTGCAGTATTTAACCTTGAACTCCGGCGTATCCGAATTTTTTACTATCCCGATCGGCTGGCCGCCCAATTAATTTGTATAATCGCGAGTCGACTGTAGTTGTAATAACTATATTAACAAAACTAGTAGAAAATAAATAAAAAATTTAAAAGTTGAACAGGAGAAGTGGGGAGATTTTTTGAGAGGGGGGCGTCAACTATGGGCATCAACCTAGCGAAAGTGTAATTTTTAGATGTTTCAATATGCGGCAACAGGATTGAAATCCAGTCCTACCCGTACGGAGTATCACTGCCTAATCAATTACGCCACAGTAGCTAGCTTAATAAATTGCATCGATTTAAACTTACGTGAAATATATTTACACATTTAACATCATTATTTTTATCACAGAGATCAAGTTACCTCTATGTTATTTTTGAGTACATGTACCAATTACGAATAGAACTTTGTACTACAATTTTCTCTCGAGTAAATTTACAATTAAGCGGAACAGCTTGTATTTGTATAGTATATTAAAAATAAACAATAATAAAAGTAACGACACCAACAGACGGGCTTTTGCCTTTTAGGGCCTTAAATTGTTATTATTCATAAAAAATATTCAACTTAAATTAATAATTTTTACCTTAAATAAATTCCAATTAATAAGTTAAAAATAAAAAAAAAATTGTAATGTCTAAAATATGACATATATTGAACTTTTCAAATGAACAATATATTGCAACCAATAAATATCAGTCTCCTTTGAATACATTTATGAACGAACGAAATGTGTCTTTGACTACGTTCATAAACAAGCGACCTTATACACTGTTCCGCGGTAACTAGATCACGATATTTATAATAAACAGTTATATAAATATAATAAAAATTTAATATAGTAATTCAACTTAGAACATGATTGCGCGATATAGACGCGCAAACTTATTTCATTTCATACGCATGTTTACGTATTTAAAAAATAACTCCTACTTTTATTCCATAAATTTCATTAGTTTAGCTGTTTTTCTAATCAGTCGCAAGAGCCATCTTTCCAGCCTGTGAGCCATCGTTGGTCCACTAATGAACAATCAAATTCTGGTTTTCCCAATTTACGATTCACAGAATTGTGAGCCCAGCATAACCATTGACTTAGTGTGGCCTGAGAGCTAGTTTCAGGAGGTCGCTCTGTAATTCTTTAAACGCAAGAAAGAAATAATTTATTTTGTTTCTTCATTTTTTATAACATATAAAATTCAACAATTATTATGTATATAAGCTTTATTTATTACTATTTTTTTAATGTTAAAACTCGCATTGAAACTAGCATGCTTTGTTATCGCAAAAATTAAAAATGTAAATTATTGTAATAATAAGAATTAGATTGCCATTAATAATACAATTGAATGTCAATATGAATATAATGCATTTGGATATATCACATTTTTTGTTTTGCCTTCTAGTGTTTAAAAAGATAAATGTTGTGATTTCTGATATCTTCTTGGCAATTCTTGTCTAATGACCAATAAAATCGCTAAGTTTAAGAGCGATTCCTCGAATATTTTAGTAAATCGAGAAAATACAGATTTATATATATATATTATATTGATTGCAATACGAAGAATACAACGCTTACCATGCGCCGGCAATATTGGTAAAAAAAAAAATTATTCCGCAATAGTTTTCAGTTATAACATTTAATACAATTCTAGTTGCTTCACTTAAATGTGTGTATAACGTAATTTACTATATATAAATAATAGAAATATACATATTAGTATAAAGAAATAACCCTTTATACTGTTTTCATTTGTAATACTTTTGTATATTGACATCTTATAATATACCTACATTTTAGAAAAATCATTTGCACAAATTTGGCACGGATAAAATTGGGTAAAACGTTCAAAAAATTGTTTCATATTTCTCTGAACTTCGGGTGTAGCATTGTCGGGGTAATACGCAGCCATCGTATGCAAATAAGACCATGTCTTTCTACCTGAATATTTTAGCAATATACTTATTATTTCTTATTAATATTAGATAAAGATAAATTTACATTTTTTTATGTCCATAAAGTACTCATACATAATTTCAAAAAAGAAAAAGTTACGATTACCCAATTCATCTTTATCCAACGGACAATCATTACGAGCGTGTACATTTTGTACTTTATTCTGAACTCCATCCTAAAGGCATATTTAAATATATCACTATGTACTAATTATAAGAATACTTTGTAACTACTGTTGAACAGGAAATCGCGAAGATAAAATTACCTTTTGAAACTTAGCCCATGATGTAAAATCCATACAGGCTCTACAAGGTTTTTGTTCCTTTGAATCAAGTCTTGACTTTGATCGTCCAATTAAATAATCACCACTATTTTCAAATTCGACATAGCGGTCACGATGGCTAGGCATTTTTTTTTTTTAAAAATACGCCGGTGTATAAAAAATATTTATTTTCAATATTATTTTGTCGGTGGTTAATTCGACCAGCATTAAAAATAAACAAATAGATTAAGAAATATACAACTAAAATGATATAATAAAATGTAAAATTATTTATAAGAACAAAAAAAAAAATCAACCAAACAAATATTTTCATTTATGTTTACATAACAATTATATATTTATAGAGTAAATTTTTTTTTTTTGATAAATTTAAACTGAAAGGATTTTGAACTTATATACTTTTTTATTTTTATCTATTAGTTTAAATTTCACTAAAATTAAAAATATATTTATTTCATATAATGAAATTTATAAACTACTTTACATTTATGACTTCATTAAGTTATAAATAATTCTAGAAAAGTGATTTAACAAAATTTGTTTATATAGACACTATTAGCAGTGTTCAGCTATGATAACTCGCGGTCTTTTTAATAAAATTGTTTCTAATTTGAGTTTTTTATTTGTCTATTTCCAAAAAAAAAAAATATATATATATAATAATTACACTTTAACTTACATCTGTCATTCTTTTTTCCATATTTATCCGTTTAAATTTCATGTTTAATGATAAAGGTTAAATAGTTTTTTAAGTGAATTTCAACCGCTATAAAATGGTTATAGTACCTGAAATGTTTCATATATTAAATTTATTCACAATAAAATTGTTTGTTTACTACAAGAAGTAATTGCATAAATGATGGACCTAATATTTTTTCTATATTTGAAAATTTATTATAGTCTTAGAATATTTTAAATTGAACGATTTAATAAGATTTCTTTTGAGGATTCCATACACATAATATATGGAATCCTATAAGATAGTTCAGAAATTACAAAAATATCAAATAAAATTTAATAATTCAGGAATGACTAGACTTATAAATTTAAAATTTTGATCATAAATTACAATTAGAATTCCCTTTAAAACGATGTATAACTTTAGGACAATTTTTGAGCACTAAACATAGTAAAAAACTAGCAAGAATACACAGTTTGTCCCAAAAGTAAGTTAAATGAGTCCAGGAAAAAATATTTACTGCAGATATAGGTACAAGCAACTAAAATTCTTCAAAGTAACTTCCTTCCACAACAGAACACCGGCACCAACGTTTTTCCTAGTTGCTGAACGCATCCCGGAAGGCGTTGATGGGAATCTCCTTCAAGCACCTCATCGTTGCTTTTTGGATGGTTTCCCAAGTTCCGAAATAGTGGCTCTTGAGTTCCTTCTTGATCTTTGGAAACAAGAAGTCTGATGGTGCCAAGTCAGGACTGTATGATGGCTGGGGCAGTGTTGCCACAACAACATTTTGCTAAGTACTCTATGACAATGAAGGTGGTGTGCAACAGTGCATTGTCATAATGAAGATGCCAAGTGTTGGCGATCTCCTTCCTGACACACTTCACTCTGCTTTTAAGCATTTTCAGGACTTCCAAGTAAAAATGACTGTTCACTGTTTGTCCGTGTGGCACAAACTCTGAGTGGGCAATGTCTCTTTTGTCAAAAAAAAGCGATGAGCATGGCTTTCACACGGGGTCGTTCATTCTCTTATTTTTTGGACGCCGTGTGCCACTTATTTTTCGTTTGGACTCCGGATTATACTCAAAAACCCATGGTTCGTCACCTTTATCCAAAAAATTCGGATCACTTTCACACTGCTCCAAAAGGTCATGCAAGATTGTTGAACGAGCAGCCTTTTGCTCATCAGAAAGTACCTTGGGAACCATCTTCATGTAGATCATCCACATGCCCAAATCTTCAGTAACAATGCGATGCACAGTACCTTTGGGAATATTACACTCATCTCCCAGCATTCTAACAGTCAGACGTTGGTCAGAGTTCAACATGTCCCTCACTTTCTTCACATTTTGGTCAGAATGTGAGGTTGACGGGCACCCAGAGCGGTCTTCGTCTTCATGTCCTCTCTGCCCTTTTAGAACATCTTGTGCCAATGGTAAAATATATTTTGGGACATGGTATTATCGTCATAAGTTTCTCTCTGCATGGCAACGGTCCCGGCGTCCGTTTCATTAAGTATAACACAAAATTTTATTGGAGTAACACTGGTCCTTGAAATGCGGCATCTTGAAATTCCGACGCGTCACTAAAATAGCCGTTCAACTGGCAGCGGTGAGCACTGTGGGACAGTCCGCCGGCAACTGATGCGGGTATCGTTGACTTCCCTGACCCCCCCTCCACCAAACTGTTTTACAAAATAAAATTACAGATAAACACCTGTTTAACTCTACGCCTGTCCTGAAGCCATTTTAATTTTTCGTTGAGAACATGATCCTTTAGACTACTGCATTGATTAATAACTAGTTATGTTTCCCAGATCAAACACTGAAGGATTTAAAAGAACCTTCAACGGAATTCAAAACTGATCAAGGTTTTATCAAAAGTACAAAACAAGAAACAAAAAGTATGTTCTTGTAAGTGGTAGCTTAAGTAAAAAAGTTGAAGAAACTAAAATAAATGCCAAACAAACACATAAAAGAGCACTTTAGAGAAAAAGTACAGGTGATACTACTACTTTCTGCTTGTATTCTCAAGGCCCTAGCTCCAAATTTAAAAAAAAAATATTTTTTCCAGGTGTGTGATATATTAATTGAAAGAAAAATTTTAAGAGAATGAAACCATATTTCATCAAAACTTTCGAAGTTGGCAAAACATTCAAAATAGTGTGAAAAATAATGTGTCCCCTTTTTATATAGTAGTTATTATATGCAGTTAAAAATTTCAAACTAGTTTATAAATACATACTTTACCAGATATTTCACTAGTTTAGAACATATGGATTTTTAAGTTAAAAATTTATAATTATCTTTAACTTAACATATGCAATCCTTGCATGAAACATCATGCTTGACTGACTTTCCTTTAATTAATTTGTTTAATAAGTACATAATTTGAAGGATTTTTTTTTTTTTAACACAAATTCATTAAACAACCCAATATTATTGATATTTGTTTGTGGTAGAGTTTTATTAATAAATTTTTTTCCCCTTTTTATCTGCATACAATCTGTTCAGTTGAAGCATAAGTAGCAATGTTATTTTATGTAAACCATGGTGGAACGCTTCCCAGTGGTCGGTTGTATGTACGTTATTTATTGGATTATGTTGAGCTATACAGATTAATGACTATGGACGAAATTCTGGTTCACTTTGGCTGTGTCGTTTCAATCGTCTGAATCGTACGCTATTCTGCGAAACATTAGCCGCTAGCGGATTGATGTGGTTCCCAAATCGATGAAAGTATCTTCTAGCAAAGGTCGTAATTACTTTTTTAACCATTGCAATGTAGAGGTCTTTGTGTATACCATCATTATGGACAATCCATGGTGCCGCCAAAATATCTTGTAGGAGTTTGGACTGAAATCTTTGTATAATTTTAAGATTTGAAATACTCGTCGTTCCCCAGATTTGAATACCATATGTCCACACAGGTTCTAAGATTGCCCTGTATTGTAGCACTTTATTTTCAACCAATAAAGATGAATTTTTGTTCATTAACCAACGCAGGCTATTTGATATCTAGTTGCTTTCGTTTTGTAATAATATGATCTTTGAAGGTGAGCCGTTGGTCAAGATGTAACCCGAGATATTTTACAGCACATGAATTGGAAATTGTCTGTCCATTCAACTGGATCGGCAAATTTTGCCCTTTGTTTAAGGTAAACAAAACCTGCTTTGACTTTGATTTGTTAACTGCAACTCTCCATTGTTTATGCCATTTCTCCACACATAGCAGATGATTTTGTAGCTGTTCGGTGGCTATGATGTTATCTCGATGAGTTGATAAAATAGCCGTGTCATCAGCAAACATAACTATGGTTGTATCATTATTTTCTGGGAAGTGGTGTGGATAAATTTGATTCAATACGGGTCCCAGTACACTGCCTTGTGGTACTCCTGACATTATAGGGTAAATTCGTGAATAATCACCATTTACATTAACACGAAAGTATCTTTCTGCTAGGTAGGACTTCATTAACAGGTAATAGGGATGAGGCAGTTGATGTTTCAGCTTATATAGTAATCTGGTATGCCAGATCTTGCCAAAAGATTTCTCAACGTCGAGAAAAATCGTAGTACAATATTTCTTTTCTTCAAAGCTTTTGCTTATGATGTCGACTATTATGTGTGTTTGCTCTATTGTACTGTGGTAGTTCCTGAAACCAAACTGATGGTCGGGTATCACTTTATTTTCTTCGAAAATAGGTTTTATTCTTCTGAGCAGAATTTTTTCGAAGAGTTTAGAGAAGATTGGCAATAAGCTGATAGGCCTGTACAAAGTCGTTTCATATTGAGGTTTTATCGGTTTTGGAATCATTACTATTGTAGCGAATTTCCATTGTATCGGAAAGTAGCCAGTTTGAAAAATTGCATTGAAAATGTGTGTCAACAATATTACAGCTTTTCTTGGCATTCTCTTAATGATATTAGCTGTGATCAAATCATACCCCGGTGCCTTCTTTGGATTTAAATGTTTTTGTATGTATGCCTTTACTTCCATAGGAGATGTTGGCTTTATTGGGAGTGACACCTGAAATGGTACCTGCAAATATTTTTCTATATCTTCTTCATGGCTTGGAGTATCACTTTGATGCGGTTGAAATACCGTTGATAAATATTCAGCAAATACGTTCGCTTTTTCTTGATTAGTTCGTTCCGAATTTCTGTTTTCCTGCTTCTAATAGCGCCTTCTTCAATTGCCGACCTGCTCTATTTAGAATATTTTTGTTGATTGGATTTCTATAATTTTTCCATGTTTGCCTTAATTTTCTTTTTTCGGATATCTGATCCCTTATTGCCTTTGGATAATATATTACTTGAATTTTCTCTTTCTTGCCGGGTGTGGCTAAGCACGCGGACTTTTGTATATACTTCGTAAGTTTTTCCACGGTCATTTCAATCTCTTTCCCAGTTTTCAAAGACACTTTCAAGTCTATATCGCTTTCGACGAATTACTGGAACACTACCCAGTCAGTGCTCCTGTTTGTTAATACTGGTTTTTTGTACTACCTGTATTACTGCGGTATCCAGATCTAAAATTTTAGGTGAATGATCAGAAGTAGCGTCCCAAGAAGATTCTATCAACGTGTGATCATTATTAATTCCTTTACTGACGAAAAAGGCTAGTAAGGAATCTTTTTCCTGTCGGATGGTCAGTATGTTGGAATTCCATCTGATAAGCAGTAAAGTTTATTTTTTTGAAGGCATGCTTGCAGTTGCTTTCCTTGAGGAGTTGTTAATCTTGATCCAAATGATGTATGCTCGGCGGTGAAGTCCCCACTTACTCCCTAATGTATTGCAGTATTCCTCAAAATGCGTCTGCTGTATGCTATGCCTGGAAGGACAGTAGATGGACGATACTACTAGCGAATTGTACTGGGTTTCAATTTTCACAGTACATGCTTGCAAATATTCTTTAAAAAACTGATCCATCTCATGATGCGTTATTGATGTTTTGATAATTATAGCTGTACCCCTGTGTGCTCTACCACTGGGATGCAGAGTGTGGTAGATACTACATTTAGGTATTTTTATATAGCTTTTGTCAGTAAAGTGTGTCTCAGATAACATTAACATATAAATTTTATTGGTTATCAAAAATGCCTCAACTTCATGCCGATACTATGCCAGCCCGTTGATGTTCTATATTACTATTCTTCGGAAGTGATTCATTTTGAAAGCACTTTATTTATTACTGTTGATAACATATTAATAATCATTACATTTTATTACATTAGCTGATTAAACATAATTTTAAATTCTGCTAAGAACTCCTAGAATTGATTATTATTGTTGCTGCGTATCTGGTCATTATTATTTTGTGATATTGTTTCTCGTGCTACCCTTTTTTGTATACCATTTTGTACTACACTGGTGAAAGTGCGATCAGTAGTATTGGTGGCTTGTCTTAAATTAGGGGCACTGATTGTCTGCGGGAAATTTGTATTATTGTTTTCAAATTTTTGCATGTTCCTGCTTATCTGTTGCAGATTATAAGATTTGTTACGTATCTCCAGCAAGTCCTTGTATACAGTACATGCTTTGTGGTTAGCTGTATGATTGCCGTCGCAATGAATACATTTAGCCGGTGCATTTGCTGATTTTTGACAATCTTTAGTTTCGTGGTATCCGCTGCACTTAATTTTGTTTTTGATTTTTGTACATTGATTACGTTTCTTGTTGCATATCCAGCGTTCATTAAAGCCTGCTTGATTTCATCTGTGGGCATAGTATGGTGGATATTTTTGATTACTACTCGGTACGCTCTTTCTTCTTTCAGTTGGTATGTGTGGTATATATACTCTTTACTTTTAAATATCTAATTATTTTTCTATAACTGTCATTACCGCTCGTTTTTAATTTAACTTTTCCATCATTTAATGCTTGGCAGATGAATTCCTCCTTTTTTAACATTGAAGAAAAGGCAGCTTCCATCTCTTATAATTAGTAACTCCATATATAAAAATTGGAGGTGGTTTGGGTAACCATTTAGCCTCGTAATCTTCTGCACTAGACGATTTGTCGTTTTCGGCCGATTTATACAACAAACAATTTTCATTTTTTTGTAAACTTTAAAATCAGCAAAATTTTAATAATATCTATTTTATCCTAGAGACTTACTTAAAGTAAAATTTATCTCATAAATTAAAAGCTAATTACACACTATATTGTTCATAATTAAAATAAAAAGGAAAGTGATTTATTTTTAAAATCACATATGGCATAAATTTAAATAATCATATTGGAATATTATAAAAAAGAATGCACCACCATAACAGGTTTTGGTTTCAGCCAGAAATAGAAAAAAAAAATTAGTTTTCAGTTCATTTAAAAAATATATATATTTCTGTTGGACATTGCACTTTAATCATATGCAATAATAGTGTAAAACTGTAATAAATAAATACTAATCGACAGTAAAATTTGTTACATTACAATTCACTTTTGTTTACTGCATATAGTTTGATGATGTTACATTTCTTACATTTCCTATTACGTTGTAGCCTGAAAATTATAGTAATCAAGTAAAGAATTGGGAAAATAATATAAAATAATTTCATTTAATTACTTGATAGCAGTTTTTTACCTATGGCTTTGCCATGTATTTAGGACCATTTCCGAATGAGGTTTAGGATAGATTTATCATTTAAATGATCCTATTATATTAAACTGATGGTGAGTAACATAGATTTTATTTAAATAGTTAATAGTTATTGAGTAATATTTCCTATTAAACCAAATGAGCACCACATTTTTAAATGTATTTTTCATTAGTTACTCCATTAGACATTATTAGATCTCATGATTTCTCACAATCTTCACTAGCATTAATTCTACAGTTTCTCACATTATCGGACACATTATCTGCAGTGAATATGGCCCATTTTGTCCTATTACATTTCTCTTTCAGTAATACTTCTTCTAGCTCTATGTAATTTACTGTATTTGGTTATATTCAAGATAATAGAAACGTTCTTCTTCAGTTTCTAAGGAACAAACTGAACTTTACCTTTTTATTTTGTTTGTTTCATAAGAGTTGTTATTTTTTTAGGTTTCCGTATACATATAATGTACGAAATCCTAATAAGATGGTACACAAATGACAAAAATATCAAATAAAAATCAATTATTCACGAACGGCTTGACTTATAAACTTCAAATTTGGAACATAAATTACAATTAAAATTATCTTTAAAACGATCTATAACTTGAAGATGACCGATTACCCTGGGCGGAAAAAAACCCAAAAAACCGTCAAGAATATATAATATGGTACATAAAACGACCTCAAAAATCACTTAAAAAATCATAACTCGTCACTAGATAAACTTATAACGCTGAAATTCAAAATATAAACTACAATGCAGGCGTACTTTCATAAAATAAAAAAATTAGGTTACAAAAGTTATGTAAAGTTGCCCAAAAGTTCAAAAAACCGCAAAAAATGACGTGCCCCCCCCCCCTAGAGTCGCGAGTATTGTAGTTAAAAATTTTGAACGTGGCTAAAAATACGCGCATCCCCGTAAATTCCTCTAGTTTGAAACATCCGGATTTCCAACTTTAAAACTAGACCTCAGGGGCGACGAAAGCTTGAAATTTTGTAAAAAAATATTTTTTTTTACAGGCATGCGATATATCCATGGAAAGATTGCTATTTGTCGGGAACGAAACCGTATTTAATTTCGTTAACGAAACTTTCGAAGTTGCCGTAAAGTTCAAAAAAAGCGCGAAAAATGACGTGTAGCCCCCCTCTAGCGCCGCGAATATTACCGATAAAAATTTTGAACACGGTTAAAAATATGCGCTTCCACGTATATTTCTCTAGTTCGGAACATTCGAATTTCCAGCTTTAAAATCGGACCCTCGGGACGCCGAAAACTCGAGATTTTGGAAAAAAATATATTTTTTTTCAGGCTTGTGATATATCATTAGAAAGATCTCTATTAGTCGGGAACGAAACTGAATTTAATTTTCTTAACCAAACTTTCAAAGTTTACGTAAAGTTCAAAAAAGCGTGACCTCCAATTTGCAGACCCCTCCTTATAGCTATAAATTTGGAACATGGTAGAAAATACGCGACTCTACGTATATTTTCCTGATTTAAAACAACCGGCTCCCCAACTTTAGAATGAGACCTGCAAGGCACCAAAAATTCAAAATTTTGAAAAAAAATATTTTTTTTTTGGGGTTTGTGATATATCATTAGAAATATCGCTATTTATCGGGAACGAAAACGTATTTCATTTTCTTAACAAAACTTTCAAAGTTGTCGAAAAGTTCAAAAAAGCGCGAAAAATGACGTGATAGCCTCCTAACGAAGCAAATATTACAGCTAAAAATTCTGCACACGGTTAAAAATATGCGCTTCTACGTATATTTTTCTAGTTCGAAACATCCAGGTTTCCAGTTCTAAAATTAGACCCTCGGGGCACCGAAAGCTCAAAATTTTGGAAAAAAATATTTTTTTCTCCGGGTTGTGATATATTATTAGAAAGATCGCTATTCGTCGGCAACGAAACTGTATTTCATTTTCTTAACGAAACTTTCAAAGTTCCGAAAAGTTCAAAAAAACAAAAAAAATTACGTGTCTTTCCCCTAGCTCCACGAATATTACAACTAAAAATTTTGAACGCGACTAAAAACGTGCGCATCCCCTTATATATCTCTAGTTTATAACATCTGGATTTCCAGTTTTAAAATTGGACCCTTAAGGCGCCGAAAGTTCGAAATTTTGAAGAAAATTTTTTTTTTTCTAAGGCATGTTATATACCGTTGGAAGGATCGCTATCTGTCGGGAAAGAAACCGTATTTCATTTTCTTAATGGAACTTTCAAAGTTTGCCGAAAAGTTCGAACAAGTGCGAGAATTGATTTGTGACGCGAGTATTATAGCTAAAAATTTTGAGGGAAGTAGAAAATATGGGCATCCATGTATATTTCTCTGGTTTGGAACATCTAAGTTTCCAACTTTAAAATTAGTGGCTTAGGGCTCTGAAAGCTCGAAATTTTGTAAAAAAAAAATTTTTGTCAAGTGTATTATTATTGGAAAGAGCGCTATTTTTTGGGGACAGACCCGTATTTCATTTTTTTAACGAAACGGTTTGAAATTTACTAAAAATTCATAAAATTCTGAAAAATGACGTGTAGCCCCGCTTGTAATTTATGTATTGTAGTTCAAGATTTTGAACAAGGTTAAAAAAATGTGCGTCCCTGTTTATTTATTTACTTTGGAACATCTAGGTTTCCATCTTAAAATTCGGAACCTTAAGCGCCGAAAGCTCAAAAGTTTCAAAAATAATATTTTTTTTTTCGGTCATAATCGATGGAAAGATCGATATTTGTCGAGAACGAAAACATAAGATATTTCCTTAATGAAACTTTCAACCCTTGATGTTCCAAACTTGAGAAATATATGTCGAAGCGCATATGTTTAACCCTGTTCAAAATTTTTAACTGTAATACTCGCGTCGCTAGAGGGGAGGAACTGTTTTAATTTTTTGGCAACTTTAAAAGTTTCTAAATACGGTTCGGAATTATGTTTAGAGACACCCGTGGAACTGGCATATGAATTTCGACTGTTACTGGTTGAATATCGGACGGTAACATTATCTGTTGAAAGTTAATATCCGCACGAACGGCTAATATTATTTCCCCATGCGCACGACAAGCAAGCACCGGATTTGATTCGAGAACTTTATAGTTTTTTAGTTTTAAATGTTGGTTTTGTTTTAAGTGGGTTTCTTTAATGCACGAAATAAACGGGTTTGTTAATCGGTGTTATTTTTCTTTTGGCTTTATCGGAATACGAGACTGCAGCGGTTTTTAGAATTTGGTTCGGACTGTTATAATTTGCATTAGTAGTGTTAGTACGAGGGCTAAGAAACGGAACGGGGTCACAGGTTTCGGTTTGGTTATTTTCATTACGGCTTGTGTTAGTGTTGTTATGAACTGTAATGAAAGGAACGGACTCATCGCATCATTGTTTAGGTGGTACGTCCGCCTGATGAAAAACAGATGCGAATAGTATTTCGATTTGTTAAACAATTTAACGCACTATTCTAGTAAATAAATAAAAAAAAAATATTTAATAATGGTCTAACATACGGAGAGAGTCGAAAGAAAAAACCGAATTGTTAAAAAATCATCTCAGTAGAACGACAGTCTTTGTCACATCGCGGAACTATATCGACCTTTTTTAGTAAAGTAACCAGTTCGTCTTGCAACCGAAAGAAGTTTGATAACAAAGTAACCAAATCGCCTCGAAATTCGCTTTTCAAATTAGTGACATTTACAAAATTCGTAAACTATAGTTTCGATTACCGTGTCTCTCCCTCCCATTCGCCGAGAATCCAGGACGCAATCACCAACGTACACCAAACTGACAGTAGGGAGCACCAGCATTCTAGCAGCCGCAGCAGAGTGATACGTAGCATTAATATTATTTCTAATTAATATTTTTTGTGTGTTTTCGTTTATATATTTATTAAATGTCTTTAACGATCGGCTATCCAAGAAAGATAGGTGTAGGGATTAACAAAATTACACATTTAAAAAAATCATAAAACCTTAATAGTAGTATTATTAAATCTAAACCAATAATTTAAAAAAATAAATAAAAATTAAATAAATAAAAAAAGGATTTAATTGATTTTTCTTCATAACCATTACATTGCACTTCAAATTAGTATTTTGCTTTACTGTTTTAAATTATTATTAGAAAAGATCTCTGAAATTTATTAAGATATTAAATTAAAATAGTAAAATAAAAATAGAAGTATATTCAAACAAATTTTCTTACATACTAAATAATTATAATTATTGTTAACTTTCATACGGAATCCTCAGCGCATGAAACCTCATGCTTGACTGAACTTGTTTTTTTTTTAACATTATCAATTCTAATTTGACATTAGCATATAATCATGAAATAAAAACATATGGTGTAGGTGAGTTGTTTTAAAATAAATTAAAAAATATAGGCATATATTAAATAAAACTGCTGAAAACAGTGAAGTGAATTTATTAAAAAAGAAACAAAATAAATAGCAATTAATAATTGATAGCTTTTACAAGAGCTATTTTTACAAAAACAAAACAATGGGAAAAACAAACCGAACCAAAGTGTGTACCAGAATTATATAGAAGTGGCTATTATATCAGTGCCACAATTCTTGTAATAAAAAACAAAAATTAAAAGAAACAGAAATTACCAAACAAAATATATATATATATTGTTGGGATCCAAATATGTGTGTGTGTTAATATTTAATACTAATAGTAATAATAGTAATCAAATGATAATGGTAGCTAAACTGGTTTGCTTACATTGAACTGCTAACAGCTGTGCTTGGTTACCAATAGGAATGAAAGAATGAGCATAACCCACATTTGTGCAAAAGATGGGGTAATTATCTGTCCATTAAGAGATAACTAATTATATGATGTGAAGATGTAAAATTTACTTATATTTGTTCTTATACTTGTACTGGTCACTGTTGAGTGGGTATGAGAAATATAGTGTTTAATTAAAGAAGACATGTTTTATATTGTTGAAGCTAATTGTGGTGTTTCATGTAATTATGTAAGAATATATTTTTTCCTGGCTGTGTCTGCTCATATCTGAATATTATCTGTTAGCTGGAAAAGAAGAATTTTGTATTTATAAATTTGTATTAATTAATAACCTGTTAAATAAAAATACTTATATACAGTTGCTGAAGTGTCTATACAATGAGCACAGTGGAAAACATTTGGTTTCAAATGTAAATAACAGTAGAATTTCTGAATATTTGTAGTTGAAGTTGGAAATAATATACATCTAGTCAGTGAGGTTGGTATCAATCCAGTACAAAGCAGGTTGGATTGTACAGTGCAGCTTTGTATGTAGAAGTTAAATTACAATTGAAATTATTATGTGTCAAGTAAAAGTGTCATAAAGTTTTGAATTAATATTGTGTATTATATGTAGTTATAGGTTTCTTTTTTTTTTTTTATGGCGCCATAGAACCTGTCAGTGTCTATTCATTTTTTGTTGCTATAGTGTCTGATGCATGTTAGATAATACATATCGTTCTTTTTGAATTTATTTGTAGTGTGATTCTAATTTTATATCCATGTGAAATACTACAATATATCATAGCGTGTCCCATCAGTTTTAAGTCGGTGGTTATAAAAGATGCAAACAAATTACAGAATTTTGATAGAAAAGATAATGCGCTTTTGGCAAATGCTGTTTTTATAAACGTCTGTCGTCTACAGCCCTATACTTTCAATTCCTTCATTGTACGTCACACAATTTACTTCGTTATATAGAGATGATGACGATATGTTTACTCTATGAAATATGAGTTTAATGTATAAAAGGCTTGATAATTTGGTAGACCTGTTTAAAATTTTCTCTTGTGATTATTGCTTTTTAGTATATAATAGGCGTGATCATTTTATGCGACATTTAAAGCAAGTTCATAAAACTGGAAAAGTTGTTTGCTTTTTATGCAATGAAGAATTTTTTGTTAATACTTTTTTGTTCATAGAAATTTTATCATAAAGTTCAACGTTTCTTTTGCACTATCATACAATATTAAGCTGTTTGTTACAGTTTTCAATTGAATTCCATTTCACTATGGACAAAACATTGTATTGATTTTTAGATTAATTTTGCACTTCTATATAATAATAAAATTCAAAACAACAGATTTTAAAACTGCATGCAAAATTTAAATAAAGATGAAAAATAATTTACCATATTTATTTCAAGTTTTTGTGTAATTACAGACCAAATACTATGTTTCATATTTACATTTTTAAAATCTTTGTGTTTTGTATTGTATAAAAATTCATACTTCCTAACCATTTCAATTAGTTTTTCCATTATATAGAATTTTTTTTTTTTACCCTGTACCAGTATGTATTCATACCACAAATAGTGGTGTTTGTAACATATTATACAGACCAATTTTGGACAACTAGAGTACAGCCCAATCTATCCATTGAGAGACTTGGACCATGTAATGATTCATTTCTCTCTTACTTATTATGTATAATGAAAAGGAAAGTTAGGTAATTGAAATTGCATCTCGGCACCATTTTCTTTTTAGCCTCCTGGCTGTATTTCCCAGCAGAGTGCTCCTATTCATTTTTCTAATATTTGGGTTACGGTGATATAATAATTTGTTGAAAAATTTTTCATACTGTTCTTTACCACTTTCTTCAACGAATGGAATCCTTAGATCATTGTGCAAAGTCTCCTTAGATACATACTTTAGGGCTGCTATCAACGTTTGCAAAATTTTAGACTGTTATTGCGGAGAATTTATGTTATTATTGTTAGTGATAAGTAATTGAACATTATTGCCTGAATCGCTGTTGCTACAGTTATTCAGCATAAAAGAAAATTGTGATGAAAAAGCACCAGCTGATTGTGCTGTTAATAAAAAAGGAACATGTGTATTATTTTTACTGATAATAGATGGCACGTTTTTGCATGATTGCAGAGGCTTCGATGGTTTCATATCTGCGACCTGGTCTCATACTCACGGAGGAAGATAGAATGGTGGTGAAGCCGTCGTCCACACGTGTAGCGCGAGAGGGCACAGCGAATACACACACTACTGTACGCCTCGAAACGTAAATAACCTGAAATTGTAAAAATGAATCGAGATCGAATACACAATAGAAAAGATTATCTGAACGCACAAACAAAGGACCATCAATTAACTTCACTCAATACATTCTTTAAATATATCAATTAAAAATGGCAAATAAGTGTTATACAAAAAACAACTATTATATCAAATATGTATATGAAACGTTTGAAATATGCGAAATGTCTTTTGAAAAACTCGCTCAATGAGCGATCGAAGCAAGGAATAATATTTTTTCGCTCACCTCTTTCGACTATTTTGATTATTTCTCGCTGCAATGGTCAGTGTTACATTTAAATGTACAGTAATCGATTTTCGGAAAATACATTAAACATTTTACATTTCACATTCATCGCTGCAATGGGCAACGGGTTTTAGAGTCTTTATAATTATATAACATTATACTAGTGGATCGAAAAATGGTTCGCTTCTTAGAAAAACTTAATAATTTATTTAGAAATAAAGAATTTTTAATGTACTCATATTTATTATTTTTTAAATAGTAAATTTTGATATAAATATAATTAAAATAACAAAAATTTTTATTATTTGTTATTATTATTTAAATAGTTGTTTCAAAATATAAATTATTAAAATAGAATAATTTAAATATAAACTGGTATTTCATGGAGTAAATATGACGTCATCATCTTTACTTAATGAAGAAAACAGTATGACGCGCAGTGAGGAAATTAAAAGTACGGGGCTGTAGACGCTTGTCTGTTTTCAAACAGTTTTGCGTACATATTGTTTATCTTGCAAATGCAGATGCGGGCCCTTTAACTTTCTAAATTTTATATGAAACTGCAACACTGAATTATTTTTCGCAGATGATAGTACGCATTACCAATGACATACTTGTTTGTAGAAGCAGGAAAATATATTGAAAAAATTATATTATTCAATGTTTAAATGCAAGCAAAGTATTTTTATTTCAATAGAATACTAATTTGAATCAGTTTTTCATGTAAAAATAGTATGCATAAATATATTTTAAAAATAATCTACAAAATATTTTATGTGAAAAATAGTTTTTTGAATTATCTCTGACGATACTTATTTATTAATAACTGAAATAATTAATTGCATTCACTACATTATGGGGGAAATATATTTTACAAATTTCACTGTACCAGCTGTGAAATTATTTTCATGTCAATAACATCAGCTGTTATTCGACAATGAATTCATACTTCGAATGAAATCGAACTAGTGAAATGCATCTTAGTTCTTAGCGGACGTTGGTTTTTTGTGTTTGGTTTGGAGTTTCGATGGTGAGGGTAGGAGTGTATGCTTTTTTATTTATTTATTGTGTCGTTTAAAATTACTAAAATGTCTTCAAGCTGTTGTGGAACAAAAAAACAAAAGTTAAATAATTCAACAAGTATTTTATGTAACGGATCATTGAACATACCTAAAGATTATAAAAACGGTGTAATTGCAAAACCAGAAATGTGCTTTTATTGTTTTGATGTGTTATATTCTCATCTGCATTGTTTAGATCCGCCAAAAACGCCAGATTTTAATAATGACCCCTAGTAAGTGTTTAGACATATTTTTATGCTTGAATTAGCTTTTTAATGGGTAAGTCAATAATGCACGTACTATTAAACTTTTCTAATTATTCAATGTAAGGGGGATTAAGCATTAAAGATTACGTAAATTAAATATTCCCTATCATTACTGAATATTTCAATAGAGTGTGTTAACAGACTTACTGCTTATTAACATGTGCAAATAATGGAATATATGGAAATTAATTTGTATAACGTATAAGTGTAAATGTGTAAATATAAATTTGCTTAACTGCGGTCGAATTTATGTAATGATCAAAAAGTTTAAGTATAAATTTAAAATGCTCTTACGTATTTCTATCACTTATTTTGTATAATTATTTTACGCAGTATTTTATTTGTTTAAATGTGAACTGTTAATTTTTTTTAAATTTTTTTCTTTTCAGCCCTTTGTTTGTTACATGGGAGACTGGAAAGGATAAGAGATTACGAGGTTGTATAGGGACTTTTAATGCTATAAATCTTCACAGTGGTCTTCGTGAATATGCCGTTACCAGGTTTGAATATAAATATAACATATTTTCTTCTTTTCCGTTTTGTTAAATGTATTTTTTCTACACTTGCTTTGAATAATAAGAGAACTATCGGATAAAAAAGTTTAATATTTGTGAATTAAGTACAATGCGTTATTTATGTTCTATGATTTTACACTAATTAAATTTACGGTATGTAAATTATTAATATCTTATTGATGGAGCTGGATACAGTGAAGTTGTAGTTACTGTTTCGTATGAAAAATAAATAAGGTACTTTGTAGTATTATTCGTTTAGTATGCTATATTGTTTCTGAAATTTATGTTAACTTATTTTACCAATGTTTAGAAAATATTTAATCTGTTCACATTTATAGTGCGTGTAACGATTCTCGCTTTAGTCCTATTACTGTGGATGAATTGTCGAAACTTTACGTATCCGTTTCAATATTACGTCATTTTGAAGACGGTGTAAATTATCGGGATTGGGAGGTCGGAATACATGGTATACGGATTGAATTTCACAATGAAAAGGGAAATAAACGTACTGCCACTTATTTACCTGAAGTTGCTTCAGAGCAAGGTAAAATGTGAAATTTGATTAACGTCGATTATATGTAAAACAATTGCGTTCAGTTGTTGGATCAAAATTTCTTGTTTTCGATTATTTAACTGTACTAGTAGTACAGTTAATATATCGATATATATAGTTACATAGGCATAGTCAATTTTTATTTATATTCAGATTACAAATTTTTTAACAATTCATTATTATATATTAAATTAGAAAAAATAAGAACATGCCAATTTTTTTTATTATAAAATTGAAAAACAATCGTGAGTATAACAAGATTAAAACATAAGTTAAAAAAACTTTTAACTTTGAAAATAGCGCGAAAGATGAATTAGACAATTAAATAGTCGTGTAATGGAAAAAAAATTGTTTTTAAATTTAAAATCGCTAAAATTAAAAACGATTTTTAGAAATAAAAAATATACTTGTAAAGTACTAATTACCGCCATTTTCAATTCTTGTTGCTGAATTCAATTACAAATTTTGATATACGATCGTTAACAGCAGTTCTATATTTTGTTATTATAGAATGGCGAATTTATATTCTTTTTTTTTTATTGATGCAATAGTTCACCTTTTAACATTACTCTTAAAGTACATAAATAGCCCCAAAACACGTTTCAATTAAGTCATTTTAATTATAAACATTTTCTCCATATTTATTTACGATGGCAATGCTCCTCCATCACATCTAAATTTCGCTATTTTTTTTAACAAATTTCAAAGACTTTTCAACTTTCTACTGTCATTGTTGCGCATAAATTTTTCTCTTGTAATTTTACTCCTAAAATTTTGTCTTAAAAAATATATTTACACATATATATTTTTTTTTTTTGATTAAATGTAAGGTTATTTAATGTATTATTACGCGGTATATTTTTATTCTGTTTTCACTATAAGTTGTATTTTTTAATTTGTTGTTTTAAATGTTGAATTATTTTTAATCCTCTTCCCTGTTCTGCTGCTCGTGTTTATGTTATTTCTTCGAGAACTGATTAAATGTAATTTTATGAATTCTACAAACATATTTTGCGTGTGGTAGCAATTTTATATGTTATGTTTTCTTATGTCGTTTGTTACGATAATTCATTGTCTTTTGAAAATTATTTCTTAATTTTGCTTGAAGTGTTTCAAAAATCCTATTTTTTAGTTCTATAAGAATTAATTGTATGGATTTATGGCTTGTTTTGAACTTCAAAATTTCTGGCGATGTTTAGTTGTGCTCATAATTAGTATATATTTTCCAAACTGGTATTAAATATTTTTATATACAGCTTCCGATGTAGTAGGTTTTTTCTTTTATTTTTTACGAATAAAATCTGTCGTGAAAGTTTATAACAGTTTTTTATATTCAGATTTGGTAATTATTTTATATTTTAATGAATTGATTTTTTTTCACTCTTTATATATTCGATGTTATGTGTATGTTATGAGTTACTTAAGTGATTTAGAATTTTTTCTAACGATACTATTTTTGTTAAGTAATGTTCAAAAACGTTTGCTAAATGCACTTATTGTTATCGTAAGAGGTAATTTTAATTAAAATGTTGTTAATATGCAGTGCATCGTGTTAATTCAATATTCTCATATTTTGTAGGATATTTTTTTTAGACGTCTCTTCTTATTCAGAATTGGCAATTATTATCCGCACTGATCTTTTTGAATGCACTCTATTATTGATAGACATTTTATACGCCGAAATTTATTTAATCATAAAACTTACTTTCACTTGTACGTATCTCCTTTTTATTTGACATTTTGTAATCACAACTGCATTAATTCATATTTACCAATAAGTGTATTCTAAGTAAGCATTTTTTTTTTATTTTTGATAGTCATTAAAATTTCGAAAATATTTCCTGTTTACTGAATACACATCTTCACTCGTAATGTGGTTCATCTGCGATATTTTTAGCATGCTACGGTATAACAGATCCAAATGTCTGCAACTTTCTCACGACGGAAACTCAAATACGTCTGTCTTTCCATACCGCCTGGTAAAATTAATATTATGTAACATAACTTCCACCTACGATTAAATCTAATATCTAGACTATATTTAACCGATTTTATTTTACAAAATACGCTTTTAACATATTTTCCTTTTTATTTAATTGACAAAATTTGAAGTGTCTCCCTCTAATGTAAGATATTTTATAGGTAGCATAATAAGACCAAGCAATTGGGGCTAATAAATCGGAAATCACGGATTCAAAATTTGATTTAAAGTCGAATTAAGAAGTACAAAAGAGTTTATCCGGAAAGGTAAAGGTGGATGAGCGATTAGCCCATTATTCTTTTCAGATCCATCAGGCTTATCATATTGTGAAATCCAACTTCACATTTCCCAACTATTAATCAAGGTTATGGGACTAACCGCTTTACTTTAAAATAACGATTTTAACGTAGCACCTACATTAAAATCATCAATATTCACGTCTGTCTGTTGATGAATACTTCATCATTGTACTGAACAACTCCAGTATTATTATACCAGAAATTATCGACACACTGGGATAAATTTAATGGGTGTTTCTATTCATGTCGATGTGTTATCGCGCTACATTCGTTTTTCATCTAATTACCATTTTTATTCATGTCGAAGTTTCAGTGTTTCTATTTTTTTTTTTTTTTTTTATTTATTTATTTTGTTTTTCAATATTCGCTAGGAATATATTCGGATATTTCAAAGTTGTTTTCTGATTAAACATAACATTGTATATCTTTCATGGCAATGCAACTACACGCAATTCAAAATCCTATATCTTAACAAATATTAAACGTACCTAGATTTTATTTATAAACTATTTTGTAAACGAGAACGAAATTAATAAATATTTATTATTCAAAAAATTAAATTTAAACGCACGTCGTTGCGTACATTTTCTACCTCAATTTTGTACTGTAATTACTTCTGAGGGTAACGTTAGTACGTATAACACACACGCGTTCTTTGATTTTCTGCTTAATTGTTCATTTGCGTACTGCATTCAATAGTTTTCATGCGTTTCACCACTTTTTTGTGGCGCTCAAAAGTTAAACTTGGTACTCCGTGCTTTTAAATATAAGGGGGTGCATATTTCAGACGTCGAAAAAGATATATTTCAAAATGAAATAAAACTGTGCAAAAGTATTTTTATTCCTCAAATGAAGTTGCTAATTTTTTAATTTGCCTAGAAATTTGTAATTATTACCCGTTTGTATTTTAAAAGTCCAAAAAATTTAAATTACATTTCTTTTTTCTTTTTATTTTTTAATATAAATGGTGTATTTTAAAAAAAAGTATGTATGAAGGTGCAGGGAACTAGTGTGCTTAAATCAGGGGTGAGTATATGTGCGTATTTAGCTGAAATAACGTATCAATAAACATAGAACCGTGTGTGTGGTAGTTTCCTGCAAAATGTAAACTAAGGTAGTAAAAGGATGAAAAACATAGTCCCTCTACTCACCAAGCGTGTGTTGATAGATGGCTTTTTCTAAGTATAACTTAAAATAACTTAAAAATATTATGTGCAATGATTTAATGCTTTTGGCTATTTACAGGACGTGCATAACATAGAAAAACATCATGCTACATTTGCGGTTTCACGATTGAATTTGAGTTTAGGGAGTTAATAGTGTATTAGTTGCCGTTTATGAACTTCCTGTGCATCGCAGACTCCATATACAACAGGAGATTTGTAGAATTTTCTCTAGTGATGGTTAAAGATTGGGAGCTATTAATGTTATATTTGGATCTAAGATCCTCAAATCTGGAACAGTGAAAAAGATGTTCAATGTTATCTTCAACACCACAGGTGCACATGGTGCACCCAGGGCCATCAGAAAAAACACGGAACCTATGTAAGTAGGAGCCAAACTTTCCGTGCCCCGAGAGCACCTCCGCATTGTAAAAATTAATGTTTATGTGTTTTAATTTTGATCTGTCAAAAACTTTCGGGTCCAGTTCGACAACTGTCCCACCTCTGCCGTCATATTGCAAGGAGTGTGCTATTAATATGGTTTTTAAGACTTTTTGACTTCGGAAAGGACCCAAGCAGGAGAGATCGATATCTAGGAACTGGATATTCGCAACACGGGATACATCTCCAACAACTCTGTGTATTCATAGATGATGGAGGCACCCGTGACAAGAAGATCCAGTGGAAGAATGTTTGATATGACATTAGCAGCAGATGTGGAGTATGTTCTATACAAAGACGAAATATTTAGAAGAAATTTCCTCTTGTGTTTGTCAATAGCATTTAAGGTTTTGTTATTTATATAAATGAGGACTGAATCAGACCCTTATACAGGATGACTCTCTCCCCATATTTAAGGCCAAAGGTGTTCGGCTGGAGTTTTCTGAGCTTATTGTAAACGTTATCGCATTTCTTGTGTAAGCATTCAATATGTAGCAGAAATGTAAGCCGATAATCGATGATTATACTAAGGAATTTCAATTGCCTGGTGTGGGAAATGGGCTGCATAGAGATGAGATTGAGTGATCCAATTTCTTGAACAACTTTCTGATCACCAAATACTATAAATTGGAATTTCGCGACAGAGAATGTTAGGCCTAAATCGTTAACGACTTATTTTAGGTATTGACAAAAATACATCAAGTTGTCAGCGTAAGACACTAATTCATATTTTTGTTTGAAAAGGACTTGAATTTTCAATCCATAAGTTAGAGATTACATTCGAATATATATATATATATAACTCAGTCCTTTATGCCTCTTGAGGGGCTTAGCCCCTTGACCCCGCCTGGGGACACCTCCGGACACCTAGCTCAATCACTTATATACTTCGTATAGAACGAGAAAAATTGACAACTTCAAGCAATTCATTTTGTTGGTACTTTGTCTTCTTATTTAAGAATGAGGTCGTCGTTAATATAAATATGTATAAGAATCCAACAATAATAAACTTTCATAGTTTTTTTAAAATAAAATAAAGCGCTAAAAGAGAGGGAAGAAGGCTTTGAACGAGCATACATTTTTAATTATTAATGAAATTTAATGTAATGGAAAAATGAGATTATAAAAAGGAGGATAGCTATAAAAAACAAAGAAGGAAAAGGAACGGACAGATGAGATAAAGTGCTGTGTAGAGGAAAAAATGTTTACACGTATTTCTGCTTTGCAAGTAAAAGCACTGAATAGTGTCCTGGTCTTTCCAAAAAAAAAAAGTGATTACGAATGTTTAATTGTACGTGACACAAACATTAATATAAATTGTATTGGATTAAAACAAAATTATGTAAAGCGCATCTCTTATTACTCAGTAAAAATTAAATCACTTCATGATATATTGTTTCTGTTTTTTTTTTTTTTATATAATTTCCAAAATTGTTGCAAAAGGTGTCATTTGTAAAATGTTGCGACAAGACGTTTTATGAAATTGTCCATGAGGAAAATATTTAATTCTCAGAGAAAAAACGTGAACATGTCAAGAGGCCGAAATATAAAGCAAGTTAAAATAAAAAAGTGAATATTAAAGAAAAAAGGGAATTCATATATGGGCAAAAAACAAAAAAAAAAAAGGAAAAAAAAACTGTACATTTCATATGTGATGATAAATAATTAGTCTATATAGAGATCTATAGAAAATGAAAACGATAGCAAGAAAGTAACGGAAAAAAACATCAAAAATTGCTGAAACGGCTTAATAATTAATAAGTGAAAATAAAGACGAAGATAAACATGATTTAACAATTCCTTAAGTTTAAACTTCGCAGTAAAGTGGGTGGAATAGTATTATAAAGTGAAAAAAAGAAAATGCAAAGCTTTCTGGGAAATGAATCGAAGAAAGTAAAGAGAGAAACAGAATAAGTGTCGATTTAGAGAATTTTTTTTAAACAGCACGTATAATATTTAAAATTATCTATGGTGTCGTCTCGCAAAACGATTTGGTCTTTTTCAATTTGTTCTGAAGCGGGGATGATGAGGGCAGATTAGGTTAAATAGATTAGCAGGCCTGTGCCCAGAATTTTTTTTTTTTGGGGGGGGGGGCATTTTCTTTGTATATTTATTTCATAAATAACAATACAATTTTCATTAATACTCAATAATTTTCATCATTTTGATTTATATATTAATAATTTACATAAATGAATTATCGTATAAACATTAATAAAAATTACATATGTTATTAATTATACTCGTAATAAAAAATTTTGCATAAAATATTAATGAAGTACCTAAAAATATAGAGCATATTTTTTCTTTTTTCTTTTAAAGGTAAGAACACCCTAAAAAATCATCAATATTTAATTTAAATTTTTGATTTTTTTCAGACTTTTGTGTATTTATAATAACTATTTCAGTTTCATGCCCCCCTCCCCCCAGTGGACACGGCCTTGTAGATTAGGATGAAAGCATTAACAAAAAAAAGTGAAACTGAAATTACAGCAAAAAGAAAAAAAATAGAAAAGAGAAAAATACTTAAATTGTGACCCTTGAAAAAGACCCAGTCAGGTCTATAATACAGGGGCGGATCCAGAAGGACAATTTGGAGGGGAAATTATAAGAAGGACATTTGGGAGGGGGAATTATATAATTATGTAAAATCATCTACGGTTCGCAGTAGATTTGAGAAATATCCCTTGTTTCACAAAGAAAATCAAATAGCGGCCTTTATAGAAATTTAAAAATGTTTTAAAAATACATAATTAATACAATTTTTAATTTAACTTTTGTTTTACTTTTAGGGGTGAAAAATAAAACGAAATTATAAAATTATACCTTAAATATTGTAGTTAAGAAATAGTAAGAAAGATAGTATTTCTTATTAGACCCTTTACTTCTTTTTTATTTTTGTTAGTAATCCGATCCGAATTCTCTTTGTTCGTGAGCAAGTTTAAATACATATATATATTTTTCATTGTACTATTTTCATTTACAGTACGAAATAAAAATTAAAAATAAATAGAATTGGCAAAAGATAAACGACAGTTGTGTTTAATATGGAATAAAAACGTAACATTAATAGTTTTACTAGAAAATAGTATTAAATATTAGTTATTAAAATTAGTAGGTAAAATTCATATAAATCTTTTATAGCATAAATTAAGTTTCTCTGTTATAACAATTTTTTTCATAGAGGCTTTGGTTCTTTGAGGGGGAAATGTCCTCTATCCTTCTTCCCCGTGGATCCGCCACTGCTATAGTAATAACGAGAAGTAGTTTCACTGACAAAGTAGAAGAAAAATCATTGATAAGTCGCACAACTTAATTATTTGTTGTTATCATTAGAACACGAAAAACGCTTCGTTTAAGGTTTATTTCGTACAGTGAAAGACCTCTTAGGTAAGAGTACGGTGTCATTTACTCTAAAACAGAAAAATACATTCAGCTTGTTATAAATATTAAACTTTTGTACATTTGCTTTGTTAATAATTAAGAAATTAATAAATTTTATTAAAAAAGAAAATAAATAAATAAATGACAATTAAAACTAAATAAGTGGAAAACTTTTCCTGAATATCTATCCTCTCCTCATTGGCTTAAAAATTTGTAAATATAATAGAAGGCTGATAAACTACTTTCGCTGCATTTACGTGTTTTTTGTATAATGATGAAGGGAATATTTATGAATTCTTGAGTTAAGTGTTTTTTTACATTTTTAGTTAAGTTTGATAAGATTCTTCATTTTCTAATCCTACCTCCTTTTATCTCTCTATTCAGCCATCTCTTCCTCCTCACCCATGATTCCTTGATTTCCCTTCTTTTAAGCGCTCTACAATTTCTGCTATTTGTCGCCTCCGCTTTAATTACAGTCTCCATCCCGTATCATTTTCACGGTTTTTATCTACTTCTACTTCAAATTTTCCTTTTTATCCCTGTTCCACATACACTCCTTGTGATTTCGATTATGTTTTATTTGAATGTACGGTCTTCTCAGCTGCACAACAATCATCCTTCTACTCTTTTTTATTAAAACTCGCGGTATTCCTACTCCTTATAGTCCTTCTTACATTTTTCATTTCCTTCTGCTTCTGCTATTCCTGCCCTTGAATTATTTTTATCCTCTATCTTCAAACATTTAAGAATATAACGTTATTTTATTCTTCTTCCCATTTATTGAGCTAACGTCCTCGTTGACAAATACATTAGAGGCAATAAAAAAAAAAGAAAGAAAAAAGAAAAAAAAAGATTAATTATATAGAACGTACTAAATAGGGGGAGAAGAAAAAGAAAAAGAAAAACAAAATGAGCACTCTGGTTTAATTATTCTATAGATGGTATAAAGGTTAGAATTTATTTGAAGTACACTTTGGTGGTGGTTGAATAATGTTAACACCGTTATAGGTTCGAAAAATCAATATAAATATCGGAAGTGTTACGCGAGCCGAGGTTAGCTGGATGCAGCGGACGTATGAAAATTTAGTAAAAAAGTGTACGTGTTGAGTTTTAGAAAGTTATCGGTACAATGTGGTGTGCAAAAAAGATATAGAAAAACGAAAATAGAAAAAAAAACAAAAAACCCCGAAGTAATATTTTTTAACTTTTTTAAGAAGTTTCTATTTTTTTTTTTTTTTTCCTATAAATTTTGATATTTATTGTTTTTACTTAATCTTCTTGATGTTTTAAATGAATATACAATTTAAGACATGAAAGAAATTTTTTTTTTTTTTTAACATTTACGATAAATTAAGGGAGAAAAGAAATAGGTTTTATAGTCTGTATCCTTTTGAAAAGTATAACATTTCAAGTATTTTTTTCCCAATCTTTTTTTGTCTTTGATTTTATCATGTTTCTGGCGTTTTCAACTGGAGTGCTAAGTCTAACACTCATCCTTCCCACGCATTTTTTTAATCACGAAAAGTAAAAGTAAATTTATCAAAAATGAACATTTGTAACTTTTTTCGTGAGCTTCTGTGTATGAAAACACATTTGTAAGATATATTTAAGCTATTGTTAATTTTTATCGATGAACAGTGATACAGTTTTATCTTTTATTATAGTTTAAACAATAAAAACGATGATAATAATAAAATAATTGTTCTTAATAAAGGAAATCGATATGGGGTTGAATTCGCAGACTATGCAGCTAGCATTAAATAATACTAATTTTAACAGATTTGAAAGTATATTCGACGTTATTTTTATTTTTATATATCTTTTAAATTTGATTTACTGTTCTCTGCTTCGAGTAGTGTATTCAAACTGAATAAAATAATAAAAACATATATATATATATGTGTGGGTGGGTGTGGATGTGTGTATACACGCGCGCGTGTAGGTAGGTAGAAAAAGGAGACTGTATAAAAAATATATTTCTATTCAATCGTTTTAAAAAGCTTCATTTCAATTATTCAGGCTGGGATCAAATTCAGACAATTGATTCCTTGCTCCGGAAGGGAGGATTTAAGGGATTGGTGACACCGGATATTCGTAGGAATATTAAATTGACACGATACCAGAGTGAAAAAGTTAGCGTCAGCTATCAAGATTACATCAACTATCTGCGTAATAATCGTTGCTAGCAACTACTCCGGGGTTCAGGTTTGAACCCCGAACACCATTACCACCAGCAACATCAGTCGCATGCATATTCAAGAGAAGAAGAATGTTCATCGTCAGAACAACGACCATTGTACGAAAATTCCGCTTATCGCTCATCTTATCAACGCCCGTCTGCGTCGTCATCGATTGAATGCGCGCGAGATCCGTTTTTCTATCAGTATTCCTCCTTCCCGTATAATAGTACCACCGTTGACCGCGACACGTTACCATTGATAACAACTCCGTTACATCAAAATGCCTTTCAACAGCGGTATAAGTATTCTCATCACACGAGATCTATGACTGCTCTCCACAATAGCAGCTCCTCCATTGTGTACATACCAGATAATGGTAGTGGTCGTTTTTTAGTGGAAACACCTCAGCAACCGCCTCATCATCAATATTACAACTTACTCAGACCATCAACATATTTAAATCAGTTATGTTTACCATCGCCGTCAATTACAAATGAATTTTACAATAATAGTAATAACAATAATAACAATAACAATAATAATAATAATAATAATAGCAATAATAGTAATATTATTAATAACAGCAACCTTAGTAATAATAATGACTTAATGCGGAACAGAAAACGAAAATAGTGTATACATGGGGTTGGTTTTTTTCTGAGTTATAATATTAGTACATATTGAACATTATTTATATGTGTATATATAATGCATGTTGTTTTTTCTTTAATTTCCTGTTTTTGTTTTGGTTTTTTTTTTTTTTTTGTAACTAATTTTACTTGACTTTTACCAATTTTGTGTTCATTGCCAGAATGTTGGCGTCCTATATCTAATCAGCAGATCCCCTTTTCTCTACCTGTATACATCCATCCACCCTCTCTTATTAATATCGTGTCTCGATACTCTAATGGAAGTTTTGTAATTGGAGTACATACAGAACGGAATGGAGCGAATGCGAGGTCGGTAGATCTCATCGTAATATATAGTTTTAAATTTTGCTTAAACGTGGTATTTAATTTTAAGTTTTGTGTATATACATGTGTGCAGAAGCATAAAATGTATATATAACACGCTCATCACGATAATTTTGGGTTTTAAGGGTTTTATTTTTAACGTAATCTAATGTTGTTAATATACCTCTGTAAGATTATCATGTGTCTCGGTTATTTTAATAATGTGTTTATATATATGAATAACCGTTTTTTTCCTTTTCTTTTTTTATTATTGTTAATGTTATTGTATAATATATAATTATACAATAAAGTAAGAAAAAAAGAAGATTCCTAATTTTTACGGCAACCTGCAATTATGATATATACGTATGTTCTAAATTGTGTCACCCCGTATGTTATACTTAATGAGAAAAGCACATAATGTTTGCTGATTTTTTTTTTTTTTTTAACTTTGCGGAAAATGTAAAAAACTTGCAGAATTTATCGGAGAAAAACAACTGTACTAGTTGCAACAATCTGAATTATCAGACAGAAAGTATCAAATCTGGAGTCATAAATTATAGGTTTAGTGGTGTAACAAGTTATGCAACAAATTTTTGACATGCTGTTTTCACTTCGAAATTCAGTGTATGTGGCGGCCACATTTGCATATTTCTATCACGTGGAAAAGTACAGCCTCCATATATATGTAACAAACAAGTAACATGACTGATTTTGAAATTGTTGTACGTAGTTTGCGTGTTTAAAAAAAGGTTTTATAGGCATTCATTTACTCTCCGATGTTTTTGCAATTATATGACATAAGCAGAAAAAAATGCTACTTCCTTATTGAGTCAGTAATAATTTTACGTAACAGTAATAGTCGAAGCTTTGACAAATTAGAAAATAAATTAAATCCTGAAGTTGAATCATCTGAGTTATTTATTTAAAACATTTATTATATACATTTATTTATAAATTTAATAAATTTTATGTATGAAAAAGGATAGAAATATGCCTGTTCTGCGTTTTTAAGCATGTCAATCGGTATTTATTTTCTACTATCAGTACTACAGGTCTGGGTGAAATGTAAAAGAAAACTTCGTTTAAATTGACTATAAAGTTATTTCTTCTGCATTTAGTAAAACCCCTCTTCGGTTTTAGAAACTTTATTAACATCTATTTATTAATTATTTTACTCAATGCTAGCAGTCTGAATTACATGAGTTACTTTTGTAGCATAGGTAATCATAAAAGAGTTTTATTTCGTGATTTAATTTTTTTGTTTTTGTTCTTTTTTGGGCTTGTCAACCAAAGACCTTTTCCCAGAAACAATTAGAAAAGGAAGGAATCAATTATATCTTCATACGATATCAAATATTGTTAGTAGGAAGGAACAAATAGTGGAAACGATGTGTTGAGAAGGAAAAAAATAGAGGATATAAGAGGCGCAATACGGAGTAGGTAGAAGACCAAGTCGCAGTAAACTGGAATACAAAAAGTGGAACGTTCAATCGAAAGAGATGAACGTTTAATAAACGCATGATCAGCATCGCAAACACGCGCTTCGTTGGAATGGAGAGGGCAATAATGAGAGGAAACCAACGACAATAACGAAAACAGGAGGAAGATAACAGAATATGGTTAAAACGAAGATGAATGATGGAGACAGCAACAGAACGATGAAGTGAAGGAAACAAAAAGAACACCATGGATTAGCAGCAAAACTAGGTAGAACTGACAGAATGATTATTTGGAAAAGTGGAAACGTACACATCTGGCCAAAATCTAAGATGAAAACTTTTACACGGTGGAAGAAGATTAGAGGACAGGATTCTTTTAAAAAAGAGGTGGGAAGAAGTAGCAACCCGAGCCAAAGAATCTGTCGCTTCGTTACCAAAAATGCCCGAATGGCTAAGAATCTAAAGCAAATCAATTTGAATGGAATGGTGGGAAGAAAAAACGCGGATAAGTGAAAGTATACGGAGAATAATAAAATCACAGGCGGGCGGGGGGTTATGGAGTCGTTAGATATAATCAAAATTTAGAGGAAAAGTGATTATACCAAAAACCACCAATTCAGCGTGTACCGGTTCATCGACGACAACGGTGATTTGCTTTCATTTATTTAATTAACCATTGTAATATTTATGTATGGTATTTGTTTATTATTGCTGCCTCTTTAGCGACCGGTCAATCTAGAGAAATTGACGTAGTGATATTTCGCAGTATAATATTTAAAGTATTTTCTACCTGAATAATAAATTTAAAAATAATAATAATAATTTAAATTGTAATAAACCACGAATATCAAAAGATATCGTGGTTGGCATCCCCGAGGGTGTTAAAATAAAAATAAAACTAACATTACACATGGCTTCCCTGATGAGGATCAAAACTAAACTGTAACGTTTTGATGTTTAAGATTTGCTTTTACAGAAGAGTTACTCTGTTCTAAAACTTTGATAAAATGTTTTACAGAATAACTTTTTCTGCTGATTAAACCGTAATCATTTATTTATAATCATAGCTACTTATATTTTTTAATAAATTCTATAGTACAAACGCTAATTTTTTTTTTATACTTGAAAGTACAATTATAAAAAAATAAAACTTAATCAATATACGTAAAACAATTATAAAAAGGAGAAAAAAATTACTATACATTGGTAGGTCAATTTTTTCTTGTTTTTGAAAAAAATTGTAATATTCAATTATTTATTATAACAAGATAAGTGGTATATATAGTCCTTTTACACTATTTTTTGCAGTGACCCCTACCTGAGATTTTCATGTTTTGTCAAGTTTACAATAAGCATTTAAAATGTTAATTAGCAACATAAGCGTTGTCGCTTTAGCCGATGTCGTTATAATTGATTTTTACTGTATTTGAAGAACTTTTGGTAATTTCAATGTAAACAGAAATATTTAATTTAAATAAAATTCAGATAATTTACTTATGAGAACTGAAGAAAAAAAGAGCACTGCATGCTTAGAAACTCAAATAATTTATTTTGTATTTCAGTAGAAATAAATAATTCAATAAATCAGAACGTTAATTCTTATATATCAACTCGAACACCTTGTAAACACTGCGTTGATAAAATGAAAATCATTCTTTTAATAATTTAATGCATCTTTCTATCGAACCAATCAATATAAAACATTCGCGTTTCGAATATTATTAAATACTAATATATACAAGGAGAAACATTCGTATTAAGATATGTTATAAACTACCAGGGCTTAAGCAATTCAGAAATTTCGAGACATTTTATAGCAAACGGTTTAAAACATAATAAATGAATGTGCTACAATGATTTGAATAAAACGCTAAACGTAGCTTCTCTGTTTAGTACAGTAAAAGATATATTATTATTTTATACAATGTAAAAAAAATGTATTTTAATCTCATTAATATAAGTATGTAAGCACATGTTTTAAATTTTTTTCTTATTTCAATTAATAGAAAAAAATGCCGTTTAGAGCTCAAAAACGTCTATTGTGGGAACCACAAACTCCTTCCTGGTCACACTGATCAAAATCCTCTCCTCCCCCCCAACAGGTCTCGGACGAGCCGTGATCCTGTGTCAACTTGTCCGGGCCAATAGGAGTCTAGATAATGATATGGTTCGGCATCGCACGTTTTAACGACGGTCTATTCGATTCGATGTCGCTTTGTCCGCACTTTTATGAAATAAATTTCTTTTGCCGTGTACTTTTGTTTTTGGAGTCAACAGAGGTTATGCGACAAAATTGGTGACCCCGACGTGATCGAATTCGGTAACACCTTTCGATTTTCAAAATTTGTGCGAATTTTTTACTTTTACTATGATTTTTTTTTTTTACGGGCGAATGTGTAAACCGCTTTACATATGTCCCCAGCCGCGTACCGACAGGCGCCGAGACGCTGGATTCGTAAACACGCTGTAGTCGCTTTACAGTACGTCCGCTCGTTGAACGGCGCCACGATGACGAGACACTGTTCGCCGATCAACCGCGTGATCGAACACTGTCGCTAAAATCGTGTAATAAATCGTACAACGCGTCTTCTAAATTTTTCGTTGTCTCCGCACTTCGAAACGAACATACTATCCTTTCGCGGTAGCATACGACCACGATCATTAAAATCGAACTATTATTCCGATGTAATTTTGTTTTACTTTCAATTTAATTTTTTGATACCCTTTTTCTCGTTATCGTATTTTAATTTTTTTCATGTTCTTCAACTTTATCGAACATGGCAAATAGTAACGACACTTCTTTGCCGAATCAAACCTTTAATTGTCCAAATCACGCCAACTTGCCCAGTTTAATACGATTTCCACCCTTTTCAAGACGAGATCCTCAATTATGGTTTATCCAAATTGACGCTCAGTTTTCCATCAACAACATAGTTGATGAAAAAGTAAAAGCTGACATCTTTATTGCCAATGTAGATAGCGACCTGTTACATAGTATTCGGCACGATATTAAACGTTTGCCTACCCACGACCAGTATTCTTATATCAAATCCATTGTTTTAAAATTATACGACCAGCCGGACCATACTCGCCTTCGACGACTATTAACCGATCTTAATATTGGAGATCGTTTGCCGTCTCATTTGTTGTCAGAAATGTTAGATCTTGCTGGGAATCACTTAGACGAAGCGACTGTGAAAATCATTTGGGAAGAACGATTACTATTTAGTATTCAATCATTGTTGACTACCCTCCCTATAAATACGCCGATCGCTGAATTAGCCGCAACGGCCGATCGCCTTATGTCGCTACATCGTTTTAGGACATCTTCGAATCCATCTCAAAACTATTCTTCCAGCTCTGGTACCGAATATACCAATGCCTTATCCTTATCTCCGAGTTCTTCGACCTCAATCAGTTATCATCCATTTAAAAAACACAATCGTCCACTCAATCAAGCACACTTCCAGCCAAGCTCCACTTCCACTCCCATCCGTCGACAGTCGCCACCATTTTCTTCCGATAAGATACCGCGACTAGATTCCTCGACTTTGTGTTGGTATCACGATACCTATGGAAGAGATGCTCGCCAATGCCGCCCACCTTGTAGTTGGGATGAAAAACCCAGCCGAACAACCATGAAAACGTCAACTACACATGCCTCAATCGAATTATATAGACTCATTATCAAGGACAAAATCACTGGATTTGACTTTCTCATTGATTCAGGTGCGCAATGTTCGGTTCTCCCAATTAAGTTAGTCACGAATTACAACAAAATGTCTTCGGGCGTTTTAACAGCAGTTAACGGTACCGATTTCAAAATATTAGGTAGCAAAAGATTATCTTTAGATTTTAACCTTGAACAAAATTTTATCTGGACCTTTAAAGTAGCAGATATCGCCCAGCCAATCATCGGCGCTGATTTTCTACAGTATTTTGAATTATTAGTGGACGTCGCGAATAAAAGATTACTAACTCGTAATAATTTGCAATCGAATAAACCTTCCGCGAGCGACGTGACTCCTGCCGCTTCATCTATCGCTACCCTTGCTATTAAGCAAGACTCAGTTACGTCCATTGTAAATAATTTCAAAGATTTATTTTCCGGAACTTTTTATAACACCTCTCGATTATCCCCTGTTCAACACCGGATAATTACTAACGGGCACCCCGCTCACTCGAAGCCTCGCCGTCTACCGCCAGAAAAATTTCAATATGCTCGTCGTATATTTAATGAATGGATGGACCTTGGATTTTGTCGTCGATCCGAATCTCCCTGGGCTTCACCTTTAACACTCGTCCCAAAAGGCGATGGTTGGCGTGTATGCGGAGATTATCGTCAGGTGAATCGCATCACAATCGCTGACCGATATCCTATTCCACACTTACATGACATGAACTCAGATCTGCATGGAACAACCGTGTTTTCCAAGCTTGATCTCGAACGAGCCTACTACCAGATTCCCATGTATCCTCCGGACATCGAAAAAACTGCTGTCACGACGCCATTTGGGTTATTCGAGTTTCAAGTAATGCCGTTTGGTCTAAAAAACGCGGGTGCCACCTTCCAAAGAGCCATCGACCATGTATTGAAAGACTTGCCATTCGCGCGCGCCTACCTAGATGATGTTTTAATTTTTTCCGCGGATCTAAAACAACATATGTCAGATTTATACGCTGTGCTCAAACAGTTATCGCTTCATAACTTAAAGCTGAGTGAAAATAAATGTATTTTCGCTGTACCCAAAATTACATTTGTTGGATATGAAATATCCCATGAAGGTATACGTCCTGACCCGAAACGTGTTGAAACGATAGTAACGCTGCCACGTCCAGTCACTAAAAAGGATTTGAGAAGTTACCTTGGCGTTATAAATTTTTATCATCGCTTCTATAAGGAAGGAGCCGAAGTATTAGCCCCATTGAATTCCCTCCTTTTGGGGAGCAAGAAGAAAGATTTGACGCAGATTGCATGGACTGAGGAACTCGATAAATACTTTCGATTATCGAAGAAACTTATAGCTGAGGCCGCAATACTGGCGCATCCGTCAGCTGACGCCGATATCGTCATCATGACCGACGCTTCGTCTATCGCGATCGGATCAGTCATCAACCAGAGAGTTAACGATTTATTGCAGCCCATTTCGTTCCACTCATGTAAGCTTTCACCGGCAGAACGTAAATATAGCACTTACGACCTCGAGTTATTATCAGTGTACGACGCAATTCGGAGATTTAAGGATCTTATTGAGGGCCGCAGAGTCACTGTACTTACTGACCATCGACCGCTTACCCACGCATTACATCAGCCCGCGGAGAAGTTGTCCACCCGTCAATCGCGTCATTTGAGCTTTATTGCTGAGTATGTCAAAGACATTTGTTACATAAAAGGTGCAGATAACGTAGTCGCCGATTATTTATCACGAATCGATGCGTTCATGTTAGACGAGTACAGTTTCGATACAAAACAATTTCGGACCTTACAGGAAGGAGACGAGGACATAACAGCGATACACAAAAATAGGTCGTCTAAGATTGAAGTATCTGAGAAAGCGATCGACGATGTTATGATTTACGTAGATCAGAAGGAAAGACCAATTGTGCCGATATTGTTACGCCGAAAGATTTATCAGGCAATTCACAACATGGACCACCCGTCTCCCAAACGTACGCTGTTCAAAATTAAGCAACGATTTGTTTGGCCGCATATGTCCGCAGATATTAGACATTGGGCGCGTACTTGTAATTTGTGTCAGCGCAACAAAGTTTACCGACATATGAAACCACCGTATGGCGAATTTCCCCCAAGTTCTCGTTTTCAACATGTACATTGCGATTTAGTTGGACCTTTACCTCGTTCAGGTGAATATCAATATATCCTCACGATTATTGACCGATACACCGGCTGGCTGGAGGCTGTTCCAGTCAAAGATATATCAACAGATACGATTGTAAACATCTTCATCGAAACATGGATTTGCCGATTCGGTTGCCTTTCGATTATCACAACAGATCGTGGAAGCCAATTTACGTCACAGTTATTCAAACAACTCGTACAACGATTTGGTATAACCCACATCAATACGACAGCTTACAACCCAAAATCGAATGGAAAACGTGGAAAGAATCCATCGTACTTTGAAAGCCGCTATCCGCTGCCAGGAAACTGAACATTGGCACGAAGCCCTTCCGATTGTATTATTCGGCATAAGAACTTCGATCAACCACACTGGCCATTCGCCGGCCGAACTTACGTACGTCACTCCGCTATCGCTACCGTGCGAGATGATCGACGCTTTACCGCCGGTCGAAAACGAATCGAATCTAATTAACAAGTTCAGTCAAGCATGAGGTTTCATGCGCTGAGGATTCCGTATGAAAGTTAACAATAACTATAATTATTTAGTATGTAAGAAAATTTGTTTGAATAAATTTCTATTTTTATTTTACTATTTTAATTTAATATCTTAATAAATTTCAAAGATCTTTTCTAATAATAATTTAAAACAGTAAAGCAAAATACTAATTTGAATCGAAGACTTAGATTAATTTGAAGTGCAATGTAACGGTTATGAAGAAAAATTAATTAAATCCTTTTTTTATTTATTTTTTTAAATTATTGGTTTAGATTTAATAATACTAATATTAAGGTTTTATGATTTTTTTAAATGTGTAATTTTGTTAATTCCTACACCTATCTTTCTTGAATAGCCGACCGTCAAAGATATTTAATAAATATATAAACGAAAACACGCAAAAAATATTAATTAGAAATAATATTGATGCTACGTATCACTCTGCTGCGGCTGCTAGAATGTTGGTGTTCCCTGCTGGCAGGTTGGTGTACGTTGGTGATTGCATCCTGGATTCTCGGCGAATGGGAGGGAGAGACACGGTAATCGAAATTATAGTTTACGAATTTTGTAAATGTCACTAATTGGAAAACCGAATTTCGAGGCAATTTGGTTACTTTGTTATTAAACTTTTTTCGGTTGCAAGACGAACTGGTTACTTTACCAAAAAAGGTCGATATAGTTCCGCGATGTGAAAAAGACTGTCGTTCTACTGTGATGATTTTTTAACAATTCGGTATTTTCTTTCGACTCTCTCCATATGTTAGACCATTATTAAATATTTTTTTTTTATTTATTTACTAGCATAGGTCGTTAAATTGTTTAACAAATCGAAATACTATTCGCATCTGTTTTTCATCAGGCGGACGTACCACCTAAACAATGATGCGGTGAGTCCGTTCCTTTCATTACAGTTCATAACAACACTAACACACCTCGTAATGAAAATAACCAAACCAAAACCTGCGATCCTATTTCGTTTCTTATCCCTCGTACTAACACTACTAACGAAAATTATTTCAATCCGAACCAAATTCTAAAAACCGCTGCAATCTCGTATTCCGATAAAGCCAAAAGAAAAATAACACCGATTAACAAACCTGTTTATTTCGTGCATTCAAAAAACCCACTTAAAACAAAACCAACATTTAAAACTAAAAAACTATAAAGTTCTCGAATCAAATCCGGTGCTTGCTAGTTGTGCGCGTGGTGGAATAATATTATCCGTTCGTGCGGATATTAACTTTCAACAGATAATGTTACCATCCGACATTCAACCAGTAACAGTCGAAATTCGTAAGCCAGTTGCACGGGAGTCTCTAAACATAATTCCGAACCGTATTTAGAAACTTTTAAAGTTGCCAAAAACTTCAAACAGTTCATCCCCTCTAGCGCCGCGAGTATTACGGCTAAAAATTTTGAACAGGGTTAAACATATGCGCTTCGACATATATTTCTCAAGTTTGGAACATCAAGGTTTGAAAGTTTCGTTAAGGAAATAACTTATGGTTTCGTTCTCGACAAATAACGATCTTTCCATCGATCATGACCGGAAAAAAAATATTATTTTTGAAACTTTCGAGCTTTCGGCGCTTAAGGTTCTGAATTTTAAGATGGAAACCTAGATGTTCCAAAGTAAATAAATAAACAGGGACTCACATTTTTTTAACCTTGTTCAAAATCTTGAACCAATACATAAATTACAAGCGGGGCTACACGTCATTTTTCAGAATTTTATGAACTTTTAGTAAATTTCAAACAGTTTTGTTAAGAAAACGAAATACGGGTCCGTTCCCAAAAAATAGCGCTCTTTCCAATAATAATACACTTGAAAAAATTTTTTTTTTTACAAAATTTCGAGCTTTCAGAGCCCCAAGTCACTAATTTTAAAATTGGAAACTTAGATGTTCCAAACCAGAGAAATATACATGGATGCCCATATTTACTACTTTCCTCAAAATTTTTAGCTATAATACTCGCGTCACACATCAATTCTCTCGATTTTTTGAACTTTTCAGCAAACTTTGAAAGTTCAATTAAGAAAATGAAATACGGTTTCTTTCCCGACAGATAGCGATCCTTCAAACGGTATATAACATGCGTCAGAAAAATAAAAAATTTTCTTCAAAATTTCGAACTTTCGGCGCCTTAAGGGTCCAATTTTAAAACTGAAAATCCAAATGTTATAAACTCGAGAAATATAAGGGGATCAGCACGTTTTTAGCCGCGTTCAAAATTTTCAGCTGTAATATTCGTGGAGCTAGTGGAGAGACACATAATTATTTTTTTTTTTTCAACTTTTCAGAACTTTGAAAATTTCTCTAAAAAAATGAAATACGGTTTCGTTCCCGACGAATAGCGATATTTCTAATGATATATCACAAACCTAAACAAAAAAAAATTTTTTTCAAAATTTTGAATTTTCGGTGCCCCACAGGTCTCAGTCTAAAGTTGGGGTCCGATTGTCTTAAATCAGAGAAATATACGTAGAGTCGCGTTTTTTCTACCATGTTCCAAATTTATAGCTGTAATACTCGCGTCGCAAGAAGGGGGCCGCTAATTGGAGCTGACGCTTTTTTGAACTTTACGTCAAATTTGAAAGTTTGGTTAAGAAAATGAAATTCGGTTTCGTTCCCGACTACTAGAGATCTTTCTAATGATATATCACAAGCCCAAGAAAAAAAATATTTTTTTCCAAAATCTCGAGCTTTCGGTGCCCCGAGGGTCCAATTTTGACGCTGGAAACTCGGATGTTCCAAACTAGAGAAATATACGTGGAAGCGCATATTTTTAACCGTGTTCAAAATTTTTATCGGTAATATTCGCGGCGCTAGGGGGGGGGGACACGTCATTTTTCGCGCTTTTTTGAACTTTACGGCAACTTTGAATTTTTTGGTAAAGAAAATGATATAAGGTTTTGTTCTTGATAAATAGCGATCTTTCAAACGATATATTACATTACCGGGAAAAAAAATATTTTTTTACAAAATTTTGAGCTTTCGAAGCCCCGGAGTTTTATTTTTAAAGCTTGAGACCCGGACGCACCAAATTACAGAAATATACGTGGAAGTACATATTTTTAACCATGTTTTAAATTTTTAGCTATAATACTCGCAGCGCTAGGGGACGCGCAATTTTATGAGCTTTTTTGAGCTTTACCTCATCTTTGAAAGTTTGGTTAAGAAAATGAAATTCGGTTTCGTTTCCGACTACTAGAGATCTTTCTAATGATATATCACAAGCCCAAGAAAAAAAATATTTTTTTCCAAAATCTCGAGCTTTCGGTGCCCCGAGGGTCCAATTTTGACGCTGGAAACTCGGATGTTCCAAACTAGAGAAATATACGTGGAAGCGCATATTTTTAACCGTGTTCAAAATTTTTATCGGTAATATTCGCGGCGCTAGGGGGGGGGACACGTCATTTTTCGCGCTTTTTTGAACTTTACGGCAACTTTGAATTTTTTGGTAAAGAAAATGATATAAGGTTTTGTTCTTGATAAATAGCGATCTTTCAAACGATATATTACATTACCGGGAAAAAAAATATTTTTTTACAAAATTTTGAGCTTTCGAAGCCCCGGAGTTTTATTTTTAAAGCTTGAGACCCGGACGCACCAAATTACAGAAATATACGTGGAAGTACATATTTTTAACCATGTTTTAAATTTTTAGCTATAATACTCGCAGCGCTAGGGGACGCGCAATTTTTTGAGCTTTTTTGAGCTTTATCTCATCTTTGAAAGTTTGGTTAAGAAAATGAAATTCGGTTTCGTTCCCGACTACTAGAGATCTTTCTAATGGTATATCACAAGCCCAAGAAAAAAAATATTTTTTTCCAAAATCTCGAGCTTTCGGTGCCCCGAGGGTCCAATTTTGACGCTGGAAACTCGGATGTTCCAAACTAGAGAAATATACGTGGAAGCGCATATTTTTAACCGTGTTCAAAATTTTTATCGGTAATATTCGCGGCGCTAGGGGGGGGGGACACGTCATTTTTCGCGCTTTTTTGAACTTTACGGCAACTTTGAATTTTTTGGTAAAGAAAATGATATAAGGTTTTGTTCCTGATAAATAGCGATCTTTCAAACGATATATTACATTACCGGGAAAAAAAATATTTTTTTACAAAATTTTGAGCTTTCGACACCCCGGAGTTTTATTTTTAAAGCTTGAGACCCGGACGCACCAAATTACAGAAATATACGTGGAAGTACATATTTTTAACCATGTTTTAAATTTTTAGCTATAATACTCGCAGCGCTAGGGGACGCGCAATTTTTTGAGCTTTTTTGAGCTTTATCTCATCTTTGAAAGTTTGGTTAAGAAAATGAAATTCGGTTTCGTTCCCGACTACTAGAGATCTTTCTAATGATATATCACAAGCCCAAGAAAAAAAATATTTTTTTCCAAAATCTCGAGCTTTCGGTGCCCCGAGGGTCCAATTTTGACGCTGGAAACTCGGATGTTCCAAACTAGAGAAATATACGTGGAAGCGCATATTTTTAACCGTGTTCAAAATTTTTATCGGTAATATTCGCGGCGCTAGGGGGGGGGGGGGACACGTCATTTTTCGCGCTTTTTTGAACTTTACGGCAACTTTGAATTTTTTGGTAAAGAAAATGATATAAGGTTTTGTTCTTGATAAATAGCGATCTTTCAAACGATATATTACATTACCGGGAAAAAAAATATTTTTTTACAAAATTTTGAGCTTTCGACACCCCGGGGTTTTATTTTTAAAGCTTGAGACCCGGACGCACCAAATTACAGAAATATACGTGGAAGTACATATTTTTAACCATGTTTTAAATTTTTAGCTATAATACTCGCAGCGCTAGGGGACGCGCAATTTTTTGAGCTTTTTTGAGCTTTATCTCATCTTTGAAAGTTTGGTTAAGAAAATGAAATTCGGTTTCGTTCCCGACTGCTAGAGATCTTTCTAATGGTATATCACAAGCCCAAGAAAAAAAATATTTTTTTCCAAAATCTCGAGCTTTCGGTGCCCCGAGGGTCCAATTTTGACGCTGGAAACTCGGATGTTCCAAACTAGAGAAATATACGTGGAAGCGCATATTTTTAACCGTGTTCAAAATTTTTATCGGTAATATTCGCGGCGCTAGGGGGGGGGGGACACGTCATTTTTCGCGCTTTTTTGAACTTTACGGCAACTTTGAATTTTTTGGTAAAGAAAATGATATAAGGTTTTGTTCTTGATAAATAGCGATCTTTCAAACGATATATTACATTACCGGGAAAAAAAATATTTTTTTACAAAATTTTGAGCTTTCGACACCCCGGAGTTTTATTTTTAAAGCTTGAGACCCGGACGCACCAAATTACAGAAATATACGTGGAAGTACATATTTTTAACCATGTTTTAAATTTTTAGCTATAATACTCGCAGCGCTAGGGGACGCGCAATTTTTTGAGCTTTTTTGAGCTTTATCTCATCTTTGAAAGTTTGGTTAAGAAAATGAAATTCGGTTTCGTTCCCGACTGCTAGAGATCTTTCTAATGGTATATCACAAGCCCAAGAAAAAAAATATTTTTTTCCAAAATCTCGAGCTTTCGGTGCCCCGAGGGTCCAATTTTGACGCTGGAAACTCGGATGTTCCAAACTAGAGAAATATACGTGGAAGCGCATATTTTTAACCGTGTTCAAAATTTTTATCGGTAATATTCGCGGCGCTAGGGGGGGGGGGACACGTCATTTTTCGCGCTTTTTTGAACTTTACGGCAACTTTGAATTTTTTGGTAAAGAAAATGATATAAGGTTTTGTTCCTGATAAATAGCGATCTTTCAAACGATATATTACATTACCGGGAAAAAAAATATTTTTTTACAAAATTTTGAGCTTTCGACACCCCGGAGTTTTATTTTTAAAGCTTGAGACCCGGACGCACCAAATTACAGAAATATACGTGGAAGTACATATTTTTAACCATGTTTTAAATTTTTAGCTATAATACTCGCAGCGCTAGGGGACGCGCAATTTTTTGAGCTTTTTTGAGCTTTATCTCATCTTTGAAAGTTTGGTTAAGAAAATGAAATTCGGTTTCGTTCCCGACTGCTAGAGATCTTTCTAATGGTATATCACAAGCCCAAGAAAAAAAATATTTTTTTCCAAAATCTCGAGCTTTCGGTGCCCCGAGGGTCCAATTTTGACGCTGGAAACTCGGATGTTCCAAACTAGAGAAATATACGTGGAAGCGCATATTTTTAACCGTGTTCAAAATTTTTATCGGTAATATTCGCGGCGCTAGGGGGGGGGGACACGTCATTTTTCGCGCTTTTTTGAACTTTACGGCAACTTTGAATTTTTTGGTAAAGAAAATGATATAAGGTTTTGTTCTTGATAAATAGCGATCTTTCAAACGATATATTACATTACCGGGAAAAAAAATATTTTTTTACAAAATTTTGAGCTTTCGAAGCCCCGGAGTTTTATTTTTAAAGCTTGAGACCCGGACGCACCAAATTACAGAAATATACGTGGAAGTACATATTTTTAACCATGTTTTAAATTTTTAGCTATAATACTCGCAGCGCTAGGGGACGCGCAATTTTATGAGCTTTTTTGAGCTTTACCTCATCTTTGAAAGTTTGGTTAAGAAAATGAAATTCGGTTTCGTTTCCGACTACTAGAGATCTTTCTAATGATATATCACAAGCCCAAGAAAAAAAATATTTTTTTCCAAAATCTCGAGCTTTCGGTGCCCCGAGGGTCCAATTTTGACGCTGGAAACTCGGATGTTCCAAACTAGAGAAATATACGTGGAAGCGCATATTTTTAACCGTGTTCAAAATTTTTATCGGTAATATTCGCGGCGCTAGGGGGGGGGACACGTCATTTTTCGCGCTTTTTTGAACTTTACGGCAACTTTGAATTTTTTGGTAAAGAAAATGATATAAGGTTTTGTTCTTGATAAATAGCGATCTTTCAAACGATATATTACATTACCGGGAAAAAAAATATTTTTTTACAAAATTTTGAGCTTTCGAAGCCCCGGAGTTTTATTTTTAAAGCTTGAGACCCGGACGCACCAAATTACAGAAATATACGTGGAAGTACATATTTTTAACCATGTTTTAAATTTTTAGCTATAATACTCGCAGCGCTAGGGGACGCGCAATTTTTTGAGCTTTTTTGAGCTTTATCTCATCTTTGAAAGTTTGGTTAAGAAAATGAAATTCGGTTTCGTTCCCGACTACTAGAGATCTTTCTAATGGTATATCACAAGCCCAAGAAAAAAAATATTTTTTTCCAAAATCTCGAGCTTTCGGTGCCCCGAGGGTCCAATTTTGACGCTGGAAACTCGGATGTTCCAAACTAGAGAAATATACGTGGAAGCGCATATTTTTAACCGTGTTCAAAATTTTTATCGGTAATATTCGCGGCGCTAGGGGGGGGGGACACGTCATTTTTCGCGCTTTTTTGAACTTTACGGCAACTTTGAAAGTTTCGTTAAGGAAATGAAATTCGGTTTCGTTCCCGACAAATAGCGATCTTTCCATCGATATATCGCATGCCTATAAAAAAAAATATTTTTTTACAAAATTTTGAGCTTTCGTCGCCCCGAGGGTCCAGTTTTAAAGTTGGAAATCCGGATGTTCCAAACTAGAGAAATATACGGGTATGTGCGTATTTTTAGCCCCATTCAAAATTTTTAACTACAATACTCGCGGCGCTAAGGGGGGGGGACACGTCATTTTTTGCTGTTTTTTGAACTTTTGGGCAACTTTGCATAACTTTTGTAACGTAATTTTTTGATTTTATGAAAGTACTCCTGCATTGTAGTTTATATTTTGAATTTCAGCGTTATAAGTTTATCTAGTGACGAGTTATGATTTTTTAAGTGATTTTTGAGGTCGTTTTATGTACCATATTATATATTCTTGACGGTTTTTTGGGTTTTTTGCCGCCCAGGGTAATCGGTCATCTTCAAGTTATAGATCGTTTTAAAGATAATTTTAATTGTAATTTATGTTCCAAATTTGAAGTTTATAAGTCAAGCCGTTCGTGAATTATTGATTTTTATTTGATATTTTTGTCATTTGTGTACCATCTTATAAGGATTCCGTACATTATATGTATACGGAATCCTAATAAATTATCCGATACTATCAACAATGTTTTCCTAAAGCCAGCACGCATTAATAAACGCTCAGGATTTTTGCAAAAGGGCATCGATAGCTGCACTCATGTTTACGTCCGTCGAGATCGACATCGGACAGCTTTACAACCTGTCTACGACGGTCCGTTTAAAGTTATAAACCGTTACCCGCAATGCTACGAATTGAAATTTGGCGCAAAAATTGACAGAGTTAGTCTGGATAGACTGAAGCCAGCATTCATTTTAGAAGACAACTCTGAAAATGACGAATGGATTGACGCAACACCCTGCAATGATCCAGACCTTTTATTAACTGATTTCGATTGGCCCATCGACACGATACCTTCAAGCAAAGATATGGACGATTCAGTTTCCGATTCCGATTTTTACGGCTTTCCCGATGATGACGCCTCACCTTCTGACGATCCCGAATTCCTAAATAAGGATGCCGATTCCGATAAGGAATTATTTCCGACGATATCGAAATCACGGTATGGACGCCCCATCAGGCGACCAGTTCGCTTTGATGAGACCGTGACCTTCATTTATTAGTTTCCCAGATAAATCCGATTCCCGATTTGGTATAGAACTACACTCGAGTAACGCCGACAGGTTTTTACTATTTTATGCAATTAATTTTATTTTTGTTACTCGAATAAAGTATATCGAATCACACTCCTCTCTATTCATCTCTAGTACTACTATAATAATTTTTTTTTGAATTCATGCAATGTGCGAAAGTAATATTTACTTTTTCCAAAATTGTAAGATCGTAAATTTTTTGTTTTTATTAGTTTAGTTTAGTTTGGTTTAATCATTTTTCTGGATCGTTGTTCAAAGCCGTTTTATTATTCCTTCTTATTCTGATCTCTTTAAAATAAAATAAATATCCGTTCTTCTTTAGATTGGCGCCTATGTCCTCTCCCACTTTCATTTTGCACTCATCCCGCCTGAAACTTTTACGTTACTTCCGATCGATATAATTAGTCTACATTCACTTTCGAGCATTCCAATTCCGCTAACGAAGCAACTCTCCGACCGAGTTTCATCCCTCAATTTTGTCAATTATGTACACTCGTTACTCCTGCGATTCCAATTTCGTCTATCCCTCAAACTCATTTCGCTCCTAGTTCCTCTTCCGACCTCCTCATACTAACGATTAGGTGCCATTCTGCCATTTTAGCATGATAATTTAGTTTAATTCGCCTACACCATTTTTATTATTTCGCATAAACGACCTTATTATTTGTTAATTTTTACTACTTTATCTTCTATTAATACTACATATAATTAATATCCATGTAAAACTTCCATTTTTACTTTCCTTTGTTTTATTCCACAACTTCACCCCACTGGGGCTCAGTCTCCAAGAGGGAGAGCCATGTGGGAACCACAAACTCCTTCCTGGTCACACTGATCAAAATCCTCTCCTCCCCCCCAACAGGTCTCGGACGAGCCGTGATCCTGTGTCAACTCGTCCGGGCCAATAGGAGTCTAGATAATGATATGGTTCGGCATCGCACGTTTTAACGACGGTCTATTCGATTCGATGTCGCTTCGTCCGCACTTTTATGAAATAAATTTCTTTTGCCGTGTACTTTTGTTTTTGGAGTCAACAGAGGTTATGCGACACTATCATAAACAGTGTTAGTGTAAAAATAAAAATAACACTACTTTATCGTGTTAGATGTGTGGCTGCTGTAAGTAATAATTGCTTTAAATTATGTGAGCTGAGCTTGTAAAAATATTTTTATTTATCAGTATTTTGGTGCAAATAATTATCCAAGAAGTTATCCATGATACTCTGAAGATAATAAAAAAAAGCTTGTGATATTGAAGGATCAACTGAGTGGAACTAGTTTGTTGCTTTATATCCAAAAATGTATTCAATAAGAATTGCAGATAATAGGGAAATTAAAAAATGCAAAGGCGCGCAGAGTTCTATAATTAAGAATGAACTTAGTTTTATCAAATATTATAATTGTGTGTAGTAACATCAGTGATAATTATAAGACATATTACAACATTCAAAGTTAGAGCAGCATAAAATAGTGTGTTAAGTGGCAATGATGATAAAAGAATATGTAGTAATAATATAGACACAATAGCATATGGTAACTCCATGTATGATGAATTCCATTAAAAATTTGACGTTGTTTTGGTGAACCAAAGGCATGTGTATATTGATTTAGAAGAGGCATATTCCATGATTACACAGAATTAAGTATTAGTGTTAAGTGTGATACATTAATTTAAACAATTATATCTTTAACTTGATATACTTAGGAGTATATGGTCCTATTCATGGTAAAATTGCAGTTTTCTACTGCAAGTCAGGCAATTTTATCTAAAAGTGTAATATTTTGCAGCAAAATTCAATGTTTTTAAATATTTTGCGGTGAATTGAGTATTTTAACCTAAAATTTGCTGTTTTATTTCTAAAATGAGGGAATTTTAGCTCTAAATGGTTTAATTTGGTGTTTAAAAACTTCTTGTTATTGTGTTACACTTATCTTAAATCCATTTTTGTATGGAAAGCAGCTTTTTGTGTGTGTGGGGGGGGGTATACAACTTTTGACATAATGGTTACATTGCAAGCTGTCAATGGTTGAATAAGTTACAGAGGTGTTACTATTCTCCTGGATCGAGGAAACATTTATTGTGGAAATCGTAAGTGTGTAATTATGTCTCTCAAATAATAAAAAAAACTTGGGTGAGGAATAGAATGCGTGCTTCATTAAGCAGGCGAGTGCTACTCGCTTGGTAAATTCACTCCTTACAGAAAAGTTGCAATATTTTAATGTATCAAGTTAGTATTTATACTTTGTCATTTATTAAACATATACACCAGCAGATATGTGCGTGCTTTCAACATCATAGATGTATGCACACTGTTTAATTCATTCGTTCAATTTGCTTCAAACAGAAACATATTGCAAGGTTTGGAACAACAGTGCTATGCATAGGTTAGTTAATTTATTGCATCGTCACAATAAGAACTGCGTACATGACTCTATACATATGCGGACAAACATGTGTACACATCAACATCATTATCATCATCAACACATTGCAGGCATACCATTGTGCTACACACAAGGGCATGTGCTGTATGAAATGTACAGGGTCCGTCAACGAAGTGGATCGTATTTCAAAAAATCATATCTCAGCTATAAATTACTCTTACGCGACCATTTCAGCGTTTTCAGGTAGTTCGACGAGACTTGTTTATTTTAATATTCAGCGGTTCGATACAATGACTGAGTGGACGTGTGAGCAGCGTGTTTAAGCAATAGAGCGTTTTATTTTCCATGGTGATTCATATGTGTGTCCACCGCGCGCGATTTTCGGAATAAGTTTTTCGTAGCACTCAAAAAACCGATTCCGACTGAAAAAACTGTGCGTACATGGGCGAAACACTTCAGAGGATCTGGATCAATTTTCAAAAAAAGGCCAGGGTCCGTTAAAACAGTCAGAACTCCGGAAAATGTGGAACGAGTTTGGAAGTCGATTCGGAAAATCCACCGCGTTCTGTTCGTTTACACGCAGACAATATGAAAATACCCGAACGAACGGTTTGCCGAATACTTTACAAAAATTTTAACTTTCATCCTTATAAAATTTTGTGTATCCATCAGCTTTTACCCGGCGATTATAGCCTACAATTAACGTTTAGTGAAGTGATGCTTGGAAAAATTCAAGGCGGCGAAATTGCACTGGATTTTATTATGATCACGGTACCTCAATGGCAACGTTAACAAGCAAAATGTTTGTTACTGGAGTGATTCGAACGGTAACATCAACAACGAAAAGCCGTTACACTCGCCGAAGATGACGGTTTGGATGGGAATCGCAGCATGAGGAGTGATTGGCCCATACTTTTTCGACGAGACGGTGAACGGGGAAAAATACCGCAAAATGCTGTTAGAATTTGTCGAACCGGCCTTGAGATGTAAGAAAAAGCTGTCAAGAACGTGGTTCCAGCAAGATGGTGCCACAGTGCACACAACGAGCGAAACGATGACAGTTCTATGACAGCTGTTTGGGAACCGTTTAATTACGCGAGGTGCGGAAATCGTTTGGCCGAGTCGTTCGCCAGATTTATTGGCAAACGACTATTTCTTATGGGGGCATTTGATGTCCAAAGTTTACGTCAACAAGGCGAAAGACCTGGCAGACCTCAGAAATGTAATACGCGATGTCGTCACGGCCGTGATACCGAGGAGTATGCCGAATAATGTTTTTGAAAACTTCGTAAAAGGGTTGCAAAAATGCATCAAGCAAAAAGGTCGCCCCATCTTGAAGATATTATTTTTGAAAAATAAGTAAAAAAAACAACAAACAAGTAAGTTTATATTTAACAAAAAAAATAAAAATAAATTTTTCCTAGATCATTTTCTCTTTGTGTTATGATTTTTTTGAAATCCGATCTACTTCGTTGCCGGACCCTATACACAAAGCATATCAACTCCATGCATGTTAGTGTGTTGGTAAGTTTTAGCTGAGCACACTCGAAAAATTCCTCAGAAATATACATGTTTAAATAAGTGGACTTAACTCGTGTCAGAAAAACAGCTCTGCTAAAATGTACGTCAAACATAGCCTTTGTTGCAGTTAAAATAATTAAACAGTAATACAGGTTAGTAGGTTAGTCAGTTTTAATTAGATACAAATCAAATATGAATTTTATACTCAACGCATCGTACGGGAAGCACATAGACAAGAACAGGAATAAAATCCCGGTTTTTGTATTAGATGTATTCTAAAATTTCCTCTAAAATTTACATATCAAAACGATGGAACAACAGGATACTTTTTGCTGTTTATAAGTTGGTATAAAATTTCATTTTGGACGCAATAGGAAGCATCCTTTTGATTATTTCCAGTTGAACCGGTATGTGACATCTGTGCACAAATCTCATTAAAGTTATCATCCACTAAATTAATACACTCGCACGACACATCAACAGGTGCGGCGATGAAAATGGCATCCTGATCTATTGGTGCAGTCGCGTCTGGTGGCGATCAATTTAGGGCATCAATTCGTGCAATTCTCTCCTTCTTAGTTAGTGTGTTTTTTTATCAAACTGAAGCTCACTCAGGATGAGCAACGTAAAGCGAATTGTGGTGTTCTGCTCGGAATGAATTTTAGATAAACTAACGATTGGCAATTACGTACAACGGTCGATTAATAAGAAACCGCTAAAGTTGCTGAATGACCGAACGACAGCTAGCAATTTGAGTCCTAATGAATGATAACGCCGTTTTTTTCCGATAATTGTTTTCCAGCCTACATAATACATGGGATGGAACTGTTGATTTCAGTTGCACCAGTGCTCTGGGCACTGGCGTTAGTGTGTACTCGGTAGTTGTTACTGGATCATACAGCAGTGTGACAGGGCCATCATCAATTTTCATTTTAATTCGACAAACATATTTTGCTGATCGATATTCCAGTCAAATTTAGGATCCTTTTTTAACAGATCAGTCAGTGGGGCTGCAATTCGGGCGTTGTTTTTAGTGGAGCGTCTAAAAAATTTAGTGAACTCCGAGATACGCTGTACATTATGCTGATTGTTGAGAGTCGGAAACTCGACTACAGACACGACCTTATTGGAGCTTGGCTTAGTTGCACCGCTTTGGATCTTAAAATCCAGACAAGTAATTCTTTTCTAAAGACTCACCTATGTAAGTTACAAGTGAAACTGACCTCGCTGAGTTTTTGTAACGCAAATTATAATTTCAAAATCAGTTTCGCGAGTGTAACTAACAGCATTAATAATAAATCATTGAAGTAGAAACAGTCGCGGTTTGGAGAACACAAACTGCATTAATATCTGAAATTTATTTGGCGCGTCTGTGAGTCCAAACGTCATTTTATTGAACTCACCAGTCTCGTCAAGAGTAATGAAGGCGATCTTTCTTCTTGTATTAGCGGCTAGTGAAATTTGCAAGTTACCTTGCAATAAAAAATTGAGTATGATTAACAGATATGCCTAGCAAGACTCTCGAACTGCTGATTCACAGTTGGTATTGGAAAATTCTGAGGTACTGTTTGTCCACTTAAGTGATGATAATATCGACACGCCGCTTTTCCGGCGAAGTTGTTTCTGATACTATGACCAGCCTCTTCCGTTCTTTAATAATTCGCGCGATTTCAGTCTGTTTTCTAACGCAGTGGAATACGGCTTACACCAGACAGCACGCCTCTCCCAATGAATCGTTGAATGATCCAACATATCCATGTCAATAATCATAGTATATGGTTGCAGACGATTTCCAACATTAAGTGCATTTATTGTTAAGGCAAGGTTCTCGTCTACCTCTTTTGACATGATCATGCGCTTTCAGACTGAAAACAGCTGGATCTGTTTAAGTCCATTAATACTTAAATGACATGGTTACACATTTTACACCGGCTTGGATGGCAGCTGCATTGGTAATTATAGTCTGGATTAGGAATGTTGCGAATGCAGATTTTTTGACATCCTCGGATGCGGATCTTAGGATTTTTTTAAAAAGAAATTTCATATTGATGCATAAATAATATAAAAAGCTTATAATCTTTTTTATCAAACAATTATATACTTAGTAATTAAAATTAAAAATTGGTGCGTTATATATAATAGAAAGTAATGTCTCCGTCTTTTCAGGTTCTAGTCTGATTCGCAGAGGATCATAAATTAAGCCCGTGCTACTGAACAATTGTTCACTAGGGATGCAGTGGCTGGTGCAGGCGATAAAAATCTGCGTGCTATTGTAGATAATATTTTCAGTTCTTCTCGGTAAACGCTCCACCATTTAAGTGGATTTTCATTTACACTGATCCTTTTCTTATTGCGGTAAGCTGGCACAATTCCTTCATGAGTACAATGTCGGCGCTACCATTTTCTGACAATTCTTGACCCTCATCTTCATTTGATGAATCTAGCATCACGGCAAGATCGTTTTTTAAGCCAGCCTTCCTAACCATACCGGAAGTTCCTTGGTTGTTCTGCATCTTTATCCGAGGAATCTGTCATTCTTATTCTTTTAGCAACTCTACAATTAAGAAAACCAACGTTTCTGGTTTCTGGTTTATCATTAGTGTTTCTCATCTTCAAAATATCTTCTTTAATCTTTTTCTCAGTTACTAAAAAACTTGTGCTTATAGCGAGGGTCTAAGTAGGTGGCGATGACGTATAAATTTTTCTCTTCCAACAAAGAAGACAACTTTGCTAAAAGTTCAGCTTTCAAAGTAGTGATGGCCAGTCGAATTGGATCTAAATCGTGTGATTTCGTTAAATAGTAATTTCTTTCTTGTCGCGAGTCGCGACCTTCGACATATCCGTATCCGCATTGATTATTGCAGATGCAGATGTGAAAATTTATGCGGAAGATCCGTAATTGCGGATGCGAATATCCGCAACATCCCTAGTCCGGTTACAGCCAGTTCCATTAATCGTGGTGATGTAGTTTCATTCGCTCAGACTCGGTAAATGTAGTTTTGCGAACACAGTGGTCACCCATTTTGTTTCTGTTTATTGGTAATCTCCTAGATGTCTTTTTATATTCAGGGTAAGCATAGTTGAACTTGACCTCTACAGCGTGTTACAAGCTCGAGCAATATGGCCTTGTCGATCATAATGATAGCATCTAATTTTAACGTGTTGTCGTTGATGAGGTGGTGTTGTGCTCTATTCTAGCGTACTTTTCAAGGCGATTCTATCATTTGCTGGATCTGTTTGATGACGGTTAGCAGAATGATTAATGGCATCGCCAGGCGATCGATGACATCACCGTACAACTGAAGGGCCTGCTGAATGGCGTTTCCCCGAGTGTGAATTATTCAATTACTTAACTATTCTCGTAAATGGCCCAGTCCGCTGAGAAATTCCACGAACGATTCATCAAACAATATGCCGCAATTTTCACAAAATTAGGACATGTCATATAGATACGTGATCAGATATCAGGATTATCAAGAATATATATTTGTGATAGTAATACGCGAACTTACAACAAACGGGACTTAATTTTTTAAAACGCGACTCAATACTATGTGCATCGTTGCCATTCGAATTTGGATTTCATCGAGAGACTTGCGCCTTAAGCTTGGATTAAAATTTAGGTCAGTTACTCACGTCAAGCTGTAGCGATTGAAGCTATTCTACGCCAAACAGCTTTCAACTTTATATCTAGTTTTTCCGGCTATGAATGCCAGCCAACTGGGTTAGTAAGCTCATCCATTCTTCCAGTTCAACAGCTATATTTCCTTTTCATAAAGATCGGCTAAACTCTTAATTAAGTTGCAAAGTCGTACGGTATTGAGAACTGGAATCAATTCAAGCTGTTTGTGAAATAATAACTCAAGCATGAAAAAAATGATAAAGTCAGAGAAAATATACAAAGGTAAAAAAGAGAAAAGAAATAAAGAGTAATGTTTATGGGAAGAGTTGGAAATCACGCTAAGAATACTAATGCAAGAAACCTAAGGCAGGGGTAATCCGTTACAATTATAGACATAAGAGGTTGAGGGGTTTTGGAGTACAGATGTTAATTGGATTTGCTTACATGATGTAGTTGTAGGGCTGATTCGGACTCATTGGTCCAGCGATACAGTGCGCCGTTTGATGACCAGAAGTTTTTTGTTTTTTTTTTTTAAATTAAATTTTGAACATGTCAGGTAAGGACGTTACTCAATCCAACGGTATGATAATATTAATGATTATAAAGGAAAAATATTAGAAATGGAACATACGAAAGAAGCTAACAAAGGGGAATAAGCAAGGGAGAGGGAAAAGAAAGGATGCTGTGAGCGCTGTAAGGCGTAGGATAAGACGCAAAAGACCGGAATACAATATCGCGCGTTCTGAAGAAATGGAAGGACATTCAAGCAAAATGTGGTTCGCATCACAAACGAAGTTAGCTTCTGACGGATCAAATGGACAAAGAGGAGACTAAGTAATGGAGAAACGGAAGAGCGAAGCAGGAAGCAAGCTGTGGTTTAACCGAAGTCTAATTATGGATGAAATAGTTGACCACCTCATGTTGAGGAAATTAATAAACCGCGGAAAAACAGGAGGAATGGGTTGTATGGATAAGTAAAAGGAAGCAGGATTGGAAAAAGAAGAAGGATAGAGGTCGATGACCAGAAGTGGATGCATAAAATTAAATAAATTTAGATAAAAAAAAAAAAAAAAAAAAAAAAACGTGTCGTTGTATATAGTAGTCGAGGGTGATTTAACGAGACCTTTTTACTGGGTCAGTTTACTGAAGGACTTCTCATTTTAGGGTAAATTTCGAAATTCTCAAGGCGATTTTGTCGTGTTCTAATTGTATGAATGGGTAGCGACAATAGACAGTGTCGTTAGTACATCAGATAAGAAATTCTACTTTAGCAGAAGTGATGAATAGAATCTCAGCATTTTAGTTGAGTTCATAGGAATAAAAAAAGAAGTGAAAGTGGTAAAACTGTCATGAAACGTATTGTATCTTTTTCTTGGAATTTATTTTTTATAGTTCTGTTGCAAAAAATTCTTAATAATGTATTGTGAACGGAATACTTTTCGAATAGACTATTCTTTCTAATGTCCGCTGTGCGGACATGAATAGAGCTGTTTAATATTATTATTATTATTATTATTATTATTAGCCTCTATAACAAATTTATGGTGCGAGTACTTAACGATTACTCATTTACACTCTCATGCACACCCGCCAAGTGTGATATCGTACATTTCCTTAAAAATTACTTTAAACAGTTATATTAACTAAAACTAAATTAAAAACTAAAAGCTCATATCCTGAGCAAGGACCTCCCTCAACCTTTCCCATTCCCTGCGGTACTGAGCAATTCTCTCATACTGTCTTTTATGTAGAAATTTTCTTATTTCGTCTTCCCATCTCAAAAATCGTCTGCCTCTCTTTCTTTTATCCTTAATATACCAGTTTTTTTTATCCTATATGTCCACCTATTATCCGTTATCCTCTCAACATGTCCAGCCCAATCCCACTTTTTCCTTCTACATTCGTGAACTGAATTTATTATATTTTTTAATTTTCCTTCGATAAATGTGTTTCTAATAATTTAACTAAACATTCCATTTTGAGTACTCTCAATTTTGTTCTCTTCCTTTTTCGTTATAGCCCATGTTTGAGAACCGTATGTCAATGGTGGAACAACACAGCTATTAAGTATGTCACTTTTGGCTTTAATCCCAAACGGATCCTTAAATAAAATTTTTTAAAGACTAATATTTTTTTTACAAGCTATATACCTCTCCTTCGGTCATATTTCCAAGTTCTATTTTTCGGCCTAGATATATTATTTCGTCTGCATATTCTCTACCTATTTCAATTTTTATTCTCTCATTTATATTCGTAATAATTTTTGTTTTATCGATATTTATACTCAGGCCTGTTTCTTTACCAGCTTCATTCAACTCGATTATCATATAACTCGAATAGATTTTCCCTCATAAGTATTACATAATCTGCGAGCGTAGATTATTTAGAAATTCCCCGTTAATTCTGATACCCTTTTGTTCCCAATTTAACTTTCTCAATACCTCTTCGAGAGCACATATAATTCCTGCTTTACCCCCTTACCTTAGATAAAAGTATTCTCCTGTTCTTTCTGCGAGTATTCGGGTTTCAACATCTGTGTACATATCTATTATTATCTTTCGATATACCCCAATGGGGAACTCGCTGATTTTTGAGTGCGTTTAACAGAAATGTTTGTTTCAGAGAATCGAATGGTTTAGAGTAGTCGATAAAAGCGAAACATAAACCTTTTTGATGTTCTCTTGATTTTTCTATAAGTTGATTTATAACAAACAAGTGGTCTACGGTGGAGAATCCTTTTCGAAAACCCGCCTATTCAATTGATAGGTGGTAGTCTAAAATATTTTGAATTCTTCTTGCTACTATCTTCGGGAAGATTTTTGAGATTCTAATTGGTCTCTGTAATTTTCGATCTTGTTTTTGTTCCGTTTTTCATGAAGTAGGATTATATTTGACTTTATCCATTCGTGTGGAATTTTTTGATCTTTCAGGATCTTATTAAATAGTATAACCAAGTTCTTTATTAGAAATGACCCCCCAAACTTTATTTATTTCTTATTTTTTATCAATACCTGGACTAGTATTTAATTTGAACTTTGACACAATCTCTCTTACATCCCCGACTCTAATATACAAGGTTCTTGAGCCGTTTCCAGAGTTTTTTTATTTAATAAGCCTAAACACTCATCTTTGTAAAGTTCTGTGTAATAAGATGTAGCAAACAGTGTTTAAGAGCTAGAAATGATGGCAAAAAAAAATACTAATATGATTAAAGGAAAAAGGGAAACGAGAAAGTACTATAACGGGGAAGAATGTAGGAAAACGTAAGAGTAGAAGTCAATCAAAAAATGTTAAGAGTCGCCAGTTTGAATGTTAGATTATTAGAAGAAAGTGAAAATTTGATCGAGTTGGAGAATGTTTTTAAGGAATCGAAAATTAGGTTTGGAGGAATGACGTCAACATGGTGGTGACAAGGGACTATAATTTACTGCGTTATGTAGGTAACGATCAAGGTCAGAAGGGAGTAGGGTTTATTATAAACCGAAACTGGAAAGATCAATTAATGGAATTTCGGGGAATCTCTGATAGGAACGGCCATAGCAAAATTTTGCATAAATAAAGGGAATAGAAGTAATCAAACCATAACTATAGTACAGATATACGCTCCTACAGCGAATTCTGAGGAAAAAGACTGCGATGAATTTTATAGTCAGATAGCAGATATTTTATGTAACACGAAAATAAATCCGAAACATCATTTAATAGTAATGTGGGATTTTAATATAGTCAAGTAGGTCAAAGAGAAAAGGAGGAACATAGGATTTTAGGACCCTATAATTACGGGGCATTAGAAATGAAAGGGGATGGAAACTGGTTTTCATTTTTGCACGGAAAACGAATTAAAAATAGTAAATACGTTCTCTAATGAAAAGGGTAGGAAGAAGATGGGCATGGATTTTGCCGAAGTTTAAAAATCAAATAGATTGACATCAGCAAGCGAAAATAAAATAACACCGACTTCAATGAAATGAAAAAATTTTAATTTTTTTCTGACCATAAACCAATCTCATATGCAAAATCATTCTTTCAAAGTGGCGTTTCCCAATATGGGACAAAAAAACGTGTAAAAAAAGTAAACAAAAATAATAGCAGAAATCACGAGAGTTAGAGCTGTCATAGACAAAGAACCAGCTTTGAGAGGGATACCCCGGTAGACATAAAACAACTAATAGACAAAAGAGGGGCTTTAAAAAGACGAAGGGGTAGAACAATTAATCAAAAAAAAATTGGATTAAACATTTTATGTAAACTGATAAAAAGTAGACTGAGAATATTCAGCGAGACAAAAACAGATAATTTCATCAATCAATATTAAAAAGTACAAAGAGTACCAAAACAATTAGGGAAAATCTAGCGTTAGGAAATAAATGGGCTAGATTTCTCTTCGACGCCCAAGGTGATACACGATGGTAAAAAAAAAAAATAAAACAAAATAAATGAGCTATTTAATATAAATTGTTGTAAATGTAGCGGTGTCATTAGAAAAAAACGATTTCCCATTTTGTTTAATTGTAAAGTCTTTCGGTTTAAATACCTAAAAAGAAAAATAAACGCTCGGCTGGTTGTTTCAAAATAAGTTTAGTGTATACTGTTTCTCAGTTCATAAAAAATCAGTGAAATTAATTAGTAATTTCGTTTGATTTGGTAATTAAAATTTACCTCTTAGAATGTGATATTAATTAATTAAAGAAGAAGAAAAAAAAAATGAAAAACCCTAATACTAAACTAAATCTACTTCGAAAGTTGCACCAGGGCGATGTGTTACTGACCTCTCTAATTCATTATTAAAAAAATGTCATTATTTTGAAGTTTTTATTGCGTTACATTCTTTATTTTGGTACGTGGAACTGGTTTTGGAAATAAAGTGGTTCTGAAAATCTGAATGTTAAAATATTATAAAATACAAACACGACAGCTATCATTTTTTATGTTCCGTTTTGTAAACATTCCATTAGATATACCATACTTTTTCGAAAATACATATGTTACGTCTGTTCGTTCTCTGCATGGAACTTTGCAATTATTTCTATCTTTTCAAAGAATCAGGTCTTTTATCTCTTAGAAAAAGAACGCATACAATAATACTTGTTATATGAATTTTGGAGTGATGCGTCTCCTTTTATTTGGCAGAATTATTGTGAAAACACCCTTCAAAATCACGTATCATTTAAATGAATTAAAAGTCGCATTTTCGAATAAGAACAATTAGCGAATTATTTCGAAAAACAATATATAATTAGCAAGATTTCAGTAAGAACTTTTATTAGCTTAACAACTTAACTTAGTGCTAATTTTTTTTTTTTTTTTTGTAATACATAATTGAAAAAAACAAAAAAAAAGACGAAAATTGACCAGAAGCATTTAAAGGAGAAATTAATAATTTAGTAAAATTACGTAAAATATGTACATATTTTCTAATTTGATTTAGGCGCAATTAAATTTAATCATTTCATTATTTACAAATGTTTAATGAATTCACTGCGGACTATTATTTTAGTTCACTGGACTTCTTGTAATTAAGCACGAATTCAAACATTGTTTTCTTGTTTGTCAAGCGTTTTTCTTCAGGGAAATAAATTCGCTCCGTGTAAATTAATTTAATGGCTAAAATGGGAGCCAAATTAAAGAAAGGTAAAAAATGTATTTTCCGCTACGGAACTTCTCCTATGTAAAAGTTAAGTAAAGTAAAACAAATACAAGGAAATAAGACTAACTCTCTAAATCGTAGATTCTCAAACTTATTTCGCCCACCACCCACTTTCAGAATAAAAAAATTTTGAACGCCCCGCAAAAAGTTCTTCAACTGTTGCGCTTTTAAAAGCGGATATTCTAAACATTATTTTTAAACTACATTATATATATATATATATATAATAAAAACAGGATATTACCCCATATTTCTGAGTTGAAAGAAGAATGTTTCCATGAGAACAATCAAGCCGCATAATTGATCGTATTTGGAAGAATTTTCATTATTATTATTTAAAGAAGACTTTAAATTTTATCACTAATGTAAAGGATGAATCTGATTCACTTTAATGAGTATATTAATACCGGGATCGATTTTACTTAGAAACAGCCGTAAATCGCCGCGTTCAGTCACATGCAGCGAATTTCTTTTATTACCGAGCAATGTTGCAACAGCGCTAAATTCACGTTCACAAAAATAAGACGACGGAAATGCTATTTTACAAATCGTTGAACAAACGAAACCATAATTCAGGATACAGTTGCGAGATTGGCTTCTAAATTCAAAATTCTCGGTAGCCCTTCTTGAGTTTAATTTTTATTTCGTCATTTGTTGTCAGTTCTATTAACTGGGAGATGACTCTGCTGTGTTTACATTTGAAAAAGGATCGATCATCCGGTGTAATGCATGTCCATGTTTTTAAAATGTCCTGGAATTGTTCCTTAAAATCAGCGTGGAAATTTTCCAAGTATTGTCAGTAAACGAGCAAGCCATTGTTGTTGAAGGATACTTCTAATAAATTAGGGAAGTTATTAAATTCACGTCTGCCTATATTTTTCTTTTATATAGCAGCAGCTGGGCAGCGAAAGCAGCAATGATACTTTTAGTTTTAATCAAATTTGCTGATTCACGTAATTAAACAATCTATATAATATCGTCGTCTATTCTCACTCGATTTCGAGTATGAGATTATCTCCTAATTCAGAGGAGAATTAGGGAATAGAATAGCCGCGCAATAGAAAACACGTAAGCAGGAGCGCAACCTAACTTCCGTGCTGCCGACAACGTGAGAAAGGTACCAATGGCGAGGCGAGCCAAGGAGACTGGCCTTTACTCACGTTGATGCGATTGTTGGGTCTATTTCAACAGCCCCCCCCCCACTGTAATATTTTTTTTTCATATATAGTGCAATCGTTTGTGCAGAAATGTGCGCAAAGTTCCATCGTTTGTGCACATTCCTATCCTGCGATATTAAAGAAAAACAGGTGGAGGGGGCTGTTGAAACGTTGCCCCCCCACTTTGAAATTTTTTATCAAAATATAGTGCAATCGTTTGTGCATCGTTTGTGCAGAAATGTGCATAAACTTTCGTCGTTTGTGCACATCCCTATCCCGCGATATTAAAGATAAATGGAGGGGGGGGGGGGTCTGTTGAAACGTTGCCCCCCCCCCACTATGAAATTTTTTATCAAAATATAGTGCAATCGTTTGTGCACATCCCTATCCCATGATATTGGGGGGGGGGCTGTTAAAACGTTGGCCCCCCCACATTAATATTTTTTTGCAAAATATAGTGCATCCGTTTGTGCTTCGTTTGTGCAGAAATGTGCACAAACTTTCATCGTTTATGCACATCCCTTTCCCTCACAATATGGAAGAAAATTAGTTGGGAGGTTGTTAGAATTTTATCTAACAAAATTAATAAAAAGTGGCTGATGAAGTTGCTGGGGTATTAGTTCATTGCAAAATAATCGTTTAATACAAAAATCGAAACAAACATTTCTTAAAAAACTTTTGATTATTCACATTTTTTAAATACATATAATATTTTGATTTTGTGAAATTTTAATAAGACATATTATTAAATATTAAATTGAATTTTACAAAGTATAAAATTTAAACATTATGACGCGGAAAATAATAAAATCGAGTACAAAAATAATTAGTAATATTTGAAATATATAATTTCTCACTGAATATTTTATCTTTGTAAATGGAACATAGCCTATAACTATCTGCATTAGTGTAGCTTTCAAAGACGAATTTTTTTTTAATAAATCCACTCGAATTAAAAACAAAAAGATTTTTATAACCCTCAATAGATTCATCCTCGTTAAAGTTGTTCAAATAGTATATGTTATACAAAAGTTTATAAAATTATTTCCATCTCAAAATTCAAAAGAAGTTATAAATATAGGATATTTCCAGTATCATAGTAATTATGCCACGTCACTTAAAGGGGTATCCATGAATAAAATTACTGATAAAATTAAAAAACATCTACAGAATATATTTGACCAAGAAAAAGTCTGCATTGGACTATCAAACCTTGTTTGGAACGCCATATATAAAGAATTAAATTACGAAATTTCACCAAAATCACTGTATACTATGGTAAATGTAATAGAAATGGTATGTTAACAAAATTAGGTATCAGTATTTTTGAAGATATACAACAGATAGAGGTAACTGTGGACGACAAGAAACATGAAAAATGTAGTGAATCTTCTGCAACTGATGATTTAGAAAATGAGGAAAAATATATGGATACATTAAAATTGATATTCCAAATAATTACGACAAAAATAAATTTAACAATGAGTTTGAACAATAAATACAGTGATTCTAAATAACTGCTGAATAGTGGAGTAGCGTACAGTATCGTGATATTATTTTACAATGAGAAGAGAACAGGTATCACTAGGGTAAAACGTTACAATATTTTAAACTCTCATTTACGGACTAATTTATTCCATAAATATTTTTGGCAAGAAACAAGACTTCCTTGTTTCCTAGTGTATAAAAGGGCAAAAATATATGAGGATTGGTTAAATTATTGTGTTTTAATTGATGTTTGCACTTTATGTAAAAGCAAATTAAAAGGTATTCTTCCAACAAAACCAGTATTGAATTCTTCAGCTATATTCAGTTATACATATCAAGGAAATTTTAAAAATTTTAAACTCACGAAGAAAAAAAAATTTACAGATTTAAAAAAAAAATGGATAAAGTTATTAATGAAAAAACATCTTGTAATAGTTCTAATGCAAGCCGATAGACCATTGAAATTAGATAATTTTTTGAAGTTACATATTTTATCAATAAATGGTTCTATGAAATTATTTAATGTTAAATTAAGTGCGGGTATTGTAAAAGTAATATCTTGCGATCAGAAACTTAAAAAATAACACTGCCACTTATTCCAAGAAAGAAGGAACTTTTATGCACGTATTCAAAATCAAATGTTGAACATTCTTCAAAAAATGTAAATTAGGAAGTTTTTTTTTTTTTTTTGCGCTGAAGTTGGGAAAATCCTTTCGGACGATAGAGGCACCGTCGTGCCCCTCTGTGTGGTGTCTCCACTAAAAACCCAACTCCGATCAAGGAGGATTCTTTATATCGCCCTGGAAACCGCTCTCGCATTACTTCAGGGTGACCCTCCTTCGTATTAGTTTACATTGGCTCTGTTATCAGTACCTGCGTCCAGGTCGCGCTTTTTCTGCCGCAGCAAGGATTCTGTATGGTGTGCAATCAGTGACCATGTTTCCTCACTGCTTAGCATTCTCTCTATGATGTATTTAGTGAGAATGCCTACTTTTATTTCGAGCTCTAGTCTCTGGCGTGTCCAATGGGGACAGTGGAAGAATGTGTGCTCCGGATTGTCATTATAGAAGTCACAGTAGATGCAATTCGGGCGCTCCGCTTTTCCGAATCTCTTCAAATATGCTCTGAAGTAGCCGTGTCCTGTGAGAAACTGGGTAAGGTAGAAGTTAACCTCTCCCAGCTTCCTATTTATCCACACTTCTATAATGCCCGATGTTGAAATCGATACCGATTTGTGTGCGCTTGCTCGTAATTAGGAGGAGCTCAGTTTTTTCAACCGCTAGACTGAGTCCGTGGTTTTCCAGCCATTCCTGCGTTTTCAGCATCACTCGCGTTAGTTTCTGCTGAGCTGCAATGGTATCCCTGGCCGTGATGACTGCTGCTATATCGTCTGCGTAATCTATTAGATATGAGTCGTCTGGAAGCTCCAGACGTAGTATTTCATTATAGCTTACATTCCAAAGGTCTGGTCCTAAGATCGAGCCTTGCGCGACGCCGGCAGTTACGCTTTTGTATTTCAAGCCTGATTGCGTCTGATATATTAGCACACGGTCCTTGAGGTAGCTTCGAAGCATGCGCATAAGGTAGTCAGGAGTTTTAAATTTCTGTTCGTAAGCAGAAAGTATCTCCTGCCAGTTGACGCTATTGAAAGCATTTCGGATGTCTAATGTCACTAGCAGTACAACGGGCCGCGAGCGGTGAGGGCCTTGCTGAGTGAGTATAGCCTTGTTTGTGACTTCGTGTACAGCGTCTATCGTAGACCTACCTTTCCGAAAGCCATATTTCCTTGGGGATAGGCCCCCCGCGTTGTTGACCGCGGATTCAAGTCTCGGTTTAAGAAGGCGTTCAAGCAGTTTCCCAGCAGTGTCCAGCATGCATAGGGGTCTATAAGAGGATGGCGACTCTCGATCGACTTTCCCCTTACTGATAAGTACAAGATTTTGCCGTTTCCATTGTTTTGGGAAGTATCCTTCAGTTAGGCATTTATTGAACATATAATCAGGAAGTTAATTGTTTTCAAATGCCTTTAATAAGCGACAAGAAAAAAATAGAAGAAAATTGGTGAATCATTCAATCATTTCAAGTTATGTAATATATGTTCTCATTCAGATGCAGAAAATATTACAGCGATACAGAATATAATGTACATTTAATATTTAATATAATTAACTTATCCAATTTGGCTGATTTTCAAATAGAATTATGTAAAACGCCATTAACTCTAGCTGTAAATTTAGATATTTATTATTTAAGAAGAGAGGTTGTACAACACCTACTAAACAAAGGTCAACGATTTCATATACTACTATAGGGCATTACAATGCCCACAGTTATCGGGAGCTACTAAATGCATGGCAGATCTATCATGACACAAAAGAAACAGTGGTAAATGTAAATAATACAGAGGGCGTTAATATTCAAATTGTAGTATATTCAAAATAGTGCACACAACACTTTCAAAAATAATTTTATACGATTAGTAAATTTTTATATCGTCCATACAAATTTTTGTTATACTTCGGATTTTCTACTTTTTTTGTTTTCTCTTTTATTACAATGATGAGCAATTTCATCCGTGCTGATTATTTTGATTTATTTTATACGTTCTCTTTATATGTTTTCATTTTATATGCAATATTACTTTTAATAACTATTTCTTGATATAATATTGTTGAATCATATATTTTATTAAGCTTTTTAAATAATCAGTGTCACAATTACATTTGGTTGTGTACTATTTTTATTCTTTTAATTTAACTTTTTGTAATATTTCTTTAATTGAAACATTTTATATTTCTTATATCTGTATAAAAATAAATAACTGTTGCAGTGACCAAATGTAAACGTTTTACACACACTAATACTTTTTTTTCTGACTCTTGTATCATATTTTTTCTTTGTCTGATTTTATAAAAAGGTTTATTATATATTTATATATCTATTATTTTTTGAAAAATAAACAAATTTAGACAAATTTTTTTAATGGAAGAACTTGTGATTCTCAGTATTTATTTTTTTTAATGGTTAATGTAACTGAATGAAGCATGATAAATTATGATAAATTGAAAGAAAATATTATTTTGAACAAACATACAATTAAACTTTATCGGAAAATATAAATAAAAAATTAATCATTGACATGTTTTGGGAACACAGCCTCATATTCATCGTGTATTACAAAACTATGAATTAATAAACTACAACTTATAAATTTTAAACATTAATTTTAGACATTAAAAAGTAGACTATTAATTTCCTAATAAATAAAAATGTAAAATAATCAACATCTTTATAAATGATGTTTGTTTCGATTTTTGTATTAAACGATTATTTTGCAATGAACTTAATACCCCAGCAACTTCATCGGCCACTTTTTATTAATTTTGTTAGATAAAATTCTAACAACCTCCCAACTATTTTTCTTCCATATTGTGGGGGATAGGGATGTGCATAAACGATGAAAGTTTGTGCACATTTCTGCACAAACGAAGCACAAACGGATGCACTATATTTCGCAAAAAAATATTAATGTGGGGGGCCAACGTTTTAACAGCCCCCCCCCCAAATATCATGGGATAGGGATGTGCACAAACGATTGCACTATATTTTGATAAAAAATTTCATAGTGGGGGGGGGACAACGTTTCAACAGCCCCCCCAACTGTTTTTCTTTAATATCGCGGGATAGGAATGTGCACAGACGATGGAACTTTGCGCACATTTCTGCACAAACGATGCACAGACGATTGCACTATATATGAAAAAAAAATATTAAAGTGGGGGGGGGCTGTTGAAATGGAACCGCGATTGTTCGCCGGCTGAATATTTCTATGCGACCCTAATACACACGACTACATTCGGAACTGACTATAGCCGCTTGTTATCGCGCTACAGATGCAGACCAAATGTGTCTATACTGCTGTGTACAAAACTAGTGCCGTATATTTTTGTCATCGCCCGGTATCGGAAGTTAAGCGCTCTAGCCACTAGGCCAAAAGCGGCGACATATATATATATATATATATATATATATATATATATATACATATGGGTCCGTCAAGTACGCAACATAATTTTTTTTGGTAATTTTTTGTTTTCCAGAAACTCGGTTACAGAGTCAAACAGATTGTAAAATCGATTCAGACAAGTACGTTTTAATAGTCAGCGTACCCCTGTACGAAGCAGCAAGTGGTTGGATTCTTCATCATTGGCAACAGAAAGCGCTGACTAAATAACCCGTGCCGTTTATTTAATGAATTACTTTTGATTTTATTAACCGCTTTGATAACATAATGCAGTGTAGTTTGTAGCCGTTTACTCAGATTTCTCGAAACCAAATCACAATGTACAGGTAGCCCGTCCGAAACTTTTTTTGAAGTATTTTGACCCCTCAATCACAGTTGGAGCGTCATCCGTAGCAGCCGACATAATATTATTCGAGGCTTCAAAAAAAAGTTTCCAGTGTTTTAAAAATGATTTCTCCGTTTGCGTATGTTTTTTAATTTCCAGCAAATAATGGTTCTTGACATATTTTCTTGTCTTTGATGAGCCTCACATATGACAACAACAACACTTCATTTGTTGGTAAAGTGGACTTATTTCAGTTAATTTGAAAATTCACCAGTCTTCAGATGATGTTTACAGCACAATGATTCTTCAAAGCTTTCAGCCATCTCATTAATTCGTCTTTGCACAGAACTACTATCGCTTGAAGGTATTTATTTTAGATGTCTGCCACTGGATTATGAAGCGCAGTAGTTAATGCTTTTGATACCGCCGGTATAATTAAATCTTCCCCAACAATGTATAGAGTTTGCCTATTTTAGCAATTAATAATGCGATACTTTACGAAGCTCGAAGTTCTTCATCATCAAGATTAAAAGCTGTAGAAAAAGAAAAAAAAAAGGTTTTGATATAGTTGGTTGAGCGGCGTGTTTTTTTTGCAGCTTTTGAAAATTTGCCTTTCTTATTCGAATGCATTTTATTGAAATGAGCTTGTAGCCTAGAAGGTTTCAGTGCTTCACTTGAAAATGTTTTATTACAAATAAGAAGGGGCATACTGGCGAAGACGGATTTGTGGGATTTTCAATAAATCCGTATTTAATAATATTCCGCACAACCTCTTCCTCTTCTCTTCCGACATTAACTGATCCAAATCTAACTTAAAAGTTTTAAAACGCTGGCCGGGTTCTGGAAAAATATTGATTAATTAAAACCCATTATTTCATAAAAAAAAAAAAAAAAAAAAAAAAATAAATAAAAAAAAAAGCTACTTTTATTATCACATTTTAAGCTTTTTTGAAAATCGGGAAAAAATTGTTTTAATTTTTCATATATTAGCTCAATATTCTAAGAATGTTGTCCAAAAAAGTTAAACACGATTAATCGTAAATATATTTTGGGAATTACAAGCTACTGAAACTAATCCTCCGGTAGCCAAGTATTCAGCAGCAAAAACTTTAAACGTATTTTTCTTGAAACCACGCTTTCGAAAATGGATACCACAAAGTGCTCTCGCTAACAGACTGACGGATCGATCTGAGATTTTTATAGCACGTTCGCAACAAATTTCTACATATCATGAACTAGGAACCACTAGGATAGTTTGAATTTGTTAAAAAATGGAATTTTGCGAGACAAAAAACGAGGATTTTTTTTGTTTGGTGAAATGCAATGGGACATCGATGAAACACACTAGTGGTCGATGAGATGGCTAATTGCTTGGTACTGAAATTTTCTTGTTTTATATGTTAACATTGTATTGAATTAAACGAAAATTATAAACACACAAATGTGAAATTAAACTGCCCCTATGCGCGGGTTCAATTGTACTTAAAATACAGCGTGTTTCTTATTAAGCGCTCCAGTTTAAAAGTTTATCGAGAAATACGAAATTTACGTAAAATTAAAAGTAAATACCTGAACAAAAATAGTCAATTTAAGTCAGTTTTCTTTTTACTTTAAAATATTGTTGAAGTGGCTGCCTTCTGTGTCCATAACTTTTTTCAGACGAGTAGCAAAATTTCGAACTGCCAATTCCAACATTCCCCAGTCGATAAATTTTCACATTCGCGAATGATCTGTCGTTTCAGTTGAGGGATAGTTTTTCGGTTAGTACGGTAGACGCGAGTCGCACGGATTCAAATGCGGACTATAGCCCAACCGCCACCGAATTTCTCAGGGCGAACTTGTTGGAAATCACTCGCTTTTTGAAATGTTGATTTAACAAAGTTAACGTTTCTTCCATCGCGGTATGAGGTAATGCACCGTCTTGCTGGAACACTGTTTCTTTTATCATTTTTTTTTAATCTGGGCAACACTGTTAACATCTTCCGATAGGAATCGCCCGTCACCGTATCATTGATGAAAATTGGACCGTTTATTCAGCGCCATCTACGCAGTCACTTTTTCAGGATGCAGTGGTTTCGACCTCGTAAGGATTGAATTCGGACCATAATGGCCAATTCTGTTTATTGCCAAACCCACTAAGCCAAAAATGAACTTCATCAGAAAACCATATGTCGTTTAAGAAGCGCTCATGAGTTAGGAGAAAATTACCGAAGTCTAATGCAAACCTTAAACGTTTCTGTTTCGCCACATCAGACAGCTGCTGTAAAACCACCTGTATTTTGTATGTAAACAAGCGTGCGTCTTCCCTCACAATACGGTAAACAGAAGAGCATGACACCCCTACTTGCTGTGAACGATGTCCTCCGAGAGGAACTGCGAAGAGCGCGTTTCACCGCTGCAATCGTCTCCGGCGTGCGCGCACTTTCGGTCGACAACACCAGGCTTGTTATCTAAACTGCTACCTGTGCATTCGATTTTTTTTTCATAAGCCGACTGATGGTACCACGTAATGGAACTTATTTACCTGCACAATTATTCACTAGTCCCTTTTTGAGTTTTAACTAACAACACCCTGTATTTAATTGATAACACGTCGAAATGATAAAAATGCCTTCGTCCACGGACAACGACATTGTGCTTACTAAAACCAGTAGCCAGCCGAATATTTCTATTCAACAAAAACTTCCCTCTATACTGAAGCAGTGTTTTTCGATACGCTAAAAGCATTTTTCGATTTTTAGCGTTTTTTTTTGAAAATAGAGCGCTTAATGAGAAACACCCCTATAATTGTGCGGGCGCACATCTAGGCTTGGTTTATGCAGGGCTAGTTACCACCTCCTAAAATTTTCTCCGAGCCTTTCATTAGCCCTCTGGAAGTCTCCAGGGAACGCTATCGCTCACTTTGAGAAGCGCTGCTCTAAATTAAGAAGTTTAAAATTAAATATAGCCCCGTATTTTAGATCTAAAAAATAAATATATTTCAAAATAAAATGAATGCTGTATATTCCTTTAATATGTAGTCTGTATAAATTGGTGGTTGTCGGGAAAATTTTATGAACACAATATTAATAATTACACTTGTCTAATTTTATAAGTTTTCAAGTTTTTTTGTTGTTTTTTTTTTTTTTTAAATACATACGACATAAAATATTTTTTTAAAAAAAAAATTCCCATTTTTCGGCATTCAGTCTATTTAGACGGGTCTAATTATTTATTTTCTAATCAATATTCACAATCTAGGTGGTCACGCTGATTTCAAATACAGAATTAGTTGAGCGACGAGCGACTGAATGTTTGTAAATGAGATCTTTTTCAAATGCTAAAATATAATTAATGAACACGAATAAGATTGGTCGTGAATGATTCTTTATTTTCTGTATTCTATATTATTAATGGTAAATCGTGTTTCAGGTAGTAGCACCAATGAAAAGAATCTATATCCGGAACAAAAAAATAATACAAATGAAAATAATTAATAAAATGGGACCGATAGAAAATCAGCCCGCGGATATTTATGCTTTAGATTCCTCGGTTGATTGGCTGTTCGTTAGCGTCCCCCTCCCAAAAAAAAAAAAAAATTTTAAGAAATGCCTTTAAAGTTCAACCACAACATCCGACCTTTTATTGCGCACTATTACTTAGAAATCTTATAAAACAAAATTAAATTTTACAGAATTTTGCTATTGCTACACAATAACGTGTCTCTGGGGGTAAGGGAATATTTCCATTATGTTTGTGCAATATGAAAGTGCATAGGGGAAAGAGGGTAGTTTAAAAAATCTTACGAAATACAAATTCACTGATGAAGAATAATCAACATTAGTGAATGAAAAGCCCGTGTTTATAGTGTAAATTTTATTTTTCTGATTATCGCACATTTCGCTTTTTTTATTTAATTTTTTTCAATCTTACAAATCATCGGAGCTTTCAAGTTCCAAATTTAAAGCTGAAAATTTCGGTTACGCTTAATTTAATAAATTTCCTATTACAAGTACGTTTATCGGAAGCTTGAAATTTATATCTAGTGAAATCCTCGTTTTGAAAAATAGGATGACTACGCATCATTTTTCATTGTTTAGAATTTTTCGAATCTTTTTAAAGTTTCGTCAAGAAATCAAACACCCGGCTGGTTTATAACACACCCGGAAAAAACATTTTTTTTTTTTTAAATCTCCAAAATTCCGACTTGGAAGTGTAAAGAGATTGGTTATATATAACTGATAAAATTTCTTTTAATATGCACGTTTATATTGCCGTTTTTTTTTTTTTTTTACCGACGACCCTGTTTTTTTAAAAAGGGAAGGGGGTTACTCCGTGCACTGCCTACAATTACCTAGGTTATCACAGTACATGGACCCGAAGTTTTAAATCAGACCTCTCAGCCCGATAGACTAAACAAAAGTCATGAGCCAGATCACAGCGTCACAAGTATTTGAGGGGATGCCTGTCAGTGATGTAATCTGGCCGCGCCGCAACCCATTAAGACGTGTACATTTAAGCGAGAAATGCGAGGCTGATGGATATTCATCGGCAGAACAAAGTGGGCAGGGGTGTTTAGAGTTTGCCTGAGGAGGTAGTCGTAGCTAAGAGACATATGCCCCGCTCTCAGACGGTTGACTGCTCAGAACACGGTGCGCTCTGTTCCATGCGGGAGCCACCAAAGGGGTGAATTGAGACAAACAGTTATGATCCCACTGTGCGAAAACTGCGTTCGTTAAGAAACCCCTTAGGGATAATGGGTCATAAGAAAATAGTAGCGTACTGGCACATCACGGAAGTCCGAGCGACCAGGTCCACCCGCTCATATCCTCGCAAACCCGATATGGCTAGGTGGACCCATAAAAAAATATACTTGGCACCGTCTCAGGTTCAGCTGGCATATATGGTGGATAGGATTTCTAAGACCGTCAGTGTGATTCGAAGCGATTAGATTGCAAGGGATCAGTCATCAGTAAGATTCTGAGCAGTTGGATGTCGGTTTTAGATATGCTTGTAGACAGAACGGCACAACAATCTCGGCTTTCACAATCGTTACAACGTTGTTCAGCCGTATGCCCTCTGCGGTTCCGTCTATTTCGAAAGTCCATGTAGCCGTAACAGCCTTGGACCCATCAGTGTATGCTTTCGAAAATGCGAGATATTTATTAATAATGTTTAGCGCCCTCTGTCCACGCAATGCTGGCGGGTGATTGAATAGCTTCTATCTGAAAAGGAGTCAAGGACGAAGGTTTGGATAGTCCACAGTGGAACCGGAATTGGGCTTTATGTTATTTTGCAATAAAATGACATTGATGTTTAGTAGATTATCTTTAGGAAATTCAGGACCTACGATTGAGTCGTTATAACTCTACGCGACCTACGAGAGCATATCGCGGTAATTGCAGAATTTTCTACTTAAGATAATGACACGATATATTGGCTAACGAGCATAGGCTTTTTGCTGAGGATGTACGATGGCCACCAAGTATCAGTGGATTCGGTCAAGTCTTTTTTTGGTAAAGAACTACTTGCCGATGAGTACACCTGGCTCCCGTAACTAATTTTATTAAGGACCACTGCTTTCGAAATATTTAGAAGCAACTTTGGCTGGATGTTAAACCTAGGATTTGATAGAAACTTGACTACCCTTAAAAATTGACGGAGGATTTAGCTTTTAAGTCATATATAAAGGGTTTTCAACTCAGTCTGGCGTCCTTGAAGATGCTAAAGAAAGTTGCTGTTGCTTTACAAGGAATTTGTTATTGTTTGGTTGTAGCGAGAGTGGATTTCGAAAGAGACGACTTCTTCTCTGTGCAATATAACATATTGGCATTTTTGAGAGGAAAAATCTAATCCACTGTTTATTTTAATCTGTTAATGGTATTTTCAAAATGGTATGAGCCAAGGATGGAACATTCAGATCATCTATATATAAGCGAGCACTCACTGAAGGCCCGATACAGTCAACAATATTGTTTATATAGTGGATAAACCGAGTAGCGTTTACAGCCTTTTGAGGTACCACATGCTCTATTGCAATTCTAAGCAATAAAAATATATTACCCTAATTGCTCAGAGATTTCGAGTAGTTTTAAAATTATAGTTAGAACGCTTTAACATCGTATTGTAATCCTTAGGTTTTACTTTCGTCCGAGTTTAAATATACCCATAAAATCTATCTAAAAACATTTAATGTTTCCATTTGGCATAATTAAATATGTACTCAATTTTTTTGATGCATGATCACGTTTTCCTGAAGGAACTCCTACATTTTCTACTGTCTAAAACATTTTTTACATTTCAGTTTTGTTTCTTTTATATCACCCTAAATATATTGTTCTAAAAATAGTCTTTTTAATCTCAAATATACAGAAAGCAGTAATACAAATACGTTTTTTCTGGCAATGTATCTACTATTACATTCGATACTTAAGAAAGGTCGACCATACCAGCTTAAATATCGAGTTTGTTAAAAAGGCTATAATAGTAACAGTAATAATAATAATAATAGATTAATTATAGTTTTTGTAATATTTAATCCCAACAATAAATAATAAACAAACAAATAAGAACAAAAAATTTTAATTAAAATATAACCTATTCGCGCATTACATGTTTTAATTTTTTTCTAAATGATTTTTCAGTACACTTCTTTCTCGCTGAACATTAATCCAACGAATGTAAAACTTTTCGAAACAATAATATTCTAAAATTGTAACTACCGTTGCAGCGGTTACGCTGAGTCCCAGCCAAAAGTAAGTTCTAGGCCATTGTCTTTTCATCAACTTTTTCCAAAAAACGTATAATTTACCATAATCGGCAAGCTTCGGCGCATCTTCAATTGTTGCATGTAAATTTGAAATCTGCGAATAACAACATGCAAAGAAAAAAAGTATGTCTATATATATTTGCGTATATATATATATATATAAAATTCGACCATTTTAGCCTCGCAAGGGGCTCTGCCCCTTGACCCGCCTTGCGTACATTTCTATCTCTTTTTCTTCTATACTTTGTATAAAATTACCAAAATTTATAACGCCATTCTTACGGGCACTAGCACACACACACACACACAAAAACAATCACAAAAATTCTATCTTAACATTTAACTTTCGTTACATGAAATTGTGACATTTTACCTAACGAGGACTGGCCTAAGAACTACATTATAATTAATATATATATATTATATAAAGCTGCAAAAAAAAAAATCGTACAAACCGTTCTATTGTAGCTAGAGAGTTAATTTTTTTTTCAATCGAAGTATTTTCTTCGTCACATCATAAAAAAATAATTTAAAATTAAAGGGCCCAAAATTCAAAAAATGTGAAAATCAAGTTTTAAAAAACAAACTTAAAAAAAAATTCCGCAGCCCGTTCTATATGAGTTATGGTAACAACTTTCATATTAATCTGCACACTAAGGTCTCCAGAATACAGGAAAAACAAAAGATTCGAAAAATTTTGATATTTAGGGACCAAAATTTGTGAACATGCATGCTTAAAGCGGTAACCCCGGAAACTAAAAAAAAGTCCACAGCTCTTTCCGTGGTAGCTGGAAGGTCATTCTTTTTTTTTAAATGATTTATTTTAATCGTAACAATATAGGAAAAATACGAAACCGCCAAAATTTTGAAATTAAAGGGCCAAATTTTGAAAAATGTGGAAACCAAATTTCAAGGAAAAAATTTTTAAAAAATTCTGGAGCCGGGTCTATATAAGTTACGACATTGATTTTCATTTTAGCTTACATACTAAGGTCTTCAAAATATAGGAAAAATGTAAAATTCGAAAATACACGCTTAAAGCGGTAAAACTGGAAACTAAAAAAAAGTCCACAGACATTTCCGTGGTAGCTGGAGTCCCTCTATTTTTTTTAAATAATGTATTTCAATCGTTGAAATATAGGAAAAATACCTCAGAAATTTTAAAATTAAAGGGCTCAAACTTTGAAAAATGTGAAAATCAAGTTTTAAGAAAAAAAATTTCAAAAAGTTACACAGCTGGTTCTATGTGAGTTACAGTTTCAATTTTCTTTTTAACGTGCACATTATCATGGTTTGGAGAATTCAGGAAAAATATAAAATTTGAAAAATTTTGATATTTAGGAACCAAAATTTGGAAAAATACATGCATAAAGCGGTAAAAAATAGTCCACAGGCCTTTACACGATAGCTAGAAGGTCACTCTTTTTAAAAAATGATATGCATCAATCACTCAACATGAGAAAAATACGAGATCCCCAAAATTTTAAAATTAAAGGGCACAAATTTTGAAAAATGTGAAAATTAAGTTTTAAGCAAAAAAATTAAAAAAAAACTCTACAGCCGGTTCTATATAAGTTACGATATTACGTTTCTTTTTAACCTGCATACAAAGGTCTCTAGAATACAGGAAAATAATAAAATTCGAAAAATTTTGATATTCAGGGAACAAAATTTGTGAAAATACGCTCTTAAGCGATAACCCTGGAAATTAAAAAAAAGTCCACAGCCATTTCCGTGGTAGTTGGAGAGTTCGTCTTTTTTTTTTTTAAATTATGTATTTCAATCTCTAGAATATAGGAAAAATACGAGATCCCAAAAAATTTTTAAATCAAAGGACCCAAATTTTGAAAAATGTGATAATCAAGCTTTAAGAAAAAATTTTCAAAAAATTCCATAGTCGGATCTATATGAGTCACGGTTTGGATTTTCATTTGAACTTGCATAATACGGTCTCCAGAATGCAGGAAAAATATAAACTTTGAAAATTTTTGATATTCAAGGACCAAAATTTGGGAAAATACACTCTTAAATCAATAACCCTGGAAACTAAAAAAAAGTCCACAGTTCTTTCCATGGTTGCTGGAGGATCAGTATTTTTTTAAAATGATGTATTTCAACCGCCAGAATATAGGAAAAATACGAAACCTCAGAAATTTTAAAATTAAAGGGCTCAAATTTTGAAAAATATAAAAATAAAGTTTTAAGAATTTTTTTTTAAAAAAATTCTACAGCCGGTTTTATATAAGTTGCGGTATTAATTTTCTTTTTAACCTGCACAATAAGGTTTCTAGAATGAGGGGAAAATATAAAATTCGAAAAGTGTTGATATTAAGGAACCAAAATTTTGGAAAATACGCGCTTAAAGCGGTAAAAAAGAGTCCACAGCTCTCACCATGGTAGCTGGAGGGTCACCTTTTTTTTTTTTTTTTTATATGATATATTTCGACCGTTAGAATATAGGAAAAATATGAGACCCCAAAAATTTTTAAATCAAAGGACCCAAATTTTGAAAAATGTGAAAATCAAGTTTCAAGACAAAATTTTTTAAAAAATTCCTCAGCCGGATCTATATGAGTTACGGTATTGATTTTCTTCTTAACCTGCACACTAAGGTCTCCAAAATACAGGAAAAATAAGATTCGAAATATTTTGATATTTAGGGACCAAAATTTGGGAAGATACACGCTGAAAGCAGTAAGATTGGAAACTAAAAAAAAGTCCACAGCCCTTTCCATGGTAGCTGGAGAGTCATTCCCTTTTTTAAATAATGTAATAGAATTCCTGGAATATATGGAAAATACGGAAGCCATAAAATTTAAAAGTTAAATGCACATGAAAGGTTTGATGGAATTTCTAAATAAAAAATTCGAAGAACCGACGGAAGAAAAAATAAATAATAATATAAATATAAACCAATATATATGGTAGATAATAAAAATAAAAAAATATCTCAGACAAAATATTATAAATATCTGTTATCAGAATCACGGTATATGCATTTAGATAGATTAGGGCAAGAATTGTTGATATATGGTGTAAGGTGGAAGAAGAAAAATTACGGTTTTTATTAGATTTAATCAAATAAAAATCCTAAGAATGGCTACTCGAAGTGAAATAGACGAATATATCGTAGCTGAAGGAGGTCCAAACGTGGAAAAATTTACCTTCCAAGCTCATGTACACATGGTCCGCGATATATATAATTAACATATCAGGATGGTATGGCAGTTGTTGCCAGATTAGGTAAACCAATGTTTTTTATTACGATGACGTATAATCCTAATTGGATAGAAGTAACATTAAATTTAAATGAAAAGCAATATCATATCGATTGTACAGATTTATATTGTAGCATATTCCAATTAAAGTTAAATAATTTATTAAAAGTTTGAAAGTCAGGTGAAATTTTCGGAGAAATGGTTTATATTTTATACGTAATCGAATTCCAAAAAAGACGTCTTCCTCATGCTCATATTGCTTTAAGAGTAAACAATTCGTCCGTAACTAATGATGAGATAAATAATTTTGTTCAAGCCACAATCCGAATTTTTAAAATTTGATTCTTTAAGTTTTAAAATTTTTGCCCATTTATTTATTTCTACATATAAAGGCGAAAAGACGTCAATTCAAAAATAAATATATCTCCAGCTACTATAGAATAGGGACATTTTCTTTATTTTTTGCTTTATATCTAATGCACCCGAAGTATTACAGTCGTGGGAGAAAAATAAGAAAAAAGTCAACAGCCCTCATAACAGCTACAGCTTTTTTTTTTTTTTTTTTTAATCAACGTCGTTTCATTAAAACATAAGAAAAACATGAAATATCTAAAATTTTAAAATTCAGGATCCCAAAATTTTAAAAAAATATAACAAAAATTATCAATGTCAATTACAGTGTGGAAATGTAGCAGTTTCTGAAATATAAATATTTAAACTATGATTAGAGAACATTGTGTCCCAGACGTTTCCGTGTGAACAGAGTTAATATAATAATATATTATTTCTGACAACATTTATTTATTTATGTATACTGGATTAGCGTGCTAAAAATAAAAAAATTCATTATTGAAATCTATGGACATATATAGTTTATGAATTTATGAAAAAATATCTGGCTATTGCGAAGAAATTCTTTTTTCTTAATACTGCATGGCTAATTTCGTCGTTATATTTCACCGAAATTATACGTAAGTAGGCTGTATTAATTATTTAGTCGAGTAATTATTGACCTCGAGAATCAGAAACGTAGTGAAAACTGATACCAAGTCAACCATTATCGCACTCTAGCCGATAACAGTGATACGTATTGTTTTAAATATTTCCTTTATACTATCCACAAAACTTTGTATATTATCATAATTGTGTTATTCTCTAGCGATCGACTGACAAAAAAAAGGTGCTTTAAATTGTAATTAGAATATCAAATTTCAGATAACGTATCGATATATTTCAACTTTCGTTTACCGTATTGATTTTCTTTTTAACCTGCATACTAAAGTCTCTGAAAAGAATTAAATGTAATATATTCCTGCCACGTATATTACACTGCTAGCGGTTTCAGTTTTTCTGATATTTTAATCTAAATCCTACTTTTTTTTAATTGACCTATTGGTATACTTCTTTTTTCAAAAAAAAAATTAGCATATGTGAACGCTGCAGACTTTATGAAAATTTACAAAGTAATACAGTTTAAAGTCCGAAAGAATGCTGCGAGATCAATCTCCTAGTACATATATACAGCGCGTTCTAAAATGATGTTAATAATTAAATAGCGATTTCACTAGAAATGGCCGGCAGAGGGAGAAGGACGATGTTGTTAATAAACGCCAAAATACGAATATAAACAACTTTTTTGTTAAATGATTTATTACATCGAACGAACGGAATAAAAATAAACAAGTTCAGTCAAGCATGAGGTTTCATGCGCTGAGGATTCCGTATGAAAGTTAACAATGACTATAATTATTTAGTATGTAAGAAAATTTGTTTGAACAAACTTCCATTTTTATTTTATTATTTTAATTTAATATCTTAATAAATTTCAGAGTTTTTTTCTAATAATAATTTAAAACAGTAAAGCAAAATACTAATTTTTAGACTAATTTGAAGTGCAACGTAGACTAGCCGAAAAACAGACGGCCATCTTAGACGACAATAATACGACGACGGTTAAAAACTACTGGCCATAGTTATTATTCAATATCGAAGCGAAGTTTGTCAAGTATTAACATTTCTTTACGACAACCAATTAAAATTAATAAACTAAATTAAATAAAAACGCGAAAATGAATAAATATTAAATTATAACAAAATTAAATTATGAAAATGAGGGAATAATTAATTCCGAACATCCTTCCGCCTTCTCACTGACTGTCAGAAACCGAGGGAACTATGCAAGTTATAGACCGACGCTTAACGTTGCCACGTATTTTTACTTCCACCAATCTTATTAAGCCTTTGTCATCTGGGAGAATGTTGCTTGTATGATATACCTACACTCCACTCGTCAGGGCGTACATTATCTTCTAGCTCCGATCTCGGCGTTAGGTTCAACCGAACTCCATTTGCTACGAATTTGAATTGCGCCACTTGTTCCAAAACATGCGGACAATATCGCTATTTCTATCGTATAGCGAGAATAAATCGGCGACGTAACGATTCTCGAACGCGAGATTAAAGTTGGACGAACCTCTTACTCTCCGGTGTGCACTAATCAACGAACAGCCGACTAGAAAATGAGAAGGCGTAATCACTGCTATGCTGTCGTCGTTCAGCTTTTTATACGAAAAAGGGTGAGAATTCATAATTCTCTCAATATTTACGAACCGTTGCGTTATCCGAGTAAATTAAATGCGGATATCCGCATCGAGCAGCGAAGCGTTGGAATGACTCTAGCAATTTCTCGGTCGACAAGTCAGACACCAACTCTAAGTGGACGCACACGTATAAAAGCAAACGGGAAAAATCAGCTTGCGTACAAGTCCGCAACACAGTGAGACATTTTCATGTTTTCCCTTGAAAGAAGTAGGCTTTGTACAGCCATTTCCACCGACACATTAGAATGTCGTTCGCTTCGCGGCCTCCGTCGACAAATGTCGCCGTGTAACCTGTGATTTTCTTTATACATATTATATCGCAACGTATGCGCAAAAATATACATTCAACAGCTAACTACCGCTAGTACAAGGTGTTCCTTATTTACATCATTGTCGTTAGGGGTGGTAATACTGAGGAAATGACGCGTGAAATACACAAACCTACCATCTTCGCAGGACTTTACAAGTCGTCATAGGAAACAATTTTATTTACTTCAGTTGAATGCAAACTCGCCTATGTGGGAAATCGGTCTCATTAATTGCTCTCTTATTACGTAATCAGTCGTATCTAAGTAAATACATGAAATTTTCGTAACACTTTTCTGTGACGCTTTTCGAGTTTCCAAAGTAAAGACGTGAAAAACCGCCATTCTTTCCGACTGTGAAATAAAAAATCTTTATTAAAGAGCCGGTCAACTATCTCATCTATAATTAGACTTCGGTTTAATCGTAGCTTGCTTCCTGCTTCGCTCTTCCGTTTCTCCATTACTCAGTCTCCTTTTTTTTTTATCCGGTTGATCCGTCAGAAGCAAATTTCATTCTTTGACACCTCACTCAATATAGTATGCTTAGTCAGTTTTTCACCTAGCGCATTGTTTGTTACTTTTATCCTAAATATGTCCTCATTAGGACTCCAAAACAAACTTAGAAGCAAAACGAAATCGGCATTAATGTGATTAAACGTACGGGTGTTTTCAACAAGATCGCTACCTATTTGACCTAGAAAAGATCTCCAGTATTACTTATGTATTTACGTAAATTGAATCTATGTTTAGCGAGCGAGGAGTGTATTTGTTTTTGAAGTTTCATAGCTTCGTAAACGTTATCAGCAGCAGCAGACATTAAGAGTCGTCCACATGAAAATCCTGCATAATCGCTCGGGAGGCTCCGGGCAATTTTCCTATTATCTCCATGCACATTTTTTGTAAACACTGTTGCGCTAAAAACGAGACGGATGCAGTACCGTAAGTCACCGTTGTCAATTTCTACTCCTTTATAGGATTCGTTGGATTTTCTCTGCACAAAATTCGTTGTAAATCTCGATCCTCTTCGCCAACGACAACTTGCCGATACATTTTTCAATATCTGCATTAAATACAATAAAATATGGCTGCGAAACCGTAATAAAATGTCGAAAATATCATCTTGAATTTTCGGTCCTTGCCATTAAAACGTTGTCAAGAGATAGTCCACTCGATGTTTTGCACGAGTCGTTGAATACCAGCCGTAATTTTCAGTTGTACTACTTAACTGGCGCATGACACTTCTCTATGAACTATATAATAACTCCTAAGGCTATCGTTCGACGTACCAGCGATTTCTGCCACATATCCTAAACTTATGTATTGACTCACGAAGTCTGGACGTACTGTTGTTTAATTTCTGGCCATAATATTTTCTCTATCCTTAACAATGCTTTTAATGTTCCGGGAAGACCCTAATTTATCTGGTGCTTCCTCTTAAACGGTAATCGAACGACGAATTTTCCGTCAGCATTTAGAATAGAGTTTCCTTTTTTCGAATTGTTTTAAACATCTTTTCTGCTCTAATGACATTTTAGAATGAACTTCCAACTCCTCAGATTCCCAAAATTTCGAAATGATCCTGTCCAGAGCAATCGCAATATTACGGCTCACGATATTACTTGAAAAATATTTAGGCTTACAGGTCCTTGAATCACCGATCCGAAATGCGATTCCTGTGTATGCAACCGATCTGTAGTTTTAGCTATCGGCAGCTTGCAGCGTTCTACATATCCTGCGCCTTTCATTACAATTACTCGGTCAAATTCGAATGCTACTGCCAAATCAGCCAATCCTAATTACTTTTTTTCCGATACGTATTTCGAAGTAGAGTATGGAATCTTTGGAACAACGTCGGCATCCAGCATTATTAGAAACCTATTGTATCGAGAGTTCTCAGAAAACAAAATTGTTTACTTATGACCGATTTGTGTCACCAACAGCCGAAATATCCAACTGCTTCACTATGGTTTACTAATTGAAGTTTATTCTCTTTTACAAACTTTTTTGTTGCCATAGTAACCTGCGAGCCAGTTCTTTTTTTAAAGTTCGCATAAAACCGTATTTTATGTAGACCGTCGCAAGCAGGACAACCCTTTTTTCTGATGGCCGCGTTAGATGATTTTTTAGCGAAATACAATTTGTCTTTATTTTCGTCAACCTTGTGCACAGCGGTAGTTTTTCTTCTTTAACAACAGGTATATGAAACGAACTAGAATCCGTAAAGGAACATTTTTTTAGGAAGTTCGCTAACTTTGCGTACTTCGGATAACGAGAGTTAGTTGTTATCGTCTAATTTTTTCATCCAGTCATTTCCAGTTTCAATGTCTAAGTTTTGACATGTGACAAAACAGACAAATTGTTCCCAACACAGTCCTTTTCCGATAAACCTAATGTTTTTAAACCGCGCAACGTGTGATTAACGAAGTTCAGCAGACCTCTTATACTACATTCCCGTCTTTAACACGTTTTAGATGGTATAAACCCATGAAATGTTTTTTTCGACGATAACGCGCTTGTTCTCGCAATAGTCGACTAACGATGACCATGCATCTTTAATTGACGATCCGGAAATTTTAGAATCATGCACCAAGTCTTTCGCTTTGTCGGTTAACGCTCGTTGAAGATATACTAAACGCTTAACATCATCTAATTCGGGCACGTTGATTATTAAAGACGTAAACAATGTTTAAAACTATTACACTTTTTCGGATTCATGTTAAACTGCGTAATTTCAATCTGAGGAAACTTGGAATGAGAAACTATTGTGTAGCTTGTTGAGAAAACTGCGACAACAGAGCAGATTCGTTAAGTTCAGTTCGTTTTTCGAATTTTACACGAGCTTCTCTTACTGCAGCACGCAACGAATTAATCTTCTTTATCTCATTAACCATTTCTAGCGAGTTTTGCGTCTCAGCGGCTTCTAACCTTTTCATGTCTTTACCGAAACTACATGCGAGCAAACTGAAATGCTTACTTAGATTTGCCGAAGAAGATTATCGGAAAATTTTTCTAACTCGCTTAATTCGGCTTAAGTTCTTAATAACGAATTAAGAACTCTAGCTCTTTTTGGAGTTGCTCTTCGATATTTGTTTTTAACGAATTTATTATTTTTTTTTTAGTTGACGTTTTCCGCGCTCGAATGTGGAAATTTGACTTTTCGTCTCTTCGGCCATTTTAATTCAGAAAAATTCGGACGAAAAGTTTTTATCGCGAAATTAATTGTGCGACTATTTTCAACGTGAATAACGAAAAAAAAGAAAAAAAAAACGAAACAAAACAAATTAACGAATTATACGTATTTTTATCAGAAATTTATAACGAAGAAACGAAGAAAACGAAAGCGTATAGTTGGTCAAGTATGTAAAATCGGCCTCTCCCGGCGATTTGGCTGAAATTTGGTCCATATAAACTTACCTTGCCGAAAAACTACGATCCGAAAAGTTTTGAGACTTGATGCTCAAATTTTGACCCCTAATCTCAAAAAATGTGTTTTCTAGTTTTTTAACCATATCTTTGCGAATTATGAACGGATTTTGAAAAACTGAAGTCCAGGTTGAAGAAAATTACGAGGCACGCATAACCAGGTCTATTATGGATCCCCTCGAGGCAAAAGCATAACGTAAAAAGTCAATTATAAATTTGAAACACCTAAAAATTAATGCTATGACGGAATTTGATATTGAAGCTCATAAAAACATTTTATAGGACAAAAATGAATACTCTGCATTTTTTCACATCCTTTGGAGGGGTAGAAAGAAAATTGTAAACAAATTATACGATGAAAAAATAAATGATAGTGTTTACATGAATTTTAATTTGATTTAAATCTTTGTAAACGTATACACTAATAACTGTTAAATATATATTTTGAATAATAAAACTTTGTACAATAATATAGTTTTAGTTTTATAATAATATAATTTTTGAATAAACACAATCTATTAAAATATAAAATTTTTACATTTATTTTATATAAATCTCTACACTGTTAAGGTATTGTAGCTAAACCGACCAAATTTAGTATTTGGAAGTTGTTAAACTGCTATATATATTAAGGTTAATTTCAACTTAATATATATTGTACAAGCTAACGTAGAGCATACGTAGCTTTCGTTAAACATTTATTTCTGGCCTATCAACGAAAGATTTTTGAGGTTAGTATCACAGCTCAGTACAAAAAATCGTGTAACATATATAAAAAAATAAATATCTGGATTTCTTCAGGTCGTTAAATTCGTCCTTTTGAGGTTAATTTTGTGTTTTTAAGCCACCTACTGTAACTGAACTAAGTATGTATACTAGAGGGGTTTTGGAGCCATTGAACTAATTTTTGAGATTAAAATTGCTTTTAGTACAAAATAAAGTCCTAAAATACGTCAAAAAATGTGTATCTGTGTTGTTTTAGGCCGCCAAATAGGTCTTTTTTTGAGGATAATTTTGTGTTTTTGAGCCATATACCGTTACAAACTGAACTAAGTATGTATACTATAGAGTTCTTCGGGCCGCTGAACTCATTTTCGAGATTAAAATTATGTTTGGTGTTCATTAAAGTTCTTAAAACATCGAAAATTGCTGAAAATTTCAGTTTTTGGTAATTTTGATCACTTTCTACCCCTCCAAAGGATGTGAAAAAATTCAGAGTATTCATTTTTGTCCTATAAAATGTTTTTATGAGCTTCAATATCAAATTCCGTCATAGCATTAATTTTTAGGTGTTTCAAATTTTCAGTTGACTTTTTAGGTTATGCTTTACCTCGGGGGGCTCCATAATAGACTTGGTTATGCGTGCCTCGTAATTTTCTTCAACCTCGACTTAAGTTTCGGTTTGCTCGCCGTTCACTGCAATGCACAAATCGTACCGATCAAAAGCCAAATGTATACTAGTTACCACGCAATGATTGAAGACTTTTTTCTTCCAAACTTGCCACTCCGTTTGCGCTTGGTGGGCTATTTTCAACAGGACGGCGCGCCCTGCCATTCCGTTCGCTCAGTGACTACCTTCCTGAATAAATATTCTCGGAAGCGCTGAATTGGCCGCGCTGGGATGCTTCTTTGGCCTCCCTACGTTCGGACCTCACATTTTCCGACTTCTGGCTGTGGAGCATGCTGAAAACGTGGATTTATGCGCAGCCGATGAAGAATGTGGCATAATTGGAAACAAAAATTACAGAGGCAATGGACATGTGTCGTCGCGCTATACATTTGGTTTTTAATCGGTACGAGTTATGCATGGCAATTAACGGCCAGCAAACTGAACCATACTGTTAGCGCCTCGTGTGTACCATATCTTTCGTTTTTCTTCTGTCCATTTTCACTTTTTTGGTAAGTACGTTTTTCACACGTTTTGCATTGTCTTTTTTGTTATGAAACGCTGTGGTTTGTGATACTCCTTTATCGTCTGTTCTTTCATATGGCCGGCAGCCTTATTCTCTTGTCAGCATTGTGTAGAGCAAGGTTCGAGCTGCATTTCTTACATTTACACCAACGCCTAAAAACTCGCCCATTTCCTTCTCACAGTCGTTTATAGTGAAATCGCTCTTTAATTTTGTTAACATCATTTTAAAACGCACTGTATATATATATATATATATATATACACACACAAACGTGCATTTATTTCAATTACAACTGAACCAAAAGGAAAAAATTAAAATAAAAACGTAATATTTAAGAAAATTAAATAATTAAATTTACAGTACATTTATATTTTCAAGTATATGGAATCTCCCACCGCCCAAAAAAAATATATTAAACAAGTATCTCCATATCTGCACATCCATCCAAGCACCTAGCCATATTCATACATTTTTTAGATTTTAATTAAATAAAATATTTCAAAAGCAAACATTTTTTTTAGGTACGCAATAGTACTCATTTTTTTTTTAAACTTTAAAACCTCATTTTAATTACTAACTTAAACGCGCAATCTTTTATCGTATAAATTATTTTCAAATGGAGTTAAACAATTATTCCGATACTGTTGATAACTAATTACGTTATATTTAAGAATAATCTTAATTTTGAAAAAAAAAATAGTATAGTTCAAAAAATTATTAAAAGTAAAAAATAATATAGCTTTTCTGTATTTTTTTTTTTTGTAATATTTATTCAATAAATATGAAGGCAGTTTTTTACGAAATTAAAAATATATTTTCACAACCAAACAATAAAATTATAAAAAATGAACGATAATTTTTTATTTATTTCGATGATAACCATTTTTTTCTTTTGACGCTTTTTAAAAATATTCTTTAGATTGATACTTTCTATATATATATATATATATATATATATATATATATATATATATATATATATATATATATATATATATATTTTTTAATGAAATTAATAGCAACATCGGGTTTAATTATTCAATAAATCAAGTTTGTCATTAATCACTTTTTCGTAAATGATTTTCTTTTCTTTTTTATTTAGCGACGAAATTATTTTGACGCCATGGCATATCGAATTGAAGAGTTAAGGCTTTTAAACCCACTGCTCATTGCAACGAGTTCGCCGAGTAAGGAAATTGTGATTAAATTATTGAATTATTTTTTATTATTTATAATCGTTGTTTAATCTTTCAATTTATTTTTAAATACGTGTAAATGTAACATATGAAATTTGCCTTTATTTGATGTTCAACTAAATTTTTGTATATTATTAATTTTTTTCCCCCCCACTGTACAAAATACTAAAAATAATGTTCTTTTAATTATATAAAAATTTATAAGTTCAAACAATTTCAGTTAATTTCTTCATAAATTAAATTAACTAATAATAATAATATATATTAAAGCCAATGTAAGTTGGAGTAAATAAAGAAATTAGAATAACATAAAACAGAGTTAAATATTTCAAATTCAAAAATTACTTTTTCTCGCTCACCTCTTTTGATTATTGTAACTATTTCTCGCTACAGTGAGCAGTGTTGTATTAAAATGTATGGTAATCGATTTTCACAAAACACATTTCACATTTTTCGCTGTAATGAGCAACATGCCTTAGATACGAATTTAGCAAGAATTAACGCATAATGCAAATAGAAACAAATTACCAGATTTAAACACGTGATTATTTGAAACAAGTTTAGTTTTATCTAAATATAGATTTACAATTAAATTTTTAATGCTTTAAAACTTGCGACAGACTAAAACCTAGAAATTCTACTTCTCCATTCAAACTGACAATATCGCAACAATTCTAAAAAGCACTCTCGAAATGCTATCATAAATGGAACAAACGAGATAGAAATCGTTCAGCTACTATTATTCTATTTGTGTGATTATGATTTTTGAGAGAGAAAAAAAAGTTTTAACATTTTCTTTCAATGTTCCTTCTATTAGTCCGAGAGCTGAGCGACAAAAAAATGCAACAGTTTTAGAAAGACTGCTCTTTTGATACAATGTAGTATTTAGGGTGTATCAGAATAGCCTGCCGTCAATCAGCCAGTTTTGTTAGCGTTTGGCGCGGGGGCAGCTTCAAAGTTGTTATAATACCATCTAGTATGTCGCAACTGTTTTAAAAAATCTGAAATTTGGTCTACTGATAACAGGTAACAATATGAAAAAACAAAAAAACATTGTCAGCCCGAACTGTCATTTAACAAACGCCGTCAACTGCTGATATAAGAGCGCCTCATTTATACAGCGCGCTTAAACGCTAAATGATGTATAAACGTCGGTCGAGACCAGTGCAGCCAGATCGTGGGAAAAACGTACCCCCACTTACAGTACTTTTTATGTTGTGTGCTATGCTGAAGTGATCTAGCTGAATCACAATGTCGGTGGAGTCCAGTTTATACTTATTACACCGTGTTCGTGTAAAAATGAACGGAAGTTCACGTCCTATTTGCATTATTTGTTTAAAAAAAGAAGTTAAAGTTAAATTATTTGAGGAGCAGACTCTTGTTACGTGTAAAAATATTTTAAAAATTCGTAAAGAATTCAATCTCAACTACAGCGATTTGGATTTGCCATCGAATAGAAATCCTCAGCAAGGGTATCACCAGAATTGCTACCACAAATTCACGTTCTTAAACAAAAAACATCGAGAAGAATTGAATAAGCTAACGTCGAAACCGAGTCCGAAGAGATATACAATTATAGTAGCGACAGCGAGTGAACATTCTTGTTTTGTAACGTTAATAAAAAGAATATTTTTTCTATATTATAAATATTTATCTTATTATTTAATATAATATAATAATCCCGCGCCATCGAGTGCGTTGTAATATAAATGAGGCGTGCGGCGCGCGCTCTTATATCAGCAGCTGACGGCGTTTGTTAAATAAAAATTCGGGGGTAATTATGTTTTTTTTGCTTTTTTCATATTGTTACCTGTCATCAGTAGACTAAATTTCAGATTTTCTAAAACAGTTGCGACATACACTAGGTGGTATTTTTACAACTTTGAGACGCTAACGAAACTGGCTGACTGACGGTAGGCTATTCTGATACACCCTAAATACTACATTGTATCAAAAAAAAAACAGCCTTTCTAAAACTGTTGCATTTTTTTGGCGCTCAGCTCTCGTACTATATCATCATCTGAGTCGTATCGCTCGATTTCTAGCATTGTGACTGCCTATTATTTGTACACTAGCAGTACAGAATAGGCACTATACGCAACGCGAGTGTACGCACGCAAGACCACACCCGGAACTGATTGGTAATCGTTTGATTTATCGATATACAAGTGCAGTCCCGCGTGTGTCTGCTGTTTGTACGGAACTAGCGCGCATATGATGGTGTACGTGGTAGTTTTCCATTGCCTTCCACGTGATTATTAGCGAGTATTTATTTATTTGTTTAATTCTTGTAATAAGTTCGTCGTCGCTCGGGATCGAAACCTCCGTAATGGAAGTCAAGCGCTTTAGCAACTAGGCTATGGCGACGACTCGGACTATATACATAATATCAAATTTTTTGTTTCAACTAAAATCAAAAATGAAATAATAACAATAATAATTACGTAAATTCCAAAAAAATATGGTGTTATTACTCCGTAACCAACTGTGAAAAGTGTCTGAATTGCCATTGCTTTAGTTTGAACACATAATTTACATGGCCTCTGTAATATAATATCACTCGACACAAGCTGTAAAAAAAACGAACTATATTGTTACTCGTAAATAAAAAAATAATTAAAAAATAGAAGATAAACGTTTTTATAATATTGTGTTGGGTTTTGAAGGGTCGGTGACTTCGATGTTCTGCTTCACTTTCACCATTATACCGTGAAAATAAGAGTTCAATCGGACATTCGGTTTGAACTAGAACTGACCAAACCAGAAGGTTTTAGCTTGCAGTAAAACAAAAAGAAACAGTATTATTTTCTTTAAATTAAAAAAAAAAAAATAGTAACTTTTTAATTATTAAGAGTGATACAAACCAATTTGCTTCTTATCATGTAGAAACAGGAATAAAATCTTTCTTTCTTTTTGAATAATACAAAAATATGAACTTATTTTTTTATTCTCATTTTTCTGTTTGGAATATCTGAATATTATTGGGTAAAAATAATTTAATAATGTTATATTTTGTATGTGGAAGTTAATTTCTTGTCCAAAACTAAATATAAAGGGAATAACATTGTATTGAATTTAAAAGAAAATGCACGTTAACGGGGTAAATACCCCATCTAAATTTTTGGAAGATTTCATATAATCACACTCGGAACACTGCTTCTAACGGAGGGGTTTAATTTGACTAAATGCTAAAATACATATTTAATACAAAATTTACTGTCATCTTTTTAAAATTTTATATGATAAATTAAAAACAATTTACACACATTTTTCAGTGATATAAATTATACATCGTTTATTTTCTATTCCACTGCTTGATGTTTTCAATCGATAAAGTTATTCTTCTTCCTCATTCTCTATTTCAATAGTTTTTCACTAGTATGGTCATTAGTTCACACCGTACTTTTTGCCTTTGGCGAGATAACCAAAGTGCTCTACTTCCTTGCTTTAATTGTATTTGGAATTTTTCTTTTGATATTGGCATTCTTTAGTATTTCTACATTCTGAATCTTTCATGATTCTTCTGTGTAACTCAGTTCCACACGCTTCAAGGCAATTTGCTCACTTTTCTGTACAATTTTAATCTGTTTTGTTTATTTAATAAATTAATAACATCATCTACTAGTATAGTATCTGAGCCTATCGTTTTCCTAGGTTTTGTTAGATTTATAATGCATTCTAATTCTGACTGTATAATTTCTAGTTTTTTATTTTTACTTCTAACGAGTTTATATCTCTTTTACATTAAACACACTAGCAAATAAAAATACATTTTGCATTTTACAGCTTAAGTAAAATTAAATTTATTATTCATAGAAGCTACATCAATATTATCAACGTCGATAATTCTCTGTAATCTGAACAAATCAGCATTAATTAATCTTAGCGGTTGTATCTTTCAGCGGTAAAATTGAAAAAAATTCTCATAGCTATATTTGTTAAAATTAATCGTTTTACATACCATAAACAAATTTAAAATTCATTACCAGAGCTATTCATTCACCAAGATGTTAAAAAAATTTGCATTATTTACATCAGAAAAGTGATTTTATGTTTAATAATAATAATAAACCCTTAGGGGCTCACAACTTGTGAGTATAGGTATGGCGCACCCGAGGTACCCGAGCTGTTCCTCACCTTGTTTCGCTAGTCTATAACTAGTCTTTTTTGGGTGAGACACCTTTCTCTTCATCTTTTCTGATCTCCTTTGACCAACTCTTGTATTTTTCTGAACCTGATGCTATTAGTGTAAGCGAGGGCTAAAGGTTTTCCTTTCCGTCTGTCTACATTCTTCTTCTTTAAAAATCTTTAAGCCAACTTATAACACGACCCGTGACGATGGCCGCATGGCACCTAAGGAATTAGAGGTGTCGCTAACGGAGCCTCTGGGATATCTTCCGCCTCTCCAGAGAATATGGGATTACCATGGCTAAAGCTCTACCGTGGCGGACATACTTTCTTCCAATTCTTCTTTATAAGAAATACCAGAAGTCGCCTTAATCAAGCTCGACTTCAAAATATTCAAGATAATCGAAATACAGAAAATATAAATCAACCTCTTGAAGATGCTTTGCTCACAAGTCAGTCAGCAACCACTAAAACAGAAAAACCACGGCAGCGAATGGCATGGACGAAAGAGATGAATAATCACGTCATACGGTGCTACTACACCATCATCAAACTCGAATCAATACCATTAAATAGACCTCAGTTTCTAAAGATATTCCTGGAAAAATACACAGAATATAAAAGTATATCGGAACAACGATTAGCAGACCAGAAAAGATTTACAATAAATAGTAACCGATTAACAACCCTCGGAAGAGAAGAAATAAAACAAAGTGTAGTGGTCTTTATATGAAAATAAGTACGGAGGTACGCAAGCATAACAAAACCCCATAATTAAAGAAGAAAATAATAATCAAACGAATCAAGCTATCCAAAGCCCTAAAAAATATAATTTAGAAACAGTGAGCGTACAAAAAAAAAAAAAAAAAAAAAAAACTCAACAAAGTAATAACGAAACAAGATATGATAAAGCCGATGAAATACAAGAAATACTGCAATCTTATATAATAAAATGGAAAGGAACAAACCCAACGAAGAAAGATGTTTTACCTAAATTGTACGAAAATAAAAATATATATGAAAAAATCAGTGTAATGAATGAAATCTTGTCTAAATATAAAAAGGAACTGAATAATCTGAAAAAAACACAAACTCTAATATTTGTGCCGCATCAGCAATTATTGAACTTAATAACCAAGTGCAAATTAAAAACAAAAAAGAAAAAAGATATCAAAAACCTAAATGGCAAATAAGAATAGAAAATAATATAGAAACCCTCAGGAAAAACATAGGTAGGCTAACACAACACATCTTGGGTAATCAATCAAAAAAAAATGATTAAAAATATTGAAGTCTTAAAAATGCCTAATGAAAAATACCAAGAAACGTTAGATAGATTAAAACAAAGGCTAGCAGTCCAAGTAGCACGTTTAAGGCGATATAAAAAGCCGCATAAAAGTAAAATACAAAACCGCTTGTTTCAGAATAACCAAAAAAAAAATTTTATCAGTCAACTGATGAACAAGAAAAAATAAATATACGACCATCAACAGAAACAGAAATAGCAAAATACTGGCAGAAAATATGGTGCAAACCGATGCAGCATAAAGAAAATAGTTCGTGGTTCACAAAAGAAAAAGAGCGGTATTTGAACACACCAATGCAAACCGATTACGTCATAACAAAAGAAGAATTAGTTAAAACTATAAAAAAAAACGCACAGCTGGAAATGCCCTGGTACAGATAATATACATAATTTCTGGTATAAGAAATTCACAGCATTACATGACGTTCTCGTGCACCAGATAAATTCAGTTACTCAAAACCCAAGGAAAATGCCTCTATTCCTTACGGAAGGGAAAACATACATAAAACCAAAGAATCAAAACACGAAAAATCCGGAAAATTACAGGCCAATCACATGTCTTCAAACGTTATATAAAATAATAACGGCAGTGGTCGCACATAAAATTGATAACCCACACAACAGCAAAAAGGATGTAGATGTAATAGCCAGGGCCGTAAAGAACAACTATTAATAGATAGTGTCATAATGAAACAAGTAGAAAAACAAAAAAGAAATGCAATATTCTGTTATATAGATTATAAAAAAGTTGGTTATTAAAAATAATGGAAATATGCCGTATCAATCCGAAAATAAAAAATTTCCGAGCCAGCCTGATGAATAACTGAAGAACAACAGTACATCTGATTACTAAATCAATAAACCTAAAAACTGAAGCTATTAAAATCGAGCGCGGGATCTTCCAAGGAGATTCGTTGAGCCCTTTTTTGTTTATGCCTTAATCTCTTGTCTAATATACTTAATGATACAAAATATAGAATAGACATAAAATACAACGGGAAAGTGCAATTCAAATTAAATCATCTGCTCTATATGGATGATATAAAACTGTATGCAGCATCTTCCACACTATTAAAAACAAAGGAAACAATCAGCGGAGATATAGGAATGGAATTTGGACTAAATAAATGTAAAAGTGTGCATATGCAAAGAGGAAAATGCTCGAATAACTTAAAAAGTGAGACACTTAGCGACAGAATACTCCATACCTTAAACCCAAAGGAAACATATAAATACCTAGGAATTCAACAAAACACAAAAATAGATCATACAAATATAAAATATCAGCTGAAAAACAAATTCAAAATGAGATTAAAAGCTATTCTTAAATCATCCCTTAATTCAAAAAATATGTTCAAGGCTATAAACACATATGCAGTACCGATATTGTCATACTCATTTGGAATAGTCAAATGGTCACACACAGAGTTCGAAGAGCTTAATAGGTCAATCCGATCAGAACTCACCAAACACAGGTTTCTACACCCTAATTCATGTATCGAAAGAATAAGTTTGCCAAGAAAACAAGGAGGAAGAGGCCTCCTAGATGTATCATCTCTCCACCAAAGTCAAATAGGACTTCGAAAATATTTCCATTCAAATGAGCACCCATTACATAAAGCAATAATAAAGGCAGATCAAGACCACACACCGCTCAACCTATCAAAAAAAGAAGAGCTACAGAATAGAAATATCATTAATGAGAAAAAAGAAAAATGGTCTGGTAAAATGCTACATGGAAGACATATCAATATAATGAACAGCAAAAATATCAATAAAGAGTTAACATATAAATGGTTAAAAAAAGAGGAATTATTTCCCGAAACTGAAGATTTCTTATTAGGTATTCAAGTTCAAGTGATATCAACGAAAAATTACAAAAAATATATAATAAAAGATCAAGATACAACGAATGATTTATGCCGTAAATACTATCAAGCCCGTGAAACAATTGAGCATATTACAGGAGGATGTAAATTACTTGCAGGAACAAAATACACATAAAGACATAACAACATTGCAAAAATAATACACCAAGAAAGAGCACACAAATATGGAATAATAAAAAACAAGAAAGCACTATATTATCAGTATAAACCAGAATCAGCGCTAGAAAATGAAACTGTAAAATTATACTGGGATAGAAATATTCTCACAGATCATAAAATGGGTGGTAATAGACCTGATATAACCTTGATTCACAAACCATCGAAGAATATATTTTTAATAGATATATCTGTCCCTAATGACAGTAATATTAGCCAGAAATATGAAGAAAAAATAAGTAAATACAGCATCTTAGCCACTGAAATAGAAAAGATATGAAAACAAAAGAAGGTCACAGTAATACCACTTATAATGTCAGTAACCGGAATTACATCAAACACATTAATAGAAGGTTTTAATTACAAATTCCAGGATATATATATATATATATATATATATATATATATATATATATATATATACATAATAACACACAAAAAGCAGTCATATTAAGTACCTGTAACATGGTGAGGAAGTTTTTAAACCATTAAAATATAATAAAATAATTGTGACTTGATGTAATCCGTCACAAATTATAGTAACCGGGATATGGTAAACCCGAGAAAATAATGATAATAATAATAATAATGTGTTTTTATAATCGGATTTTATGCATTCCAACCAAAATTATATCTTAGAATTTTATGACTATTTCTAAAATAATTTTTAATACAGTTTTCAGCTTCAATTCTTATTCTTAATAAGACATAAAAATTGCCCACATTTTTTAGTATCTCACTTCGATTCCATTTGGTCCGTAAATTATCTTTACATATACTCTGACGCTCTTTCACCTTTTCAGCTCTTAACCATTGGTATGATTTGGTACCAGTTGAAAAGATTCCTACTATTACACACATACAAATAAATATCCATCCCGTATATGTGAATACGAAACATGTTTTTATAAGTCTATGCGAGATTCTTTTTGCAATTACACGCGCACATACATATATATTTTTAAAATTAAGTGTATTTTAGAAACTAAATTGATAAAATTAGTAGTATTTTTCTTTATTTGGACTTGCCTACTACAAATTTGTAGAAAGATGGATTTTTTTAAAGTTCAGCAGAAAATTTATTTTTTATTTCCTTATATATATATATATATATATATATATATATATATACAAATACAAATTTGTTTACAGTGCATTGTCTATAATCAGTAAAGTATACGATCATCGTGTAAAATGAGTTTCAGAAACTAGGATTATGTCTATTTTCTCCTCAAGTAGAAGATGTTCCAGTTCAATTTTTGCGTTGCATTAGCCCGTTTGCACTCCAAGTTATTATTTACAGCGTAGTCGTTATTTTTGTTTTCTTTGAGCTTTAGGCACCGCAGGCGGAAGTACTTGTTTAACTTTATACAGCAGTCCAGTGTGCCAAACTCGATCGAAAGCTTGAGAGATGTCCAGCCAGACAGTCGAGCACATTTCTTTCTTCTCCAGTGCCACCGATATTGCATCCACGATTCTATGACACTGATGTATTGTCGAGTGATGTGGACGAAATCCAAACATTCCGTTGAGCAAGAATAGGCGCGGTTCTATCTAAAATTAACCTTTCCAATGATTTTGACAAGCTGTTTAGTAGACTAATCGGCCTATAGAATGACATACAAGCAGCATTTTTGTTTGGTTTTTGAACCATTATTATTATTTATCGATTTTAGACAATTTTTGGTTTAATGATTTTCACTACATTTTACACATACAGCAGCTTTAAGATAGTAATTCTTTCCGCGCCAGAAGGCTTGGTTATTTTTGTATTGAGGTATATCATTTTTTTGCCATAGTGGTTCAAACTAGTGATGAGTATGTCCGGAAGGATACGTATCCGGCAGCGGAGTTGATGATGCAAGTCCGACTACAGTTCCGGACACGTATCCTCAACTCCTACCCAACAAATACACACTGAATCGATGAATGTTATGCAGATCCAGGTTCACGCAGTTTTGCCATAGAAACTCAAGTATAGATCTTGAACAGAGAGGAATAGAGACCGTCTGCTTTTTTCTACGTTTATTATACGGAATGAATATCTGAGCAAAAATGCGCCAGATCGGCTAAAAAAGGCTAAAATGATAACATTGGGATAATTAGAAAAAAGAAACTTTATTGGTTTTTTCTATATACACAGCTCTTGCATTAGCTATTTTTGTCATTCCCTTCTTTCTTTCTAACATTCGTCCGGCCGTTACGATATTTTTCTTTTTCTATTTCCTCACTATTTCACTTCGTTGTTTTTATTACGATGCTCACGTTCGCAATATTATTAAACGCCCTTTTTACTTTTTTTTTTATCACCTTGTGATACGTTTATATAAAAATTTAAATAGGAAATATTTAAATAAATTAATAGTTCACAATAAGCGGTTTAATTTTAACGATCGCAAAATTGTTCACGATCAATTACTATTAATTATAGAGTAAAAGTAATTTACTACTGTGCATGCGCAATCAATGCAGCTCTGGACTTGTTTAAATGGCAGATATGTCGTAATATAACCTAACTCACTGGTAACATTACGCTGCGTCCACAACTAGTGTAAACTATTGCCACTGTTGAATGTACTGTTCACATAAACGTTAGATCCGTATGGGTCCCCGATGGATACGTATCCGGAGAAATAATGAACTCACCAATCACTAGTTCAAACTTAATTACTTGGTAACACAACAGTTTTATGTCATATATATCTCTTTATTACTATCACTCGGTTTTAAATCTAAGAAAAACGATGGTAGATTTATGTAGGTCCATTCACAGTTTTTATTTCCTTCACCAGTTTTCTTTCCAATTTGTACATTTGTTATTTTTATCACTTCGTGACCTTCCTCGAGTAGCTTTTGTTTAATTATTTCATGGTCTGCATCGTGGTGCATCTCGGAAGTATCACCAGGAAAGGTTTCTCGCTTCTTAATTGATGCCGATGAAATTCGATTTTATTTTTACTTAGTATATTTATAGTTTTCCGAAACTGTTTTTCGCCATATGGTCCGTACTTTAGTGTCTTTATTCGGATACGTTTTAAATTTTCGTTCACCCCCTACAGGTTCGTCTTTTATCAAGTGCATTTTCAATTTGTCAAACTTTTTGGTGTCCTTGATAGTTATCGGTGGTGGCTAGTACATTTTATCAGTAATTTCGTATTTAAATTGTCACGTTTGGCGGATTTTATGACCGGAGCTACTTTATTAACACAAGTTTGTTCTACAGCAATTATCGTGCTACGTTTTGGCCATTCCACGGTATTTTTTAATGCTTTATTATCTTCCGTTAGTTTTTTCACCTCGTTTAATAATGAAATACGTTCCGTATTAATTGTGTTACATTTTCATTGCATAGGGTTGAATTATTTTTGAACTGCAATTAAAATGGTTTTCGTTAACTTTCTTTCGTTTCTTTTTTTATTATGCGTTGTGATAACAGCCAACTAGTTAGTATCCTCGAGTAAGTTTTTAATTTCATTAAAGATTAATTTTACTTGTACTGTCGCCATTTTATACCATACTTTTAGAGTTTATTAGCTGGCTATAATATCGGCTAGAGCTGATAGAGTATAACGCTTAATCGAACGATAAATAAATACTGATAATGAAGGGACAAAAAAAAAAAAAAAATCTTACCGACAGGAACAAAATCTGAACAAAAAATCCGATTACTCGTCTTTTCTATATATAACTGTGGGAATATAAATGTTTATAAGATGTTTTTGAGTAAGTACAATACCACAAACACAGAACGCACAATCCGCCATCGAAACGTGTACATACAAAGTATGATATATTAAGATGTATCTTTAATTTTAAGTGTCTTCAAAATTATATTTTTTTTTCAAATTTTTTTTTTTTTACCAGAAATCGCCGATGAAAAAAACAACTGAATATGAGAAAACAAAAAGAATGCTAGATTTCCCCACAAAAATATAGTTTTAGAAACGGCAATTAACAAATGTTAACTCTACACTACCGCATCGAGAGAAACCGGCGAAAACAGTTGATACATACATTTAAATATGTGAAACCATTCTTTTAAATGTTAATATTAAAATAAACAAACCTTTAAATGAAATCCAGCACTAAATATTGTTGGAAGTGCAACGCAAGCACCTATCATCGTGGCTCTTAATTGATTATGAAGCTTGAAACGTCTTCGGTAGTACAAAGTATACTGAAGTAATGATACAGCTGTTATCATCGATAACCCTCCTGGTCCATATATAAACGGCGCTCTATGCAACGTGTTAAAAATGCATTAATAAGATTGTTAAAAAACCAAGATTCATTTTTATTAATACTTAGTGTAACATTCAAATATCTGCTATACTTACACTTCTTTACTGAATTTCCAATTATTCATTGCTTTCCATATGTGTTCTAGAACTTCTGCGTCGCTAAGTCTAACAGATCCTGCCGGAATCTGATCTACGGTGCACTTCTCAATAATCATTTTCAACCTATAAAATCGTAAAATACATTTAAAAACATAACGATTAGAATCTTGGATTAAAGACTTCTTTTATTTCTTGCAGTCGAATAAAAATTAAATTCGTTTACTAGATTCCATTAGTGGTACTGCTGAACACTACGAATGATTATTAAAAAATACTAAATTCGGTTTTACTTTTCATGAATCTTTAGAAAATGAACTTCTTGAAAAAAAAGCTTTGAGGCAAAGAAAAAGAAATTAATAATGAAAAAAGCAATAGCCGAAAAATGAATACGCAACAATAAGACGTTATAACGTATAGTATAATAAAAACAGCTGATCAAGACATCATTAAAATTATATATATCACTAGTAACAACTTATTTTGAATATTTTACGAATTGATATTTTTTAAAAATTCGGAATTTTAATATAAATTACTACTCGGTTTATATATAAATAAAAATTTACAGGAAGTCTATGTAAAACCTTTAGTTTTGCACTGACAAAGCTGCGCCCGATTGTCATTATGAAAAAATTTGATGTAGAAAATTATAATTTATTTGCACTGTACGTAATCCTTTTAAATTCTGTCATAAAATTTGCAAAATTTCTGAATTTACAAACAGCATTTTTATTAAGCATTCATTAATATCATTTTTTTTCTTTCATGAACCGGAACATGGGATAATGAGTAAATACAAATCACAAAAATTCTGTCTCCTGACGAGTCAGATTTTAAAATTAAAATATATGTAAGACAAAAAAAATTTGGCAAGATACGAATGAAAAAATCATCTAATAACTCAGTAAAACTAAATACCGTATTAAATGTAAGGAAAATTTGAGGATACAAATTCAAATGATCGACAAAACGTTCCGATTTACTCAGTTATGACACCATTTGAATTTTTAAATATAGTGATATGAAAGTCACGTAAACGGTGATATGTATTTAACAAGATGGCAGTTTCAATTTAGAACATTCAGCAGCGTTATTACACAGGAGAAATGAAAAAAAGCGCATATAAAATAATCGCCAATTTTATAGAAAATTGTACAACAATTAAGCATAAATGTACTTACCTATGTATATATATGAAATACCCGGTTAAAAAAATTACATACTTCGGTTTTAGATTACAAATGAATTATAAAAAATAACAAATTTCAATTAAAAACTACCGGTCTACATTAATAATCGAATAAATTTTTGACTTTCAGCATTTTCATATATACGGGCAATATGCTAATTCCCGAACGTTTGTTCACATATGACGTCATTTTATAAAATTACAATTGGTAGCTTTTGATCGGCGATGAAACGTCATCTATAACAGTGACCATAGTTATGCAAGTCAAATGATTGATTTTGAAAGTTATCCGATATTTAAATTTTACTCGCTTTTCTACATTTGAATCGTAATTTTTTGCCAATTTTAATATAATGTAAGAATACTACTACACAATTATGTATAACATTTGTAGTTTTTCACTTCTTGTTACTATCGTTGGCGGTTGTAGAAAATATAAATAGATTTGTGACAACTTTTTTATATAATTTTTAGATCCATTTTTTGTTTTTGTATCTGCATGGTGCTGAATAATTTAATAATGAGAATAATCATTTTGTTTTCTTTCAATTTCTCTTAACAATGACAGAGAGACGCTAACAGAGTTAATGTGTAATTTTAATGTTACATTTCATACTGACTTGTATATGCGTTTAAGATTTATACTGAATCATATTTTTTGATTACAATTGTGTTTATATTAAAAATTATTCAGTATCTTTTAATTTACACTATATAAAACTTATTTTCCTTCATTAGGTATTCATATTGCAAAATGAATCCTTAATTTGTATAATTTGTTTAAATACTTTTTCTTTAGCAGTCATTAAATTTTTTGTGAACTTTATTATTTTACGTTTACTTCTTTTAAACGACATATGAAATATGGAAAACAGATATCTATTTCTCATACTTTTTCTCAATCTGTAACCATTTTTAATTAATAAACTTAATGATTTAGTAAAGAATAAAATTAGAATGAGGTGATTCCTTTTTTTTTTCACTTTAATTAGATGCATATCTTGATATATTGTAAAACAAAATCCATATAAAATAAAATTATATATTTAAAAAACGCTGATTTCCGAAACGAGTCGGCGTTTTTGGAACGAAGTTCTTTAAAATGGCTTGACGATAGAAGTAAACTGGCAGAAATTGTCGCGTAACGAAAAAATGTAAGACGTCCTCCACTTCGTTCTCTTTCTCTTTCGCTCTGTCTCTTTCTATTATATACGGGTGTGTGTGCGTGCGAGTATCGAGATTCGAGTAGCAAGCATTGTGCGCGGTCAGCTGTATAACCTCAATTCTAAATACATGTAAATTTTATTTAAACTTATTTTTTGTTTTTGTTGTTTTTATTTTAATTCATACGGGATTTATATTGTGCCATTTTTTATTGTATATGTTATGAATGACTTTATACTTGTATATCTACCAAAAAAAGAAAAGGAACTTCGTTCCTATCAGGCGTCCCCCTCTAGACGTCACTTCTCTTTTTTAAATATATCATTTTACTTTATACGGATTATTTTATAATTTATTTATTAAGTTGTATTCATATATAAGTTTGTAATTTTAGTTCACTGTGCAACATCAAATTAGTACTGAATGTAATAAGTTTACTCATGACTTCTTCTTTGCGTATTGTAATGTTCTTTACAAAGATAATTCTAAAGTAATTCTCCACAGTTAGTTATAATTATCCGTCTAATAGTCCGGGCAAAATAGCATTTAAATTTGGAAATTCCTATAACCGGGACTTCTTGGGCTTAAAATTTAGCTAAAAATCAGTGGAATGTAACCCTAAATTTTTGGGTATGTAGGAGGTGCAGAACCATTGTTTATATCGAGTTAAAAAAAATTAAAGGAAGGTTTGTTTTTAGTCTTTTGCGATTATCTCGGTAAATAAGCCCCAAATCGACATTAGGTGTACTTGTAGATTTTGTTCCTGAGTAAATTTTACACGAGGATAGGCTATTGCGAAAATTCGCAAAAGTTATTTAATATTGCAAAATTAGCGATTAATATAAAAACAGGCAAAAAGATCAAATTGTTGCCATTCCGTCAGTTTGCCTCAAAAATCAATGAAACTTTCGGGAAATGTAGCTCTTGAGGCGCTTAAAATAGATACCCAAGCCGAACTCTCAATAACAATATGACGGCCTATTGCAAAATGGTAAAGTTGAAAACACGATTGCTAATAACTTCGGCCCAGAGGTAGCTAGTAATATGAGACAAAAAGTAATCGAAAGGTAATTACAATATTTACGTTCTCTTGACATTTAAAATTTTTAAATTAGCAATTGGCTTTGTTATTAACAAAAAACGAAATAAGGCTGTAACTAAAGGCTTTATCTCTTTAATTTTGCAACTCAGAGATTCGCAATGAAAATCATCTTTTTTTGCTTTGAAAAACATGAATTAAAAAAAAAAAAAATCATCCTGATCCGACCAATAGAAGCTGAGATATCACATTTTTATTTTTTTCGTTATATCTCGGCTCCAAATTAACTTTTTAACTCGATCTTAGACTACAATAAATAATTAATTTGACAACTCCAAAGGTATTTTTAATTCTCCTGAACTTTTTTATATGGAGTACATTACATTGTTCTGAAATATTTCACAAACTTCAATTTGGATATTTCTCATTTATCTCAATCTAACCATTTTATCCCTGGATTATTCAAACAAACTATTGATAGTGGCGTACAATTGCCAAATCCTGACACCCCTTATTACAAACTTCCCCCTTGGGAAGACATCTCCGCAAGGATAGACACATCTCTATTGGAGGCAATAATTCGCGGACCGGGTGTGGACATAACTCACCGCGTTGCCGAAAAAATCAATAGTTATCCCAACTCTTTGCACATATATACTGATGCTTCCAAAGCAGACCCGCAAATTTCCCCATCTCCAACCACGTGCGCATATGAAATCGGTGGTGAAATCACTTCGTTGCGTCTAAATGACTATTGCTCGGTACAGGAAGCAGAATTGTACGCTGTATACAGTAGCCCCGTAACTTGTTTGGAGTCAGGATGTACAGATAGAAGCGTACTTTTAATGACTGACTCTTCAGCTTCTCTAAAATCGATTTCCTCACAGAACAACATGGATATCTTAGCCCTGAAAGTCAATTATACGTTGAAGCTGCTACATCAAGCAAGAAATCAGGTAACGCTCTTGTGGGTGCCGAGTCATATAGGAATTCAAGGCAACGAGCGAGTTGACATGGCGTCCAAATCAGCTCTGCGCGCACCAATGCCGTTTGCAGCGCCACCAATTTGCAAAGTGAAGATTTATTTTCATGAACGTGTGATGGCTGAGTGGATCAGCCAGTGGCAAAGAGATCGATCTTTTATGAAGAGCATAAAATTTACGGCTGATTCATGGTTCCCTTCTCTTTACCTTACACATCGAGAATATGCAGTGTTAAATCGGTTGCGAGTTGGGGATACGGCGGTCTCACACAATTATTTACTTGAGGGTACCCCTCTCCCACCCACGTGCCCTTTCTGTTCCGGCCCTTCTTATCCTTCGGTAGAACACTTACTGCTACTATGTACGGCGTTCGACCGCTCCGCTTTTGTCGGTATTCCTCTGTCAACAATACTGTCAAATGACCCAGCGTGCATACAAATGCTACTCGCTTTTCTTAGGACCAACAACTTAATAACTAAATTATAAAATAGCCTTTCTACCCTGGCCCATGTGCTGTAATAACCATTGTAGTTAAAAATGGTGCATAGGCGCCACCAGGAAAAAAAAAAAAAAATATCACGGAAAGGAGGAGTACTTGAATATTAAATTTGCTGTTCAAAAACAACAGGAATATATAGAACAAACATTTTAAACAAGAATGAAATATGTTCTGTCAAAAAGGATGGAAATTGCTGCATATTACAACATATTTTTGTGCGTCTTCCAGAAAATAATTAATATCCATTTAAAAACAAACAGAGAAAATAATTAAAGCAGGACATAAAACTGTAGGTCCTGTATTGAATACTTTAACTGAGATGACGTCACTAGTATATTCAACTAGCACAATTTTTCAAAATACATCAATGTGAACAAACGTCCGGGAATTATGTTTTAATTGATTTAGTGAGTCAAGCGAGTCAACTAAGTTACTGATTGTGAGTTACTGATTGATTAAAATCAATTTACTGGGTCAGATTTAAAAGAGTCACTCACTGCAATGAGTTACTTTTCCTATCTCTATATGGTAGTGAGTACTGAGTAGTGAGTGACTTTAATACTCCAGAGATTACTTATTTTGAAATATATTGGGAATTATATTTGATGCAATTTAAAAACCTTCTATATCATGTATAGTTTGTTTAAAGTAGACAGTAATTTTGGAAGCAGCATTTAAAGTTCAGATCGTATAAAAATAGAAATATAAATCAACATTCAGTGTATAAAATGAAGAAAATTACATACATTTAATATATAAAGCAGAATAAAGAAATCATTTCTTTTTTCAATTTGTTTATATATTTTATATAATTTACTTTGATATTTTACTATCCGTTCGTTTTGGCATAGCTAATGCTAGTCTAAAGCAGTTTCTATTCTGTACGAGGTGAGTTATAATGATGCTTGAATACAGAGCCGTATCTGTGTGGGGGTTTTCCAGGTTCACCCCCCTGAAATGTCTGCGAAATAATAACTGCTTGAATTAAATAGACCGAAATTCAGAATACATTTATTTCTTTTTAATTTTTGACAAAAGGAAAGAAAAAATGAAATTTTTATGAATTCTATGGAAACGATTATTTTTTATTTGTTTTTATTGTAGTTTTCAAATATTGCATGTACAATAATTGACTACAAGGCTTTAGTGTACTATTTATAAATAAATATATTTCACAATAACACACACACACACACATATATATATATATATATATATATATATATATATATATCTACATGGTTCAGTCCTAAAACTGGTTTCCATCCATAATGATCCTTCTCCAGTATTCCTGGCTTTCCGCAGCCCTCTTTAAATCTGTGTAACTGTTCAGCCTTGTATCTTTTAGTAACGTCGCGACAAACGAATTTCGCTGCCTTCCGCGTCCTCTTCTACCAAGTATTTTGCCTGCCAGTACAACTCGAAGTAATCCATTATGCTGTAAGACATGACGCATCCAATTTTGCCGTGTCTTGCGTACCCAGTCAAGTAATGACCTTTTTTCAGATATTCTATTTAATATATTTTGATTTTTTACTTTTTCCATCCTTTACCAGCACTACATTTCAAAAGCTTGCAGTTTATCTGCATTTCGCTTATTTATGCTTCAAGTTTCTGCGCCATATAACACTATGGACCATACATAAACTTTCATTAATCGTTTTTTTAAACTCAGTGCCAGACTTTTGACGCAAAATATTTTGTTTTTTTGTGAAAGCAAGTTTTGTAAATCCAATACGAGCACTGATTTCCTGGTCGCAATACAAATCTTCTGTTATTATTTTCCCTAAGTATTTGAATTGTTTCTTTTGTTCCACTACCTTCCCATCAATTATTACATGAAAAGGGCTTGCTTTTCTCCCAATCGACATTATTTTCGTTTTATTTATATTTATTACTGTTCCGAACTTTTTACCTATCTGATTCAACTGCTCTACCATTTTATTTAAAGCCCTTGCAGATTCAGCCATCATAGTCAAGTCATTCGCGAACTTAATTACTTTTAATCTTGAATCTCCAATATTTACATCACCATTAGTATTACTTAATGCTTTATTTACTATTAGTTCTATGTATATATTAAATAAGTAGGGAGACAGTAAACATCCTTGTCTTGCACCTTTGTTGATAGCTGCTGGCTCTATCAACTCGTTGCTTATTTTAACCCTGGTTTCTTGTTGCTTATATAGATTATAAATCAGCTGTACTATCCGTTTCGGAGTCCTTATTTGTTCTAATAGCGGAAATAACTTATTCCATTGGACACGGTCGAACGCTTTATGGTAATCCACAAAGCAGACATATACATCATGGTTTAGGTCTATCATTCTTTCACCAACATTTCGCAATATTGTGATATCGCGTCCCGAGTAGCTTTATGTTTCCTGAATCCGGATTGGTTATTATCCAAAAATTGTTCTATATGTCTCTCTAGTCTGTGCTTTATTATCTATAACATTACTTTAGCTGCATGCGATATGAGACACTTATTGTTCTAAAATCCTTATATGAATTAGTACCTGCCTTTTTTGGAATTGCTACTATTATTGAAGTGCAGTCGTCTTTAGGCCATTTACCTACTTGATATATTTCGAAAACTAACTGAAAAAGTTCGTCTTTTATTTTCTTCCCACTATTTTTTAACAATTCTGCCGGTATATTATCTATACCCGGCGCTTTATTGTTGCTTAAACTTTTCAGTGCTGCGTCAAATTCATGTTTCAGTATGTTATTCATTAACTGGCTATCTGGTATCTTAGGCACCCATTTCATTGTAGATTTCTCCTCATATAGTTTTTCCACGTATGATTGCCAGTATTTCTTCTTATCTGTTAAATTACTGATGTCATTGCCCATTTCATCTATTATCGTTGTTGTTTTGATGGCTGTATCCTTTCTTATCATATTCTGTATTCTTCTGTAAAGCAGGTCTGGCCTCCCTTTTTTCTCCAATTCTTCCAATTCTTGGCAATGTAGTTCCCACCATTCTTGTTTCGTCTTTTTACAGTCTCTGATTATCTTATTTCTGAGAGCTTTATATTTCAGTTTACCTAGTGTACTTGTGTCATTTTTATATTTCCCTTTCTCGTCCATGTCTTGTAGGATCTCTTCTGTTATCCACATTTTACGCTTTCTTTGTTTATTTTTACCGATTGTATCCCCAGCTGCTGATATTATTGCTTTACTGATGTTGTTCCATGTTGTTTCTATGTCCTTTTTAACCAACTTCAAAAAAGGAGGTGGTATTCAATTCGACTGTATTTTTTTTTTTTTTTATGTGTGTTACCACAGAACTTTCTTTTAGATTTCGATGGTTCTTCTTTTCCCATTTAAATTTGATCAAGATCTGACCGGTAGTTTTTGAGTTATCCTTAATAATGCGGGAGATTGAAGCTTTTTGGATGCTGATTGTTTTCACCGTCGGGTTAGATTTATTGACTTAAAATACTATAAATTTGCCAAATTACCATGGAAATGTAGCTTTTGATGTTTTCACACCGTGGAAATATCTGTTCTTATTAAAATGTTTTAATTTAATTGAATAAAAATGCACTAAAAAGTAAAAAATAAAATGCTTTTTTACAAAAAATAAATACCGACTTCAAGGTTTATTATAAAAATTTAAAAATCCACTAAAAAGTAAAAAATAATTACTCCCGATAAAAAATATACATCAGAGTGATATAACACTTAAGTGGTGATATCGTAATTCTTATACAACATTAATTTTTTGGAGTTGGCATCAAATTCATATTATAATAATGATTAAAAACTGCGTTAAATGTTCATTAAATTGTTCCTAGATATAGTAACATGAATTTAATGCCAACTCCAAAAAATTAATGTTGTATAAGAATTACGATATCACTAACATCACTCTGATATATATTTTTTATCGGGAGTAATTATTTTTTACTTTTTAGTGGATTTTTAAATTTTTATAATAAACCTTGAAGTCGGTATTTATTTTTTGTAAAAAAGCATTTTATCTTTATCTTGTCCTTCTTGTATTTTTAACAATTTCTCGTCCGTTTCTTTTCCATGTGGTCTTTTCGTGTTTTCATTTCTGAATTATTCAACGTTCCATTTTGGTGTTATCAGTTTAGTAACAGGTAGTTTCTTTACTTTCAGATTAGTTTTCATAATAACTAGATTATGGTCCGAATCTGCATCAGCTCCCGGGAAAGCCATTGATTTCTTTACTTGGTTTCTATACCTGTCTTTGACTAAAATATAGTTGATCTGGTACCTACAACTATCTCCAGGGGCCTTCCACGTATAACGTCGGCGTTTAGGAAACTTAAACCATGTGTTTGTAATGACCATTTGATTTTGTCTGCAGAATTCAATTAAACGGTCGCCGCGATTATTTCTACTTTCTAAGCCATAACTCCCAGTGATTTCATTTATAGTTTCTTTTCCAACTACTGCGTTCCAGTCACCCATTAAGATGACATTCTTTTTAGTCCACGTTTTTTCCAACAAATCTTCTAGTTCTGCAAATGCTTCCTCTATTTCTACTTCATTACAACTGCACGTTGGCGTGAAGGCTAGTATACTTACCAAGTCTGCTGGAGTATATATATTTATAAAAATATTTTCGTAACCCCTCCCGATTTGGTCTAGGTTTGAATAATTTTCTTTTATTTTGGTTCCAACGATTGAAGTTCTTTAAAACACATTTATTCATTTTGTAATTAGTGTAAGAAATTTTTATCTGCATATATTGTAATTGATGAAATACATAACTTTTGAATATTGATAATCAAATTTATGAATATATAGATTCCCGGTAATATTATTGTGATTTAAGAATAGTTTGAAGAAAGGTACAAGTTCAAACAACTTATTTATAGTATTTAAAAGTCTCTGTACACTTGTTTTGAAATATTTTTACGACTTACTTGCTGAGAAATAATTTGTATATTTTCTGCTTTCACAATTTGAATGGGTAGAGTGGAAGGTAAGAATGAGGAAGAAAAAAGATAAAATGAAAAATAAGCATTATAAAAATTTTATAAGAAAAAAACATCACAAAAATTTATGTACAGTAAAAGTTTTTATCTTATTTAGTTGTAAGGCAAACATTTGTGTGAGAAATTTGCATTTTCTTCTGTATGAACCAAGTTGAAATTAATGATATTCTGTGATAAAGTTGTAAGAAAAACCAAAGATTAAAAAACCTCCCTTTGCGAAGTTAGTATTTTATTTAAGAATTTTTAACATTAATCAAAAAAAATAAAAATCATACTAGTACTTTTTTGCTGGATAATTTCCTTGGTAACGGAAAAGTGATCACGTTTGGCGAAATTTAAGTTCAACTTAAGAGTCGAGTTATTTTTCATCGTAATTAAAGTGTAATCACGTTTGATCAAAAAAAAGTCTTTCTTTTTTTTTTTTTATTTTAAATTTGAAATAATACCATTAAACGATTTCACTTAAGTAAATATTACTAATAATTTTCATCCCTACCCTTCCAATAAAACTTTAACAACTTTTAAACAAGTAAGCTATCCAATAACCGATAAATTATTGTTTAAAAATAAAAATGAATTGTTTTGTTTCCATTTAACATGCAAGACTGCTTTACAATTATTAAATACATTTGTGAATTCTCAAAGTACTTTACACAATATAAATTGTATTTTTATAATAGATTTGTATAATCTATATAAGAATTAAGTTTCAGAGGCTTCTGTTTTACTTTTTTCGCTTAAACAATCGAAATGATGTGATGCATATTTATTAAATTACTAAATAATGTAAAGCTTGCCCTTTGACTCCTCTGGCTTATATTTCTGTTGTATAAAATGATCAAAATTTACAATATAATTCTAAAAACGTGATGAACCTGTAACCGCTTTTTTTTGGAAATCGGTAACAAAGTTATATTTAAATGGTAATTTTGCAAATTGATAGCATTTTAAGTCAACCGCCTTTGTTATATTAATAAAAATAAATAAGAAAAAGAAATTATCCAAAGGAACCACATTTTTTCATGTTTTTTTAATGAATATTCAATTTATGTTCACCGATTTTCATCATTACTCATATGGTATCTAAGTTGAATGGTACTCATTCTAATGGACAAAGAATCAGTAAAACCGGTCTATATAAATGTAAGTTATGCACAAACAAACATAAAAAAAAAACAAAAAACATATGCGACGAACGTACAACCTTCTCCTTTTTGGAAGTCGTTAAAAGAAAAATATTACAAACGTTACATAACATTGGGACAGTTTTTAGGACATTTTTTTAATGGGGCCGATCTAAGAACTATGTTGTAATTAATATACATATATATATATATATATATATATATATATATATGCACAAGGCCGCGTTGGGGGGGGAGGTAAACCTCCCCATGAGAACTAAAATAGTTATTATAAATACACAAAAATTTGAAAAAAATCAAAAATTTAAAATAAATATTGATGATTTTTTAAGGTGTTCTTACCTTTAAAAGAAAAAAGAAAAAATATGCTCCATATTTTTGGGTACTTCATTAATATTTTATGCAAATTTTTTTATTACGAGTATAATCAATAACATAAGTAATTTTTATTAATGTTTATACGGTAATTCATTTATGTAAATTATTAATACATAAACCAAAATTATATAAATTATTAATAGTATACATATTAATGAAAAATGTATTGTTATTTATAAAATAAATATCCGAAAAACATTTTCACCCCCCCCCCCCCCCAAAAAAATTCCCGGCACGGGCCAGTATATGTATATGCATATATATATATATATATATATATATACGAGGGTGGTTCAAATATAAACCGGAATTTTTAAATAAACGCGCGAAAAATTTATTGTGGAAAAAGTGGTTGCACTGGCAGTTAGACCGGTTTGTTACGAAGCGTGTAGAGCAATTAGAACCGCGTAACCTCACTTTTTAGTGTAGTTAGAGCCATGAGTGAAAAAGAAGTACCAGTGTCTGTTGCGCAACGCATCATTATTCGTTTTTTAGTCAAAGACGACGTAAAATCCGTGGAAATTTACCGAAAATTACGCGAACAGTTCGGGGACGAGTGTCTCTCCAAAACTCAAGTGTACGAGTGGTGTTCCGCGTTTCGAAAAGGACGTGAAGTGGTGTCAAACATACCACATGCGCGGCGCCCAAAAACCAGCATTACAGATGAACACGTCAAAGCCATCGAACAACTCATTTTGGCTGACGGAGACCGACAAATTGGGCATCAGCATAGATAGTATTGAGACAATAATTCATGATCGGCTAGGTTATCGCAAAATTGCAGCCAGATGGGTGCCAAGACTTCTGAATTTTGAACAGAAATTCACTCGTTGGGAAGTTTGTACGTGTCTCCTGCAGCGGTATGAAGAGGAAGGAGAGAATTTATTGCGGCGAATATTCACTACGGACGAAACTTGGGTACACTACTATACGCCGGAGAGTAAACGCTCGTCTATGGAGTGGCGGAAGAAAAAAGATGCTCCATATTCACAGCCGAATTGATGACTATCCTACGCTCCATTATTTCCATTTCCTCTAATCACATTTCCTCCAAATTCTTGATTATGTCGGACTCCATGACCACCTTTCAGGCCATTTGCTCTCCCCTTCCTGATCATTCCTGTAATTTTATCATACTCCGCATACACTCACTTATCCATGTTCTTTCTTCCCTTCATTCCATTCAAATTGATTTGCTGTGGGTTCCTAGCCATTCGGGCATCTGCGGTAATGAAGCGGCCGACTCCTTGGCTCGGATTGCTGCCTATTCTCACTTCTTCTTTAAAAAAGTCCCATTGTTTAATCTCTACTTCCGCTGTACAAAGGTTTTCACCTTAGGTTTCGGTTGAATATGTACGTTTCCTCTTTCTCTAACAATTGTTCTTTTTATCTGACTGTTCAACCTAATCTTCCTGCCAATCCGTGTTTTTTTTTGTTTCCTACACTTCGTCATTCTGTTGTTGTCTCGGATATTCGTCTGCCCCTTAACCATCTTTGTTGCCTTCCTCCCGTTTTCGTTTTTCGTTGATTGCCTCTCCACATTGTCCTCTTTACTTAAACGAAGAGCACGTTTGCGATGCGGACCATGTGTTCTTTGAGTGTTCATTTCCTTCTGCTGAGTGTTATGCTTTCTACTTTAGTTTGCTGCGACTTGGTCTTCCTACTCCATATTGCGGCTTTTATATCCTATCTTTTCCCTCTTCACACATTGTTCCTATTATCTGTTCCTTTCCCCTAATAATATCTGATCGTATCAAGGTATAATTGACTCCTTCCTTTTCTAATTGTTTCTGGGTAAAGGTCCCTGGTTGACGAGCCCAAGAAATTAAAAAAAAAAAAACAAAAAAACTCGATGTTTCATGCGCTGAGGATTGTGTATATTAAGTTAAAGATAACTTTAATTTACATTTACATAATACTAAATTCAAAATAAAGAAATTTGATTTTTCACACTGCAAAGAGGGAGAGCATGTGTTTTTTGTGCTTTTTTGAACTTTTTGCCAACTTTGAAGGTTTCATTAAGGAAATGAAATACGGTTTTGTTCTCGACAAAAATGCGATCTTTCTACTAACATATCACATGTCCAGAAAAAAAAATATTTTTTCAAAAATTTCGAGTTTTCGGTGCCCCAAAGGTCCAATTTAAAGTCGGAAATCTGGATGCTACAAACTAGAGAAATATATGGAGATGTGGATATTTTAAACCCTGTTCAAAATTTTAAACTATAATACTTGCGCCGCAAGGGAGGGCTACACATCATTTTTTGCTCTTTTTTGAACTTTACGCTAACTTCGAAAGTTTACAAAACGAGTTCACTCTCAACAGAAAACGATCATTCCAACAATATATCACATGCTTGGGAAAAAAGTATTTTTTTCAAAACTTCCAAGCTTTCAGCCCCCTGAGGGCCTAAATATAAAGTTGTAAGCTCGGCTATAGTTTTTATACAAAGCGGTCCTTTGTTTATAAGTTTGAGATAAGTTCTAGTTTTCTCTACTTTTTTACTTGAGCTATTGTTTACATGAACATAATTTGCTTGCTGTTTTTAGGGCCAATGGAGGGGAGTATATAATTTTTTAACTGTAATTTTTTGATTTATGAAAGAGCTTCTGTGTTTTGTTTCATATTTTGAATTTCACTATTGTCCAATTCCTAAAGAAGCTTGTCCTATTTCCAATCCCAATATCACCCTCTACCTAAAACATGTACCTATCCCATTCCTTCCTTCCATAGAGTACCTGGGTCTAACGTTCAATGAGAAATTATCGTGGGCTCCCACATATATCTATCCTTAAGAGTAGTTGAATGAAATCCTTGTCTATCTTGAAATGTTTATCCTACCACAAGTGCGATATAGATCTGCAACTGCTGTTATCAGTATATAAAGCCACTATCTGAAATAAACTGTCATATGGTTGCCAGGCATATTACTCAGCTAATAAAACACTTCTAAAATCTATCGATCCTATCCATAATACTTCTTTACATATCATACATGGGACGCACTGGACTTATTTTTGTTATTCCTTACCATACTAATCTTCCACCAGTGATTTGCAAATCCTATTCCCATTCTTTTCGGGCGATCCATTGGTCAAGGCTTTAATTTTTCTTTCTAAGGTAGGCATAAATTGGAGCGACTATCATGTTAATCCGACCACTACAGCGCCCTGGAATCATGTCCCAACATCTATAAACTTAACCTTAGCAGATTTCTTAAGATTAACCTTTCTATATCCATGTCTCAAGTAGTACTAAATAAACTTGTTTCCTTCCCTAACCACATTCACGCGTATATAGACACAGCTAAAGTGAGTCCCATTAATTCTCCTTCACCAACTGCATGCGCTTATGAAATTGGAGGCGTAATGTACATCGAGCATCTAAACGACTACTGTTTTGTTTTAGAGGCAGAAACATTTGGGATCCTTCTTTGTCTCAAGACATATTCTTCCAGCCCAGCGTCTCAAAATTCCCTTCTTATTACAGACTCGTTTCAATCTATCAAAGCCATCGAAAGCCCGGACAGTTGAAATTCTCTACTGACTAAAATAAAAGAAATTGCTATTCAAATTTTCACGATCTAATGTATATGTCATATTCTTGTGGGTCCCTAACCATGATGGGATTCCTAGCAATGAGCGGGTTGACCTGGCTGCTAGGGCAACTCTATCTAGCTCGATGCCGTTCAACGCTGTACTGTCTCAATTAGGACCATCAGTCTTTCTAATGCACTTTTCTGAAGAGTGGAGCACACTATGATCAGAATAACCAACCTGGTTCAGGTCCATAAAGTCGAACATCGACCCATGTTCCCATCTCACGTAGGGATTACTCGATTCTGTTGAGACTGCGCCTGAGGCACACTGCACTGTCATACAACCATGTCTTTGAAGGAGCTCCCCCTCCGTTTTCCTGTCCTCTATGCAGGTTCATGGCCTCGCCAACCATAGAGCATCTGCTGAAATGGTGCCGGCATACTTGCCATACTTCTATCTATACATCACCCCACCGTCTGTTGTCAAACGATCCGGACTGTATTCGGGCAGTGTTGAATTTTGCAGTATCCAACAAACTGCACTGCATTTTGTAACTTCCAGTGGGTCTAGGTGCTGCAATAACCCTGGCGCCTAGATTTATATTTGTAAAATAAAAAATAAAAAAAGTAAAGTTTTATCTGGTGATGAGTTATGAATTTTTAAGTGATTTTCGATTTCGTTTTATATTCCATACTATATATCCTTGACGGTGGGGGGGGGGGGGGGGGGGGCAGGGTAATCGGTCAGCTTGAAGTTATAGATTGTCTTAAAGATAATTTTAAGTGTAATTTATGATCAAATTTTGAAGTTCATAAGTGAATCCGTTTGTGAATTATTCATTTTTATTTAATACTTCTGTAATTTCTGAACCATCTACATTATATATGTACAGAATCATGTAGTATGTGATCAAATTATTGATTCATTTTTTTTTTATAATAATAATTTAACATTTTAATTTATTATTAGATTTATTATATATATGTAAGTGCAATAAATGCAATTTGCCTTTATTCAAAGATAATTAATCTCTCATGTATTATTTATATTTCTTTTTTCACTGTACTGGTACAAAATACTATAAGTTAATGTTTTTTTTATTACATAAAAATTCATAATTTCCAAATACTTTGGTTCATTTCTCTACTTTTAAATAATAATAAGTCAAACTAAACTAATAATAGCATTGAAATCGCAATAGTATTTAAATAGCACTAACATTTACACTAGCAGTTGCTAAATGGAATAGAAATGCTAATTGCATGGACGTCGCCTGGCGAAAGGGGGCAGGAGGTAGTTACCCCCCCCCGGAGCTTTGGAACTTTTTAATCAACTGGCCATGATGAGTGATCATAAGCGCGTAATCATGGATAATTTGACTTTTATAATAAAGTGGAACAATCTGCCAGAAACCCACAAAAATTATGTTTTAATTAAGGTTTTATTCTTGTTTAATAAAATATTAAGCCTTTGCAATAAATTTTATTTTTCGTATAACTCATATCCTCTTTTTATCATCTTGCCCCTACCCCGCTCATTGGCTGGCAACTTATCTTGCCCCCCCCCGGCTCATCGGCTGGCGACGTCCTTCGCTATTTGTAATACATGCACAATATAAACTAACAATTGTAGCTATTTGGATAAACGAATAGCAACTGCTAGTGCTATTCTAAAATAGCATTGTTATTGTTGCAGCTATTGCTATTTTTTCTTACCTCTAATATATATATATATATAATGTTACTAGCAATATATAAAATTCAGACATTCTGTAGAATGCCATTTTGCGATTTCAATCAAAACATGAGATATTTATATTTTTTAAATAATATATACCTCCTTTGCAAATTTATAAAGTGCTTAAATATTATATAAAGCATCAGCAAAGGAGAAAACGGAATAATTTATTATATTTTGTTAAAAATTATTATAACAAATTATTCTATATTGAATTTTTGTCATATACTCAAGCTATTTTGTATAATGCTTAAAAACTTAATACATTTAATAAGCAAATGTTTGTAGTTAAGAAAAATTTTATTTCATATATAGACTAAAATAAACAAGTTCAGTCAAATATGATTTTTCATGCTTTAAGAATTCCGTATGTTAAGTTAAAGATAATTGTAATTTACATTTATATATGTAAAATTCAAAACAAAGAAATCCGATTTTTTACAGCGCAAAGGATGGAAGGACACATAATCCTTCACATTTTTTAAAACTTTTCATCAACTTCGAAAGTATTGGTAAAGAAATAAAATACAGCTTCGTTCCTGACAAATAGCGATATTTACAACAATACATCACATACTCGAAAAAAAAATATTTTTTTCAAAACTTTTGAGCTTTTAGTGCCCCAAGGCTCTGAATATAAAATTGTAAGCTCGGTTATATTTTTCCTATGAAGTGGTTCTTTATGAATACGTTCGAGATTTGTTACTCAGGCTATTACTTATGTGAACTTTCTTCTTTTGCTGTTTTTGGTTCAAAACGGAGGGTTTAAATAATTTTTTAAGCGTGATTTTTTGATTATACGAAAGAGCTTCCGCGTTTTATTTTATATTTTGAATTTCACTTTTAAAGGGTTATCTGGTGATGAGTTATGAATTTTTAAGTGATTTTTGAGGTGGTTTTAAAATCTTTATTATGTATTCTTGACGGTTTTTTTGGGTTTTTTACCGCCTAAGGTAATCGGTTAGCTTGAAGTTATAAATAGTCTAAAAGAATATTGTAATTGTAGCTTATGATTTAATTTTGAAGTTTATAAGTCGAATTGTTTGTAAGTTATTGATTTTTATTAGATATTTTTGCCGTTTCTGAACCATCTTATTAGGATTCCATATGTCATATGTGTACAAAACTCTAAAAATTACATACATTGCCTAGTCACTCTATAGAATGCCTACCTCATTCATTGCTGGTAACATATATACACATAAACAAAGTTTTTTTTTTTTTTTATTATTATTTTATGGGCACGTCAGCACAGGACATTCACCCAACACAAAAGATTAGAAGAATAAAAAGACATATAGAGCGACGAGTTATATCAAAAAACGATTAGAGACCGAAGAAATGAAAGCGGCTAACAAAGGAAAAACAGAAGGAGATGGAAAAGTGAGAATGTAGAAGGCACTGTAAGGAGTAGGGAGGCCAAGGCTAAGCAAATTGGAATAAAAGATCGCGCGTTCTGTGGAAATTAAGGAACATTCGAATAGTACGAGGTGACATTTAAGGTAGGAAGATGAAAAGAACACAAAGGAGGTTGAACAAGAGCAAAGCAGAAACGAGAAGCCGAGAACAGGCTATGATTAAAATGAAGGCGAACTATGGAAGAAGTGACAGAGTAAAATATGAATGTAAATGTAAATTTTAATCATCTGGTATTTCTTGTTTATAAATGAAACAAAAGTATTTGTTGAGCTGTACTCTATTTGACGTAACCTTGATGATGTAGTCAGAAGTTATCTCCATGCTTGTTTATTGTTATTTATTGTTTTTTATTATTTTTGTAATTATTTTTTTTTGTATGAGTAAATTAATTTTATTTTTAGGTCTTTATTGATTTTTATTCTTTTTTATTTGTATAATCAACATACTTACCTGTTAAATCCAGCGTTTCTACATTCTATTTTTTTTTTTTAGTATGAGATTATATCATAGTTTGCTTGTTTTATAAGTGATTATTAATGTATTATTTTTTTATTTTATTGTACACTTTATAATTACACTAGTTTTATTATTTTTTTTCTGTAAAACTAAATAGATGGAATTTTCAATCCTGTATTTCACTCCTATTCTTCTTTATTTTTGTAAAAATATATCATTACTAACAGGGAGATTTTAGAATATTTACTCTTTGGAATTATCTTATTTACAGATCTAAATGTTTAATATTGATATAAGCAATACATTTATTGTAATTACTTTTCTTTAACACCATCCGGAGAGTGCGCTATTATTGTAAAAAAAATGGAGTGATACACCTCTTATAATCAATTTTTTTAATAAAATAAGCACAGTTAATTTCTTTTCATGGAGCGATATCTTACCAAAAACGTTATTACATTGACAATAACGATTCATATTATTTATAGAAAGCTACATTTATGCCGTAATTTTTTTCCAATGTCTGATTAGTGATTTTTACACTCTAATATGCATTTTAATGTTTTCTTTTTTTTTTCTTTTTGTTACACTATACAGAGTTAATCGCCTGCATAATTTTCAGATAACCTCAATATCCTCGCCATTTTGCTGCAGTTTTTTTTAACCGTCTCAAATTTGCAGTTAAAATATTTGTTTGCTAAACAGTTATCTCAAAGTAAAATGCGGTACAAGCTATGTTCATTAGATATTTGCTATTTTCTCTTATTTTAAACCTTTTTTTATATTATTTTTCCTTTCTGGGCACCTTTAATTTATTTTCCTTAATGCAACCTTCTTAATCGCTGTTGTAATCTACAGTTGTGTTTTCTACCTAATTTTTAATATTTCTCATGTATTAATTCTACAAAATATCGCTTTAGTCATTTCATTATTATTTATTTTATCCGTGTTGTTTGATGATACAATGCCGGTTATAGGCTATGAGTTAGCCAAAAGAATCTTTTCTTATGAATCATACTGGCTCAAGTTTTTATCCTTAAGATGGCTTCTACGCATATGTGGGTCCACTAAATTATCAATTCTTGTGAAACACTCGCTAATTCAAATTTCTTCACCCTACTTGTGTAAAGTCTGGTGGAGTAAATTCTCACTGTACAAGAATGATATGGATATATGACAGAACATCCAGCAGGTAGGAGTGGGCGTAATTTAATGCAATAATGTTAAAATGATATTCATAAAGAATCCATGATGTTAAAGTTGGTTAGATTTTAACTTTAATTATAGTTTTTGAACCTCAAGTCAAATTCCCTTTGATAGTAGTAAGCTACTTCCCAACATTATTTATGTTTAAGTGATTAAAACAAATTACTTTGCGTCAGGTCTTTGTTCAATTTAGCATAAAAGAAAGTATTAGGGGATTTTTTGTTGATTTGTGTGCTGACTACTGAAGTGATTAGATATGTTTTCCTCTGCGTTCAAGTTGTACCTATTGTAATTAATACTGCTTTATGTAAAGTTTTCGGGCCAATTTATTATAAAAGGGAGTGTCAGAGAGGTGTTTGTTGATTTGTGTGCTTTCCATTGAAGCAGTTAGATGTGTATTTCCCTGAATTCAAGTTTTTACTCATATAATTTGTAAATTTATTAATGTCATTCATAAAGTGCACAATTAAGTATTCATGGTGGTAACTTTCTCATATGGTATAAGGATGATTGCAGGAAAATTATTAGCCTCACTGATGTTCAAGCAGCATCAAAATCTAGCTGGTCAATAAAGAAAATTAAATATCTGGAAATTCATTTCAATCATTGCAATGTTTTGTCACATACATTATCAGATGTTCTACTGACAACCAGTATAGCATCAAAAGTGTTTTAAATACGCTATGCTGAGTAAATATATAACATCATTGCACTCAGAACGCATAAATAGTTATTTTATAGATAAGTTATTTTTAAATAAATACGACTGGAATGGCATAGCTTTACTTCTGTTGCTGGAAGATATATCCACATTTAAAAAAAAAACCTTCAAACAATTGTGAATGTCTATGAACTGGATAAAAAAAATGTTGTACAGCTCCTTCGAATAGCATAGGAGGAAGGAAGAAGTTTAGCAGCTTGATAGAATCCATCCAATGGATCTAGTCTAGGATAGAAGTTATAATAAAATTTCTTTTTTAGCACCTACCGCTGGGTAGGCTGCTATTCAGGCTATATGCACGAAATATTAAAAATAATTGCTAAATAACTATCATTAGCTGGGTGCAGTTTAGCTATTAAAAAATTTAAAAAACAAAAAATTCAGCCATTTATTTTAATACATCCTTTTTAAAAAATAACTACATAGTTTTAAAACGTTTTTAAGTTTACGTTTAGTAAAATATCTGCTTTCTCTATTAATTAATTTGTATTTATATAATACCAAGAAATAATTTTTGTATATTTTTAAAAGTACCCCGCTGTAATATTTTAACTATTGATAATTTAAAAAAATACAAAAATGATTTATGAAAAACAAAAATGTTGAGAAAAATTAGTTAAACTGAATTAGTATATTAAAACATTATTTTGCTTTGTATTTTAAAATTTTAAATGTTATTATAATTTTAGGAGGCTTATCTTTTAGAAATATTGTTTCTTTTTACAATGTGTAACTATGTGTTTTCTTTTCTTTTATTAGCATTATATTTCAAACGTTGCTCTCTAAAAAAATTACTAATTAATATTTATTCATTAATTGAAAAAACAAATGTTATAAATAAAATTTCGCCATCTAGTTTTTGCACTGTTACTTTTTTTTTCTTTTATTAAATAGATAGGATTTAAATATAATAGTTTTTTAATTTTATATTGCTTTCTGCATTTATAAATTTAAATATTTGTTATTTTCTGTAAAATAAGTAGTAAATTGAGGAATGTTAATAGAAATTTGTTTTGGGTATACTGGAATACGTACTTTGGTGGTCAATGATCAGTAATATCGCATTTTTGATCTATAGTTCTTATTCCGAGATAAATTTACAGTAAATTTCGATTTCTAAATTAGTATACTGTCGCAGTATTGAGTGTTGGTTGTGTTGTTAATTCGGTGGTAAATAAGTTGTTTTAAATTTTTAGTAGTTCAAAGTTAAGTTGTTTTGGACTTTTTTGCTTGTACTTAAACGTTAAGATATTAAATTTATTATCGTTTTGAAATGTCTGTATCTATGAGAAATCAGACTGCTTGTTTGATAAGAATCAGCGGGAAAATAACGACTGTTTTTTTTCGTAATTAAATTTTGAATTACACAGCATATCAATGAAAATGCCTGTACGAAAGCAAGGTGGTAAGATAAATTATAGTATTCAATATTTTTTAAATTATAAAATTAGTAGAGAATGTTTATATAAATAACATCGTAATGTGTATATATTCTTTCCAAAGATTTCATAGAATCAAAATTTTTTTCCCTTTTTCTTTTTTTTGCACATTTTTGGTTAGTGTTAGTTGCGAATTATATCTATGTAAAAATATACTATTAATGATATAATTTGCAATTCATAAATTAGCAGTTTGTATTTAAATTTGTGTACTTCAGTGAATAAGGAAAAAAAAGGTAGAGTAGAATTAATTCGAATACCATATATATTCTTTAATATTTAGAGTATCTAACGGCGATGCTGTTTATGTAATTACTAAAACATTTTAAATAACAGAATAAGGATTACGGAACTGTTGTTAGTTTTTTTTTCTTTCGGATAATTTCCATTTACCAATAAGCGATGAAATTATACAAATTTTAGTTGAATATCCCGAATAGCAGTATATATTTAATCAAAAATATTACGAATCTGGTGTTCGATTTTTTTAGAACTGGTTTTATTTTTTTATCGTTCATTCTTTAATTTATATTTTATTACGAAATGGAACAAATTCTTTATTTTTTTTTTTCAATAATAAATATTCGATAAAGAAAGCACCTGAATGAAATCATAAAATGTTTCAAATTTTTTGAATAGTCTATGAATTTAATTTATCGTATAAAAGTGAAAGTATATATTTTATTAAAAGTAAGGGAAAGGTCCTTTTTATAATCTGATGTGTTTTGTTTTTCACAAACTTTTATGCTAATATTTATATCAGAAGATTAATTTACCAGATTATAAAAATTAAAATTAATCACGGGGTCGATATGAATTTTTTGACGGTAAATTTTTTTAAAATCGCATCATTCGAAATGTTTATTACTATCAAGGTAAATATGTAACTTTTGCGATGAATTTTAACAATGCAGAATTTTTCGATCATGACTTAAATTTATTCACTTATTCTGTAGAGTGAAATGAAATTTCGGTTTCTTTGATTAAAAAGACAAAATAAATCAATTAAAAGCGTGTAACAAAAAGCTTTGTTTTTTTATTCGATATGACATGTATCAAGATAACCATGTGTATTTATAACCTTAAAATATTAATGTCTAAAATCAATCATTTACTTATATAAGACCTGAAAATTTTCTCTTTATTTTTCGAAGAAAAATAAAAAGTTTCTCTCTACATTGATATTGAATAGTGTTCGGCTTTTAAAAGTTACCACAAATTTGATATAATGCTTGTTCTGTCACTGCTTTCTCAGTGTCTAAATTAAGAAATTACAATCATTTGAAATAATCTAATTGTATTGGCACATTTTGGGAATAGCTTCATAAACTGAATTCTGTAGAGCATTTCTTCGTGTAAATTACACGAATGTCAATGATTGAGTATGATTAAGGTAAAAATATTTATGAAACAAAATCGTATGATGTACAAGGCATATAGATTGTATGAAAAAAGCATGTTTTGTGGCACAAAAACAGTACCTCTAATTAAAATTAACGTTTCTCTAAATCTGACATGTATGGAAACTCATCTATAAAACACTAGTAAAACATATTCTAAAAATGAAAGAAATACGAAACTTAAAAAAAGATAGGTTTCAGATGAGATGTGTCTGCAACAGAATTATCAAAAATGCTGGATGCAGTAAACATAAAACAAATAAAGAAAATCTTAAAATTGTGCTATACAAAATCCCATATAGATGAATAGATCACGTTGATGAAAATCTAATTATACCTTCCTGAATGCAGGTAATGCTGGTTTATTCAATTAATTTCTATATAATAATACAATAATTGAACGTTAGCTGTGCGCGCCCATTCATGAGAACTCGGCCCTGTACCGATCTGCATATCTTGCATAAAGGCCTACAAAGCGAAACAGCCTTCATTGAATATACATGCTGCTACATGAGATGCAATTTCCACAATGATTGATGTATTACTCATTGATTTTGGAGAAATTTTCCAAATAAGCTGGTTGAGGCTCTCATTGTTGTTTTGAGGAAATTCTCCAAGACAGCGCTGCAGAAGTTCGTCCTTGCTTAAGTCCTCATAAATGAATCTTCGCCGCTCAGGCATTTCTCGTGCTGTGGATTCTCGTCTGTTGAGTTATAGTGATAATAAGTTGCCCAAATGGCATTTTTCATTTTCTCTACAGAATCGTGATTGCGTCGAATAGCTAAACCATAGTATACAGTTAGTTTGTCAATTATTTTAGCAGTAAGCTTTCCGCCAGAAAGGCTTTTTCTTTTTACTGTTTTTCCGGTCTTAGTTTCTGTATCTACTACACTGGTTTTTACTATTCCACACAGACGAGTTCCCATTCGCTTTTGTACATGGCCTATACATTCTTTATTTACTGTAATTTTTCGAGTCACCATCTCCAATGTAATTATTAAATTTCACGCCGAGATTTTTTAACGAACGTTGAAACATCTCTATAATTGATGATACTTCCATGTTTCCGTATAGTCTAGTGTGGTTGGCTTTGCATTTTCCGCTATTCACATGCTCTTCATACCACGTTTCATACCCAGCAGTATCTAATTTGCTCTGCCAAGTTTTGTAATTGTGGTAGTGAGATCTTTTTACCAGAATATCGATTACTTTTCCAGTATGATATCCAGTCAGAGAAGCAATGAAAAATAGCAAAGAGAATCCTCTTTTTTTTCCACGTTCCGTCATCTGTTACGGTCAATTCTGATGTATCTTGTAAATTATTTGCTTTACATATTGTTTGCCGAACAGGTGCAGAGAAGCGGCCTGGAACCAGAGACGTTCAAATGCTCATAACTCTGTTAATTTTGCTTCTATCGATGTGAAATTTTGACACAATATTCTTGAGATGTCATATATTAATCAAAAAAAAAAAAAAAAAAAAAAAAAATGCAAAAAAAGTTTAAAAACCTTACCCCGCCCTTAATAATGCTATTCTCGGTTCTGAAGATTGTGATTTCATCTTTTCGTACATTCCTGTTGTGTAGGTCTAGTGGGTTCATGGTAATTACGTGTGCAACGTGAATGGGTGTAAAACTGCATACTTCGTGGTGGTTGCAAATGTTTTGATTTTCTATTATATAGTTCAAGTGTGTATGTTTATGTATAAACCCTCACATATGTGATATTATAATTGACTTATAATTGACTGTGCTATTAAATGAATGAAAATGATAACAGCGAAAAAAGAATATTGAAAAATAGGAACACAGTTTTTAGAAATGCAGCGTTAATGTTTGAACGAATAAATTATAGTAAGCACTAATAAGACGATTCTGAAACAGGGTGAAATTTACCGATTACTTACAAAATTAAGTAAGTGAAGAGATGTTAGAAAAAAAATTTAGTTCATTAAGAAAATTCAAAGAAATAATTATAAGATGACTCTTACGAATTTATTTTCGTTCCCAAAAATAGGATGTTTTAAGCATACTGCTGAATGAATTGAAATAAACATGATAGTGTTTCGAATATCACCGGCCTTATGACATTAGTTAATAGGGTTATTATTAATCCATGTTCAGAGTTACTTGTGTCCGGTTCAGTTGCTGAGAAGACAGATAAAAAACCTTAAAATGAAAATGTAATGTGAATTATTACAATAACTGTTTTTCTGCTTTCTAGCCTTTTTGTATATCGCCCAATTTATAACTGCCTATTTTTGAGTTTAAGCTTAAGTAGTCATGACATAACAAAAACAACTAAAATAGAGATAGTACAGCCATTAATGTATCCTATAATGCTATACGGTGCAGAAACTTGGACGTTAAGAAAAGCGGATCAGAAAAGAATAGATAGTCTGGAAATGTGGATATGGAGAAGAATACTTGGCGTTCCTTGGACGGCAAAGCGTACCAACAAATCTATCTTGAATGAGGTTGTCGTAACTATGCGGTTGGGGAATAATGCAGTATTTCGGACACATCATGAGGACAGAATACGATAGTTTGGAAAAACTAGTAATATAAGGGAAAACAGATGGCAAACGACCTCCGGGGAGATGCCCAATGAGATGGATAGACCAGATACATAATTTATACCAAGAACCAATTCACCAAATTATAAGAAGAACAGAAAATCGTATGGGCTGGAAAAGATGTAGCCACGATCGTTACGGTCGGCACAAAATGATGATGAGTTTAAATAATTAAAAATTTGTATTTTTGTATATACGTGTACAAGTCAGACTTGTTTGTTCCGGGCTGAACTGGTTTATTCGCTAATGTTTTTAGCGGTGTGTCGATTTTCTGGCTAAATTTTCATTTAATCATGGTATAAACTAACTTTCAGTATCCCGATTTAGTGATAGATTAAACATGAATTTCAATTCACTGGTATAGTGGTTATAATGAATTTAAAGTAATCAGTACTTTTAGTGGCTACCAGAAATTTGAAAATATTTATTCTGTACATGTTTATTACTTCTAGCACTATGTCTGTTTATTTCACTCATTGCTTCTTTTATGTTGTACAGTAATTAATTTTAAACATCACTTTAAAACAATTATTTAATTTATCAAATACCCCGACGCGTTTCGAAGACAACGCTTCATGATCACGGGAGTTATATTGTTTCGAATAATTTAAAATTACAGTTATAAATCTGTTTTTCTTGTCGAAATTGTTTTAACTTATTTTAGTTGTATAAAACTCTTTTTCATTTTTTTCTGCTACACGATATTGTGTTTTGAAAATACAGGCTACTGAACGCAAAGGCCGTGCCCACGGGGGGGGGGCAACCCCTCATTAGAACTGAAATAATTATTATAAATACATAAAAATCTGAAAAAAACCAAAAATTTAAAATAAATATTCATGATTTTTTAGGGTGTTTTTACCTTTAAAAGAAAAAAGAAAAAATATGCTCCATATTTTTTTGGGTACTTCATTAATATTTTATGCAAAATTTTTTATTACGAGTATAATCAATAACATAAGTAATTTTTATTAAATCCATTTATGTAAATTATTAATACATAAATCAAAATGATGGAAATTATTAATAGTATACATATTAGTGAAAAATGTATTGTTACTCGTATTTATAAAATAAATATGTAAAAAAAAAATTCAACTCACCCTTCCCCATTCTGGGCACGGCCCTGTGAACGCACACAGTTGCTCTAATCGAATAGAGAAATTTCAACGACTTTAGCATTATCAGATGAGTTGGACTATTTTTTTGTCCGACCGCAGAAGTCTTAAGCTACACAAAACGAAGTAATAATAGAATGGGTCGCTTTCCGCAAAATCCTAATTGCGACTATTAATTCTTTAATAATTTTTAATCGTGTAATTAAAAGGTATTATATATATATATATATATATATATATATATATATATATATATATATAATCATACATAATACACATACATACATTTTTATATATAATTTTTTAAGCAGAGAAATAATTTTTTGAACAATTTTTGCTTGTATTTTAAGTATAAAATAAATATAGAAGCGAGAATATTAGATGAATAAAATTTGTTTAAAATAAAAATATATAAAATAATTCAGATACTCTAAGGCGGAGATTAGCATAAAGTTATTTCGTGGTGAACTAGCTGTATGCAAGTCGCCAAGCCGTAATGAAATATACTGGCATATTTCAAAAATTCATAACCAGAAATTTATCAGCCTATCCGATATATATTAAATTCAATAGTGAAGTTAACTGGAGAATAATTAGATCTTATGTTCAAAATTAAAAGTAGCTTACGGGCAGCTAAAAAATATACTACCGCCATACTCGAAGTGGAGGTCCCGTAACATAGTGAGGGTAAGTGTGTATGAGAATTAGTAAACTATATTTGGCGAGAAATGTTCGCAAGAAGTACATTTCGAGTAAATTAACAATTACATTAGTAGATGCTACTATAAAATATGAAAAAGAGTACCGGGGCTTGAAAATCGCGGTGTTCCAAAAATAATAACCTTTCAAAAAATTATATGCAAATAATAATTTAAAAACCGGGTATATAAAATCTCAAAGCGAAATGGTTTTACAAGATGCGCGTGTAGTTCAAACAATTCGGTATTAATTCTGTGAAAGTTATAAAAATAATAAAATTTATAAAGAAATAATAAATTACCTCGTACGGAAATGTAATACCCCATTTAATCGAGAATGAAAACAGTTTACAAAAATCGTGATTATCCATGTTCATACGGTTCGATAAATCTGGATGCAATATTTCCAGATTTATCAGAGTAATATATACGTGTAGAACTGCAGAACTGTATAACTATATAAAAAATAGTAGAATTGAAATCCGAAACAGATATTCAGTATGAAAAATAGTCAAGAGATTTATCGACTAAGGAAAAAAAAATTCTGTCAACGTAATCGTTTATATTATAATAATTTTGAACAAAAATTTTACTCTGCTGAATGATTTACACTTTCTGATACGTATAGTGGTGACTTCTATAACGCGTTAAGACATATTGATACGTAACAATTTTGAAAAGCGTAATTAGAATATGCGTAATTTCTCAATCAATTATTCGACATCAAAATACATTTTTTTAACGTTTATATACTTTATTCATTGATGGTAGGAGAAGTTCATTTACTTTTATTCGAATGTTTTTTTTTAAACATCGGTATTTAATTTATAAATCCACCTGTTTATTAATTATTGTTACTTAAAGGTCAGTTTTAATTTACTCGTAATTCTTTTGTATTATTTTTTGAAAATACATCTAGTTTTATTGGGTACTGGTCAGTTGAGTATGAAATTTTATGCGCTTAATATTATTTTACCGTTGAGTTAAAAATACTCTCATAATTTACATATTTATATAACACTAAATTCAAAATAGATATTCCTTCATCTCCCTCCCTTTTTTTTTAAATATTTATTTGAGATCGTCTCGTTGTTGTTTAACCAACTAACTTTCTATTCTGAAGTTGTTTTCATGCAATGTTCCGGTAAATGTGCATACATCTGTATGCTTAAAGTATATATATATTTTTTTTTCTTCCATTAATCTCTTGAAAATAGTAGATAGAGAGTCGTTGTCATTTTGCACAGTTATATACGATGCAGCGCTGTTTATTTCACGCGTGGTGAATTCTAAGGAAATTCCCTTATTAATAATGGAGGTACGTGTTTTATTAGTAAATGGATTTAGTTTCTACAGAATTTTGCAAAAAGGTGATGGAAGGCGAAATTGCCAAAAATTAAGCGCAACATTTTTTCGGGCAATTTTTAACACGTAAAAGCGTTGCTGTACGATATTCTTATTCTTAGTAATTGTTTTGATAATAAAAGAAGAAAAAAAACACTGCTCGTATTTTTCATCACGTTAGAACTTTTTTTTAAGTTTTGGTTTCTATCCACAATCGAGATTGTTAAAACTATTTCATAGAAGGAAAAAATCAATATCTAGTTTTATTTTAATATACCAAGTGCACCAGAAGGGACACGCAATTTGTGGCATACTTGCAAAAATGGTAATAATAAATGTAGAAAAAAAATGGGTTACTAAAAATTGTGAGCCGTGTATGCCGTTTTTACTGATTGTGTACACGATGCGTAATATATTCACACGCGATCTTCGAAAAACCTTCTTAAATCATTTTAAAGGCGAATTTTAAGCCACGAGGTTACCTTTCTTAAAATGTCACGAGATTGGCACAAATTTTTTCAAACTTCAAATCGGAAAAATACTAAGAAAGAATCAATATTTTTTTTGTTAAAGTACTTGCTTTTATTGATGTTATCACTTATGTTTTATTTTATTTATTTATTTTTTCAATAGTAAGAAGTGCCTTAATATTTTTTGTTTCAGAAATTAATAAACGTAGAGTAGCGATGAAGGAGATATATTTATTGTTATTTGTGGTAAATTTAATAAAATTTCGATAAAATCTAGGGATAGTAGTAATAATAATATTAAGCCTGTTAACATCGGTTCAGGTAGTCCGATTATAGACATATATATTAGTAGTAGTACAGACTATACGCTGTTGAAAGTAAAGACAGCGTTGAATACGATACTTGTAATTCTAAACTGAACACTAATCAAAACTATAATAAACGTTTGCAGAAAACATTATTTTTGAAGTAACCTTCATCGGTATTCTTAAAGCTATAAATGAATATAAAAAAAACGACAAGAGAGAAAATATGTAATAATTCACCGAATATACTTATGAAGTTACTAAATTTACAAAAAGCGACATGTTTCGTTTATAATCAGTAATCGCGATTATAGAGTAAGTGACTCGGAATATGTCGGTTATTGTAAATTTAGTAATTTCATAAGTATATTCGGTGAATTATTAGATATTTTCTGTTTCGGCTGTTTTTATGTTTGTTTATATTGATGTACAGAAGAAAATGGACTATTTTTAATTTTAATATTAATATCGATCTTGAAACTGCTGAAATATTAGGTAAAAATTTAAATAAAAATGCCGTCAAGATTAAAAAGGTTAACCGGAACTGAAACGTTATTCAGAGTTTTGTCGGTTAACGAGACATTTGGCAATCGTCATGTTTTGCGGCTATAGAGAGTGTATATCCTTTCGTACAGATTAAAAACATATTACGATACACATGGAAGAACAGTTGTACGGTATGATAGGTTAGGTTTTGTGTAATAAAATCGATTAAGAGGTTGTTACTTAGGGAAGTCATGTTAACAACGAAGTGGAATCTTTTTTCCGAATAGTTCTGTTTCTGTTATGGCCTTCTTTTGTTTTTCTGCGGAGAGTTGTATTTGTTTGTTCAAAGTAGATGTGTCACGTTCCTGATTACTATAAAGGCGCATATAAGAAGTGCGGCGTGGAGAAGATGAGCACGTAGATAATCGGTGTTCCGGTCGGATCACGAAATGCATTTTTTGCGAAGGAATTCGTAATATTACCGATCTAATCGGTTCGAAAGGAAAGAGAATAATCGAACTCATACGGCATCTCACGAATTTCCAGCAGCTTCTCGAGAACTATTATGTCGATGAAGTTTAAAGTTAGCAACGATACTGTAATATATTCTCCCTGTTAAAATACGATTTTATGATGATTTTCGACCATTAATCAAAAGCATACGGAAATAAACCGGAGTTGCATATTTCAATATGAAAACCCGAACCTATATCCAAGAAGACGGGTTTTATCGTTAAAAATTAATTGTTACCGGAATTAAAAGTACCATATATAAAGCGAATATTATTTTTATTGTCCTCGAATGGATGAAAGAAAATTAGAACAATATTCTAACAAGGAAAGTACACGAGTTGTCAGACGCTGATTTTGATGAAATTTTGATATGTTGTAGTAGAGTATAAAAAAAATATTACATAGGTGTTTTTTTTCTTAATCGGCCCATGTGCAGTTTCAACGGATGAAAACTAGCTCTAAAGTTCACACCCGAAAATCGTTTTTTCCTAAATATCTCGTCTTCAACTCTATATTTTTTTATGAAACAAAATGGAAATTATTACTCGTGCAAAGGACAAATAATCCACAGTGATTTAAGCAGTGGAGTTGAATCCCCGATTTTCTAGGGGGTGAAAACACCTTTTTTTGGTCATAATTATGGAATAAAAAGTTATAAAATAACATAAAAAAATAAAAAATAAAACATTTTTTAACACACACAATTAAAAAATAAAGTTGACGTGTTTCGGCTTTTCATGAATTTCACCCTTAAAGGGGGTAAAGCACCCCTTACAAGAAACATCAATAAATACATGTATCGAGTAATCCAATTTCGTAGAAAACTTTTATATGAGGATTTTTGAGGTCGCTGAATACGAATCTGTTATCAATTTTTGAAAATTCAAATTGTCCTGTGCTTTATAACCACGCAGCCCCAGCATTCAGCCTGTATTTTTTTAAACCAACAAACTCCATATTCCTAAACCTCAGACAGGCCAGAGGCCTGTGCGTTATAACCATACAACTTCAAACCTCTAAACATCAGACAGGCCGATTGTCTATGACTAAAACCGCAACTGCAGGCAGACGAAAGGCCCTATTCATTGTGGTATACTGGAAAATCGTTCTTATAATTTACTTATTTAAAAAATTATCGATACGGTTTAACTTATGTATTTATTTATTTCTTTATCGATTTATTAATGGGAATCACTCTCTTCTTATGAAAATAATAAGAAAAATAAATTAAGAAGTGACCAAAGTTAATTAGTAATATAATAACTTTTTTTTTTTTTTTTTAGAATGAACCCCTTATACATTAGGAGAATTACATTCAATGATTAAATCAAAACATTTCATACTAATTCGCACAATCAATAAACTAGTAAACATTGTATTAATACTATTATAGATATAATTCGTACTGCTATCATGCTCAATAAATCTGCGGGAATCTGAAATATAATATTCAACATTTTTAAAAATAAACATCTTCAACTTTTAACATTGGCTGGTCGAGGAAGGTGGCGTTCATTTGGCTCGTTATAACTTTAATCAAAACAGTCTGTTTGGGGTTTATCGGTTTAAAAACAGGACTTTCTACCTGACTGGGGTTTAGGAGTTTGGGGTTTGTTGGTTTAAAAAAATACAGGCTGAATGCTTGTATGGGTTTTAGAGGTTTTTTGGGGCTGCGTGGTTATAAAGCACAGGACAATTTGAATTTTCAAAAATTGATAACAGATTCGTATTCAGCGACCTCAAAAATCCTCATATAAAACTTGTCATTAAAATTAAGACTTTCTTGTCTGCCATTTCGAATTAACAAAATCTGATGACGAATTCATAATCAGCGACCTTAAAAACCCTTACATACAAAAGTTTTTTACGAAATTGGATTACTCGATACATGTATTTATTGATGTTTCTTGTAAGAGGTGCTTTACCCCCTTTAAGGGTGAAATTCATGAAAAGCCGAAACACGTCAACTTTATTTTTTAATTGTGTGTGTTAAAAAATGTTTTTTTTTTTTTTATTTTTTTATGTTATTTTATAACTTTTTATTCCATAATTATGACCAGAAAAAGGTGTTTTCACCCCCTAGAAAATCGGGGATGCAACTCCACTGCTTAAATCACTGTGGATTATTTGTCCTTTGCACGAGTAATAATTTCCATTTTGTTTCATAAAAAAATATAGGGTTGAAGACGAGATATTTAGGAAAAAACGATTTTCGGGTGTGAACTTTAGGGCTAGTTTTCATCCGTTGAAACTGCACATGGGCCGATTAAGAAAAAAAACACCTATGTAATATTTTTTTTATTCTCTACTACAACATATCAAAATTTCATCAAAATCAGCGTCTGACAACTCGTGTACTTTCCTTGTTAGAATATTGTTCTAATTTTCTTTCATCCATTCGAAGACAATAAAAATTTTGTCTTTTAGCCTTACGTCCAGCAGCGCACGGTCCATTTATCTTTCTGCCATTCCGATCTTATCCATCAATTCTTTTGTTAAAGGCCAAGCTTGGTTCGCTGGACTGATTTTGCTTTGTAGAATCTTCTTCATTTTACTAAACGCTATCTTTCCGAGTTGTATTCTTCTTTTGAATTCTTCGGCATGGCTGTTTATCCTCGTTGTAAATTTCTTCCCTAAATATACGAAGGTATTTACCGTTTCTAGGAGATCTTGTTCTAAATTAATATTTATGTCATTTTCTTCATCTTCTTTATATTTCACAACCTTCGTTTTTTCTAGATTTATTCTCAATCCAGTTTCTTTTAGCGTTTTTCCTAGTTAATGCGCCGAATATTTTAATGAACACACATTCGGTTCGATATTTGATTAGAGCAACTCGAAGTTCTTGATCAAGGTTCTTTTTTTTAGGCACTGTTGTTTATCATTTTCGATTAAAATCCAGATTGAAAAAACTTCCTTACATAGATAAGTTGTAGAATGCGGGAATAAAAATTCCGTAACTTTAAAAGAAATTTAAGGATATTCTTTTGTAACCGCAATCGAAAAATTAAACTTTGGAGAGAACTTTATTTCTATTGTGGGGGGTAGTACCCCCCGTTCTTTTTCAATAAATTAAATTGTTCTTGAATTAAATGATGATAGTTCTGTAGAATTTTCAGCACTAAGCCCAAAAGTATTTCAAATCCAATCATAGCGCCTTTTTTTTTTTTTATTTTAACCGCACAAAAGGTATCACTTAAATTTTCCCTTTAAACACTATATATATATATATATATATATATATATATATATATATATATATATATATATATATATATTGTCGGGTCAAATTTAATACATTTTTCTGATTTTCACTTGCACTTTGGTCGTTGCTCAGCAACATTTTCAGTGATTCACAATGTAGCTCCGTCGTTTTTCAGAGATTAAGTTTTTGCTTAAACGCGTTTAATTTATTCGGAAGCACGGCAATAAATTTTTATTTCGGCTTTGCGCATTCTTCCATTAAAAAGTTAATAATTACGGCATTCGAATGTGTCAGTCGTATGTGCAACGCCGGAAGATTAAGGCATTTTTTAATTTAAAAAAATTTGGACGACCCAGTCATGAACCTTAAATAATTTTGCTAAAACTTAACGTCAGAATAACTAAACAATAGGAATTGATAACCTAATCCCATTTCTGCGCAGAACAGTTCACAAATTCGCGAACTTAGAGCTCTTGCTTTAATGGTATTTATTATGGTATTTTTCTTCATAGTTTTCAATAATTTCGTTGACACTGACCGTCAGTATGCGTGCATCAATGTATAATCTGCATTGTCTCGAATTTTGTTTGCTGTGACACAAATCACTTTTTATTACTTTTCGCGTTGCTGCAACGCCGTCGTTGCAAACGCTGATGCGTTTACCCCACGAAACAAATATCGTCGATTCAAAGAAATCATTTATGACCTGAACAATGTTTTCGTCCGCAGTTCGTTCAAGAAGAATTTTGCCAAAAAAATATTGTTCCCTTTTTAATGAAATTCATCAATGAAACCGTACAATACTCATTATTTGAGCTGGTTTTTAATATTATCTTTTGTTTTGTCGGTTTGACGTGAAGATTCATCAGTTTATTTTACTTTTTTAATCATTGTCTCTAAAAAAAAAATTAAAGATGGAGCCTTGATACTATTATTATGCACAATTTTTAACAAATATTCTTAACTTTAAAAGTCACATGCTTTTATACATTTTTAGATTCGGATTTTACAAAATTCTTAAACGATTGAGAAAAAGAAGGGGCTGCGGCACGATTAACGTAGGAAAAGGATTGGGAAACGACGCTAGATGATTTATTTTTGGCGGCTTCTTGAAAGGATATATTTTCGAAAGCCATGATTCTTTTAATATTCTTGTGCCTAAGCCACTCCCGGGCAGGCACGATCGGATGAGTTTTGGCAACTTTTGCAGTTGCGGCAAATAGGAGGCTCCTGGGGGTTGGGACATTCGGAAGAGGGGTGTCTGAAAGCATAGTGGGAGCAAACGGGATGAGAGCTATAACAATGGTGCGCAATATGTCTAAAAAAGAAGCATTTAGAGCACATACTAGGAGAAACAGGAAAACGGAGTTTGTAAATAAAGTCCGGAAGGGACGATTTAGCGAATTTAAGTTCGACACTCCTGGTGGGAATTTTGGAACCATCAGAAGAACGAAAGATACGACGAACTGAAACTACTGGAATAGAAGATTCAAGCCCCTCTTTAATAATTTCATCTTCGGGAAAGGAAGGGAAAACTCCAGAGACAACGCCCATACTAAACATAGCATTTTGGGGGATAAAAGCGGTAAGATTGTGGGACTAAAAGCATAAGGAATTATTCAGAAATTCGTTCGCCCTAGAAGCAGAGGGAAACACAACCGAGAGATACCCCCTGTCCTGGGGAATGATGCCCGAAAAAGAAATTGAAATTTTACAGATGATAGGCTCCTATCGGGTGAAAAATCCCCGATGTTCTTGTTTAGGGTGGAGTTTTCGAAAAAAACTTTAAAGGGACCAGTATGATCGGAAGGAAAAACATTTTCAAGATCTTTACTATTATTACCACCGTTAATATTATTATGATTATTCATGAGAACATTGTTATTTATTATTATTAATGATACTACAGTTATCGATATTATTATTATTGCTAATATTAGGACTATTGGAGTTATCGCCATTAGTAATATTGAAGTTTTCAATCGCTTTGCTTGCACTACTGTTGCTATTCCTATTCTTAATATTACTGCTGGATTGATCAAGAGTGTTGGACAGAGATAGCCGTAAATGTTTGCTCGGTAAAGCTGAAATAGGCGAAAGATGGGCGGACGGCTTGCGCTTGGTGAGAGCGTCCACAATGAAGGGGTTTAGTGGATGTAGCATCTTTGGCGGCGACCCCTACCGGACGAGCTCATCAATCAAATAGAAAAAAAGGATGAAAATAAAAGGGTAAATAAATCGAAATAAACAACGAGAAATTAAGAATCCAAAAAGCACTAAGTAATAATTAAATACGAGACAACGAAGAAACGTAATTTATTAATCTAAAGCGATAATATTGGAACGATCTCACCGGTCTGCCGAAACAACTGATTACCGAGCTGATAACAAGAACGCGAGCGCACACGAGATAAACGAACAATGAAATGTACGCGCTTTTCTTTTTCTTCTAACTGCGCTCCCATTACTCGGTAATTTCGAACAACTTGCTTGTCTATACTATTCATATAATTTTCCATACTACCCTTTGTGAATACTAATACAAAATGAAATATAAAATACATGAACTCGTAGAAATTTATTTAAATTGTGACATTTGATAAAATATTGACTTGTTTGGAATGAATAATCCATATTATGCACCATGGATGATAAAATGAATATTATATTTATACATTTTTGTTATACAGATCTAGTGTGCTCATAACACAATATATGTACATGCGGCTGTATAAGAAGTGGGCTACTACACTTTAAGACTGATGTCGTAAATGCTTTTAATTGTAATGTGCAAGTACAATCCAAGTATGAACAGTATGCCTTTGAATTGACGAGCGTGAGGTGGTTTGGCATAGTGTACTCATCATCCGCTAGATGTCGAATTTACGGAAAAACTATGACGAAATCTGGTGCTTCGATGATTCTAGATCTCAGCGGTCATGAAGTCTAACAGGGAGATTAACTTTTTTTAAAATAGTAATTATTCTTTACTTTCTTTTTTCTTTGTTCCTAAATGAGAATTATTTTTTATCGAAGTTAGAGTTAAATAACATATCAATTTAAAGTTTTCTTTATTTTTCATTTTCTAAAAATTAGGGTTAATGGAAAAATTCCGGAATAATTTTTTTTAATAAATAATTCCCCTTCCGCATCAGAGTTACATTCGGAAATTTTATCATTACATTTTAAACTTAGAACGAAAGGGCGGCCTACAAGGTATCTGTAAAGGTGAATACACAGCGAAACTAATTCTTCGGAGAAACTATATATGTTAACTCAAATTCAACATTTACCTACAGTGATGAACACTTTTATGATTATATAAAGCATAAAAAAAGTAGTAGAATTAATAGTTTGCTTCCGATGCGCTCATAGTTTCCCATTAAAAAAAAAAAAAAAAAAAAAAAGTTAAAAATCTATTCTTTAAAGACTAATATGGTCGACTTAATCATGTCGAAACAATAAGAACTGAAGATAATTTTTGTGCAGACATTCGTGGACTATGCTGAAGCATTTGTGGCCATGATTGTTATAATTATTGTGTATGATGATTGTAATCCCTATTCCATTAATTTTCTGGTTAAGCGAGTTCAGGTAATGTACCTTGGACTCAGTCTGGCCAATTTCTCTTTCCTAAAGATTTTATTCAGCCTCCGTGGGTAATGTTGAACATATACGGCCATGGTTGACTGTCTGTAACGTTTTTCCCAATTAAATATTATGTATCCTTCATTAGTTAGCAGTATTCTTATATTAACTGGCTGGTGGCTAAATGGCTTGATAGTCAACTAAAGCCGGGCCATATAAAACAAAAAAAAAAAAGTTAAAAAAGAAATAAAAACGTATCGCTCAAAAGGTACTTAGAACTAAACAGCTGTAGCACCGAATTCTTGCTCTTATATAGGTATATGGTTTTTTAAAGTGAGGATAGAGGATAAAAAAATTCAAGGATGAGAGAATGTAAGAAGCATTATAAGAAGTAGGGAGACCCAGTTTTAGTAGAAAAGAGTAGAAGGACGATTGTTCATCAGAATAGACCGCACATTAAAACAAAACATGATCAAAATCACGAGGAATGCGTACGGAAGGGGGATAAAAAGGACTAAATGGAGTAGAAGTAGAAGAAAACCGTGAAAATGATGCGAAAAGGAGACTGTGGTTAAAGCGAAGGCGTCAAATGGCAGAGATTGTAGAGCGTTTAAGAGATGGGAAGTAAAGCAACCAATGGCGCGGAGGAAGAGATGGCTGAATAGGGAGATAAGAAGAGGCAGGATTAGAAAGTGAAGAAGAATAAGATTTGAGCCATATTTTAGAATGAGCGGCTGAGGAAAGAACACTATTATGATCAGAAAATGTGCCTAAAAATCTGTCATTGGAAATGGAAGAATGGGCTAATGAATTTCCACTAATTCATTATGCTCAGATGACACCAGAAATTAATAAGGAAAAGATGATGAATGAAGGAGCGTATGAAAAGTATTACGTAATCGAAAGAGGGAGCAGGAAGGTTAGATGTGACAGCTTGTAAAGCACTTTTAGCATCTGAGATTATAAGCACTTTATGGAAAACTAATTAATGAAGAAACAAAGAGGACAGTACGTAGAATAGCAATAGATTCGGCATAGAAAATTGAGCAAAAGGAAGGAAGTTTGAAAGATTCAGAGTAATTTAAGGCAGGACAAAAAAAAGCAGAACCAACTCCACTTGGCCCTTTGGAATCGTCAATATATGTGTGTGTGTATATATATATATATATATATATATATATATATATAGTGGTGTGTGTAGGAAAAAGAGAACCTAACGCATTGAAAAATTCAATTCATGTTGAAGGACGAATTTAGAACAGGACGGTAAAGAAAAACATTTAATAGAATGAAGGAAACTGGAAAAAGAGGAAGAAAAATAAGGAAGCTTATCATGACTATAAATAAAAGGCGAAAATTGAAGAAGACGAGCGGAAATCAGAGGTAAAATTGGAATTTTATTAGAGGCAAATCGAAATAAGATGAAACAAGTGAAGAAGAATAAACAAACAGGCGCTTAATCAAGAAGGGGGATATACCGAGTAAGATCTACGAATGAAGAGAGAAGGAATATGGGATTCAGCAAGGATATTGATCTCAGGGCATCAAGGTAAAGACGAAGATAAGTATTTTGAATACGATCTAATTTGGAAAGAAACGACTTGGAATAATTGCCATAAATAAAGCAACATGAATCGTCATTAAGGAGGATTATGTAATTTTGTAAGATAAAATTTTCAAGTGCAAAACCATTACTGTTGTACTCGCTACAACCCCGAGCAGGTAAGTGCGCATTCCAATCGCCGGCTATAATAAAAGGGGGAGGAAGAGAATTAATAAATAATTGAAGAGAAAAGGCGTGTAGATCAGAGTTAGGAGAAATGTAAGCCGGGATGAGATTAAATGGATTTGAGGAGTTGTTAAGTATTCAGATGTGGACGAAATTTGAATTTAACGGATTAGATGAGGATAAATGTCGTGAGTTAAAAAATGGATGTCATTTCTGATTAGAATAGCTGAACCACCATATCCGCCACTGCGATTACAACTAATTAAAATGTTACTGTCAGAGGAATATTTTAGCCAAGTTTCTGAGAGCAGCGCGATACTTATATTATGTTGATCCAGCAAGCCCTCAGGAGAATTTGTATTCGCTCTAAGGCTACGACAGTTCCACCGTAATATTCTAAGTTGCCAAGGCATGATAAAGGGAAAAACGAGAAATATAAAAAATTATAAAACAAATAAAAGAAGGTGAACGTGAGCTATCAGGATAATAGGGAAAAAAGGGGAAAGCCCATATGGCGAGAGTAAAAATAAGGAATCCAACAGACTAGGATGCAGTCATCCGTACAGCCCAACTTGAATTCAAACTATGGAAGGATTAAGGAAAGAGGGAAAAGTATAATTGACAGAGAAAGTGCTGAGAGAGAAGGTAAAAATTCTCGTGGAATCAACGCTGGTACTGACGAAAGGAATTCTGCTGATAGTCGTGCACAGACAATTTATATAACTATATTTAAAAGAATCCTTATAATTAAAAACGGAAGGCAGGGAAAGGCGTAGAAAATAGTGAACAGAAATATTAAGAGCGGCACGAATCCAAAACATATGCGCAGCAAAGAAAACACATAAGAAATAATAGGAACAATACATGTTAATATAAGGAGGGAAAAAAAACGAAATTAAAGAAAATGTTGACTAACAAAATCTCTAAGACTACAAAACTTGACATAAAGCTGATATCTTATCATCCAAATTAGGAATACTGAACTTACTAAGTATAGATATAATAAGGAAGAAATTAAATCATTTTCGGAAGGAAGAGATATGGGGTCAGTAGAAATAGAATTATTGACGGTTGGAGAATATTCATTGGTTTATAGGAAGAATGAATTTCAGTCGAACTTTTTGAGTAGGGAGAGATTATTACGCCGGAGACCTTACATCCGGCATTAATAGTTAAATTGGAATAATGTTTTGCCAACAAAATGACTTAACTATTATGAACACATACTTCAAGTTACCCACGAGAAGGCTATATACATGGAAATCTCCAGCCGATACACCGGGAACAACAATCCGAAATCAGATTGATTTTATAATTGCCAATAAGCGTTTTAGAAATAGCGTATTATCTGTAAAGACTATGCCAAGTGCTGATGCGAATACAGACCACAACCTGCTACAAGCAAAGATACGCATAAGAGTAAAGAAAATCCAAAAAACTAAGAAAATAGGATTAGATCTACAAATTCTACAGAACCATGAAATACGGGAAAAAATAAAAGAGCAGGTGAATGATCAAATACGAAATATGAGAGACACTGGAAATATTGAAGAAGACTGGAGACAAATAAAATCTGCAATTAATACGATAACAAAAGAGCAACTTACAAGGAAACAAAACAGAAAACACAAGAACTGGATGACCAGCGAAATATTAGACCTAATGGAATATAGAAGAAAGTGGAAAAATAACCCGCTTAAATATAAAGAAATTAACAAAAGCATCAGAAAAAAGATCATACAAGCAAAGGAAGAATGGTTGAATGAACAGTGTAAAGAGATTGAGCAATTACATAGCAAACATGATGAATTTAACATACATAGGAAGATTAGAGACACGACGCATACATATAAAAAAAGACATATAACTTTTCTAAGGAAGGAGAACGGAGATATCATAACGGATACTGATAAAAAGGTAAAAACATGGGAGCAGTATGTGAAAACGCTGTTTGATGATCAAGAAGAAAGGATGCCACAGGAAGAAGGGAATACGTTGCCAATCTTGGAATCTGAGGTGGAGATGGCAATCAAGCAAGCTAAAGTACGGAAGGCGGTAGGACCTGATGAAGTGCCAATAGAGATATTAAAAATGTTAGGTCCTATGAAAATCAAGAAAATTACTGGCTTTTTCAATGTAATCTATAAAAATGGGAAAATACCGGAAGATTGGCTAGAATCAAGGTTCATTACCATACCAAAAACAACAAATGCATATAGATGTGATGAATATAGATTAATTAGTCTAATGAGCCACGTTCTAAAAATATTTCTACGGGTAATTCATCGACGCATAATTAAAATATGCGAAGAAAACATGAAATGGAACCAGTTCGGTTTCCGGAACGGAATGGGTACAAGAGAAGCGTTATTTTGTATGAAAACACTAATCCAAAGACAACTGGAGTTCGGAAAATCAGTATACATTTGTTTTATAGACTATTACAAAGCTTTCGACAAGGTACGGCACACGGGACTAATAAAAACATTAAAAGATATAGGTATTTGCCAGTCGGATATTAAGATTATACAAACGCTTTATGAAAAACAACATGCAAGAATATTAATAGATGAACAATTAACAGATCAAATACCAATAAAACGAGGGGTTAGGCAAGGATGCGTATTGTCGCCGGTACTATTCAATCTGTATTCTGAGGCAATTTTTGCTCAAGCTTTGAATGAACGTAGTGAAGGGATAAAAATTGCAGGCGAAAGAATTTCAGTGATTCGCTTTGCTGACGATACTGCACTACTGGCGGAAAATGTAACAGACCTACAAAGGCTACTAGACATAGTTGCAGTAGAAAGCAAGAAGAAAGGAGTCAGTATAAATACTAAAAAAACAAAATTCATGGTAGTTGCAAGACAGCCTAATCTAAATGAAAAATTATTTTTAGGCAGCGAAGAAATTGAACGAACGGAAAAATATAAATATTTAGGTAGCTGGATAACACAAAGTAATGATTCTGATATGGAAATACGTACTCGTATAGAGATGGCCAGAAACACATTTATGAAATTAAAAAACACCCTTTGCGATAGGAAATTAAGCCTAAGGATCAAGAACAAGATATTGCAATGTTACGTATGGTCAGTGCTACTGTATGGAAGCGAGACATGGACCATAAAGGAAAATATGAGGAAGCGTATATCATCATTTGAAATGTGGTGCTACAGAAGAATGTGGAAAATACCGTGGACCAAAAAGTTAAAAAATGAGAAAGTACTGGAACTAATGGGAACTGACCGAATATTAATGACTATAGTAAAAAGAAGGAAGATAAAATTTTTTGGACACTTCATGAGAGGTGAAAAATACAAATTACTACAGACAATAATAATGGGCATGATAGAAGGAAGAAGAAATCCGGGAAGAAGAAAGACCGCTTGGATAGATAATATAAAAAAATGGACCGGAATTAAGAAAACAGAAGATCTAGTCAGAATAGCAAAAGATCGAAATCAATTCCAGCAGATAATCCAATCCATACATGATGATTAAGCAATACCCGAATCGGGTGGCACGAGAAGAAGAAGAATATTCATTAAAAGGATTTAATGATTTCGGTTGCGAATGATGTTTTTGGGAAGGTAATCTAATACAGGAAGAGGAGGAACTACTAGAATAATTATGCCGTTTCCTCATTGTGGCATTAAAAGAGTCCCGAATGACGAAGAAATGCTCCTCGCATTGCACTGAAGTACAGGGGAAAAAAAGAAAAAAAATGATAATAGTAATAGAAAGAGAAGGAATAAAGAGAAAAGAGAAAAAAAAATTATAATTTTTAGGTAAATTACTATAAATCTAAGACAAGGTTAACAGTATGATAATTAGGGAGAACTTGTGAATATATATAAAAAAAAAAAAACAAAAAAAAACTTAATGATTAATCTTTCATTGTAAAGTACAATTAATGTAGATCAAGTCTTTTTCTTAAGGTTCGATTTAATTTCTTTATTATTTTTATTTTTGGCTGCTACATTCGTGCCGTTTTACCTTTACTTGACAATTGTGCGCGCTTGCCTGATGTTCCTGGAACTGGATAATCTGAGACATTTTTCGGATGCGCTTCGACCATTATTTTTTCGGTTATGTGCTTTCGTTCTGTACTATTTCTATCTTCATCTGAAGAATAAATATGGGATTGTCGATGGCAAACCAATTTCTAATTACATTTATTGACCTATCTAAAGCGTTTAATTTAGTCGACCATGAATTACTGATCAAGGACTTGGAAAATTCGGGAATTATAAATAATCAACTAAAGTGGTTTAAGAATTACATAAAAAATAGGAAAAGTATAGTAAAAATCGCAGGGAATAAAAGCAATGAAAAAACAATTCATTGCGGAGTAGGTCAGGGCACCATATTGGCCCCTATTCTCTTCTTAATTTACACTAACTCGTTACATAAGCATATTAAAAATGCAAAGGTATATGTGTTTGCCGATGATATTGCCCCTTATTAATGGGGCATAAGAATTTAGAGATGGCGGAAAGATTATTATAAGAGGATATAGATAATTTTAATAAATGGGCACATTATAGAAGGCTCTTTATTTTTTTTTTTTTTTACCTTACACTATACCAGCACCGAGTGCCATAACCAGCGATGATGATTAGAAAGGAAGTAGAGGAGGAAAACAGGAAAGGGAAGGAAAGGAAGGAGAGAAGAGAGGAATAGAGGAAGATAAAAAGTTGATGCGTCTAAAAACTCCAATGAGTTTAAGTAGCAGCGATGAGGGTGAAAACATCTGGAGCAGTTGCCTTGAAATTGCATAATACCAATGTAGTGCCAACAGGCTGATTACGCCCATTTCATCAGGTGATCGGCAGGGCGTCCCGACACCACTTCCGTTTTTTAAATTTCCTGGGAGGATTTCCTGGTAGGCTGCGCGTGTGCATTCGGTTTATATTTGGATTTGAACTGAACTGCAACTTGTCGAAAAACCGTTGGTATTGCTGGACGTACCCTTCTTTGACGTATGGTATTTGTAAGTCGGTATGAAGCGTTGAATTCGAGATGTATTTTGGAGCAGATGCGATATAGCGCAGTATCTTGGACTGCTGCTGCTGGATCCTTAGGAGGTTGCTTTTACACGTGCTACCGTATAATTCTATGCCATATTTCCAAATTGGCGCCACAATTGAAAGATAGATGTTCCGCTTAGATTTAAGGTGCAGTGTTGATTTTGCAGACAGCAGAGGGTAAAGTAGTCTAGTGCAAGCTATTATCTTTTTTCTAGTTTGAGCTACATGATAACGCCACGTCAGCCGTCTATCCATATATAAGCCGAGGTACTTGACAACATCTGTCTGCGGAATTTCCGCCTTGTGCAGTTTTAAACTAGGGCACGTAACCTGCTTGGTGGTGAACGTGATATGCTGACTTTTTGACGGGTTAAATACTATACGCCAGTTCTGAGCCCATTCCAATATTCTATTTAAATGAATCCGCTGCTAAATTGGCATGGAACGGGTTACTGTTAGCCGCGAGAATGGCTATGTCGTCCGCAAATGTCGCCAGGATGGTTTGACTCCATGTGGGTATGTCGGCGGTGAAGATGGAGTAAAGCAACGGACCAACTATACTACCCTGCGTCACGGATGATGCGATACTGAACTCCTCCGACAGCGTCTCGTTTATTCTTACAAAATATGAACGACCGGACAAATACGGTTTAAAGAACGCATAGAGTTTTTCGGGGAGAAACTGACGTAACTTGAAGAGCAGACCTGGGTGCCAGACCCTGTCAAACGCTTGGGAGACGTCTAAGAAGACCGCAGAGCATATTTCTTCTTTTTCGAGTGCGGTTATGTATTAATATAAATAAATCTAAATTACTGCACATTCGGAACAGTACCAAATATATGACACACGATCCACGAATTACCCTCCATAATAATAATGATTGAATACATGAACTGCATATAAATAACAACACTCATCTGTGTTGTTGTCCACCGTTTGAGAACATAGAAAATTTTAAATATCTAGGTATATATATCGATAAATCCTTGAACTGGAAAAAACACATTCAAAGTTTAAATTCGAAAATAAGACAGTCAATTCCAGCTTTATATAAAATAAAACAGGTTTTAGCATATCGCACATTACGTATATACTATGATTCAATAATAATGTCTAGAATTTTATATAGAATTCAAATATATTATGTGAGGCTAAGAAAACAGAAATAAATAAAATAAGTAAAATACGGAAGAGGTGTTTGCAACTTATATTATATCCTACTGGAAGTAAAACGACTTTGGATCAATTATGTGCGGAAGGAAAACGATGAAATGTCCCCCAAGATGTACTATTTCTATTATAGATTACTAGAATTGAATGTCAGTAATATAAAATTACCATCTAGACGAAAAATTCGATTAACAAGAAACCAAAATAATATATATTACATCTACCCCTGGGGCGTAAATCTACGAATTGATAATACTGATGATTTAGTTCTAATTAAACTAATTATTAAAATACCCCATCATATATTAAACGAAAAACAACTTGGTGTGTGGATAAAGGAAGTAAGGAAATGGCTGAAAGAATGGTGTAAAGAGTAAAACCCAAGATACGGTTCGAATCATGACATTTTATAATTTTCTTTTATTGTTCTTTTCTTTTTTTCTTTCTTTTTCTTTCTTTCTCATCTTCTCTTCTTTTCTTTTATTTTCTTCGTATTTGAAGATATTTTGCTGCCCTCATGTATCGGAATGTAGATGGATGAGTACTTGCGGTGTGTGTATGTATTTGTATGTGTGTACTATATTATAAGTTATATAATCTTAGTTGATTATTATTATGATGTACAGGATAAGCAAGAATAATTGTAATTTTGTATCTTAAATAAACGATAGTAAGAATGTCGAGCACTCATACAACGGGCATACTTGTCCTGTAAGACCCACAACTTATTTTTAAAAATAAAAAAAACCGCAACGACAACAGTCTACGGCGAATAACTTATTCGCGTAAACTGGTTGTATTACTTATCACAAGAAAACTCCCAATTTTCTTAATCAACGATGGAGAAGCTTACTGCTATAATGGTGTAGAACGGCTCAATTTTTTTTTTTTTTTGGAAATATCAGCTTCTTATGCGGTAGTTTCTGCGCTGTTTTTTTAATTTTTTTATCGATCTTATTATTTTTAAAACATTATTATTATATTTTAATTATAACATTTAAAATTTTCGTGTTTTTCAATTTAGCTTGTAAATAAAAATGATTAAAAAAAAATAACGACACCTTTTAAAAAAAAAATTTAAGTCCAGTTGACCATTTTAATTTAAAATTCGTTATATTAAGAGGAACAATTTGTTTTACGAAAGAAGAAAGGGAGTAATATTTTCCATACAGCATCAGGAGCGTGTACGGCGACTTTAAGATTTAATTAATTCGCGTTTGTTAATTAAATTTGTCCAAGACTGAACAGAGTCTATACTCCATCTATTTTCCTCTTTCTTTCACAAGATGACTCTACCTTTGTTTTTTTTTTGCTTTTTTTTTTGCTTTTTTTTTTTTATTCTTCTTATCGAAGCATTGCAATTTATTGTGAAAACTGAAAAGCCGCGATACTGAAAAAATAAACTGAAAACAAACTAAAGAGATTAAGCTGTTATTATGTACTTACCTTTTTTCTTCCATTATAGTAGTCGATTCAAACTATTATCACATCTGCATAAAGAGCGAACTGAGTATGGCGCACGCGCCGTTTAAAAGAATGGTAGCTATTACTGGTCCAAAAAGGGCAGCTGTGTGAAATACTGTGCCGAGTGCATCCGGATTCTTTTATTCGTGAGTTAATAATAGTGATACTAATGGTTTCAAGTTTAAAAGTAATTGCCGTTCGCTTATCCCACGCCTCAGGAAGATCCGGGATAATTTGTAATATCCGTGTTGAAAATTTGCAAGAAGAATAAAAAATCGATACCTAAAATCATCGACCGAAACAAGTTAAGAAAGAAATGAAATTGTAGGAATATAAACTAGTAATTTCAAAAATTAATAAATAAATATTCTCCTTTGAACTGGATACATTGACTGACATAGAATGCCGAGAGCTATGTTTTACGCATCGTTTGATTCCAAAGGAAAAATGTATGTAATTTTCAGCGAAAATATTCAACAGAGTTCACGTTGAAACATTTTTCTGACTGTGTGCAATTTATTTTTGTTCGGTAAGACCGTTTTATCGTTGAGTCGAATAAGTCAAGCTTTGGTAACTGGAATATACATGGTGTAAGGGTCACGATGAGTGTGTGCCGTTCTGCCCTCCGACATAATCTGGTGACGAACGTAGTTTAGTTATCTATGGTTTAAGTATATTCGTGTTTAGCTCGACCGATTAAATTTTATACGTGTAAATAAAATTTAAAAATATTCTAATTATTAGTAATTGTTTTTTTTTTACTATGCAAGAAGTAAAAAAAAAGTAAATAACATTATTTTTATATAAATAAACACAGTTTTATAGAATACTTATGAAATTAAGTTATTTGGAACAGTAGCCACAAAACATACACGTGTTAGTGAGGAAAATAGAATAATGCTTGAATAATAAGAATAATTCATTACGTGCAATGAAAAAACGTATACACACGACTCCTATCGTGGATGAAGTCCTTAATTTTTATTCTTCTTTCCTCCCGGATTCAGTAATCGTTTGGAAATATATTTTATAAAATTTGATTTATTATTTCGCTCAATTAATATACTCCATTTAAAAATGTGAAATCGACTGTGTGACATATGTGCATCATTGTTTAAAATACCTGATTTTTAATATGAAAGTTTAAAATCTAAACCAAATTTTATTTGAGAAGTCCTAAATGTACTACAATGTGAAGCCATTTGCGCCTTCAGTTACAATAATTCAATAGAACTTTCAAAATCCCGCTCAAATTCTGGTCCAGGTGTCTACACAATTCATCTCAATTGAAAGCTCTCTTAGGCTGTAATCAACTGTTAATTTGAATACCTTACCTTGAGAAGGATTCAACCCTGAACTTTCCCCTATAATCCAGACATACATTCTGGGGAAGACACCTCAATCCATACCTCTTGGGCTGTTCAATTTTGATATTCCGACATTGATTTTTTAAACCACCTCTATGTCTGACATTAATCTCTTTTATTTGCACATATGTATGTATATATATGCATATATATGCGTGTCTATATATATATATATATATATATATATATATATATATATATATATATATATATGTATATATGTATATATATTATAACTGTTATGGACGTTTGCCATCTCATTACTACACATATACCAGTACATATTATCATTGTCATCATTTTCATCGCTGACCCCTGTTTTTCCCAAGATTTTCCCAAGAATTATAGAGAAATTCTTTACCATATTTTTTACTTATCTTTTATTAATCCCTTATAATATTTATTTACTTCGTGTAGTAAGCTTTCACAACGAAAATAAGGTTAATTTGTATGTTAGGAATACACTTTTGGAGTAAGACACCAAAATTTCAACATCCCCTAACAGTGAAAATTAGAACTATGTTCCAGAAGTAACAAAAACAGTCTACTGGTGACTTACGTCACGAAACACTGAACGTATTCATTTATTTTCGATAGCTGATTTAACACACATTCTTAGTATTTTAACTGTGATTCAGTTTAATGCATTGAGACTTTCATGTGTCGCATGTCCACGATTAGGGGGGCTATAATTTCACGCCAGCCTTAAAACACAGTGAGAAGTATAATTAAAATTACACACTGAACCCTAAATAGCCTACTTGCTGAGAACTAGAATAGTACAAAACCTTTAAAAGACTCATCACATTTTGTAAAATCGGTGAAAGAACAAAATTAAAAAGGAATTGTAAATGTTTAAACGGTGGAATAGGGGCGTGTTTGGAAAAATTTTTTAGAACAGGGATAGAGGGATATTTTATTTAGGCTCAGGGCAGAGTTAGAAACTGTACCAAGAATAGAAAAAATAGTTTGTTGACGTTAAAGTCAGTAATTAAAACGCGGGAAAATGGTACAAGAAGTATAAGATTCATCATTAATAGGAACATATGAACGATAACAATAGGAGGACATAAGATCAATAACCTTCGATACGCAGATGATATAGTATTGATAGCATCATCCAAAGAAGAGTTAACAGAGTTCATAAATAAGTTGAAAATCATAAGTGGAAAGTATGGCTTGGAAGTGAATCAGGCAAAAGCAAAGATAATGATAGTAGACAGAGCCTCGAGGAATCAAACGAAAGAAATTTGCAGGATACGAAGTAGCGAACGAATTTATTTATCTTGGATCTTTGATTACAAACACAGAAATCCGCAGACGCATTGCAATGGCGAGAGCTGCAACAACGAAACTAAAAAATATATGGAAGGATACAAATATAACGAAGAATACCAAGTTAAAATTAGTGAACACATTGATCTTCCCAATTTCTAAATATGCATCAGAATCTTGGACCACTTATTAAAAAAAATAGAAGCAATTCGGATAAATGCCTTCGAGATGGGAGTGTACAGGAAAATGCTGCGGATAGCGTGGACGGCACACCGAACCAACAAATAAATTCTAGAAGAGCTGAAGATAGAAATCAGGCTCCTGCAGTAAATAAATCGAAATCAGATACTTCGGTCAATAGCCAGGAACATAAATTCCATGGAAAGAAACATTATACAGGGCAAGGTGCAAGGAAAACGTCCCAGAGGAAGATGCCCACTACGATGGGCTGATCAAGTAAATACACTAACTGGGTACAAGTTATCAGAAACATACCACGTAGCAATGGATCGAAATAAATGGAGTGAAACGGTAAAAGGAATATGATGCCACCACGTCCTTACGTAGGACAATGGACTTGATGATGATGATGATGAAAGAGCTATGAGATCATTGAAAGGAATGACATTTTTTAGAAAAGAATTGTTAAAGGTTGATTAGGAATAAGTGAATTTAAAGGATTATTCAAATTTTGTTCATATAGTGGTCAATCGCTCATTTAGTAGAACTGATCAAGATATTTAACGATGATCAGAATTTTTAACAGATTTTTAATTTTTTTATTTTCCTTTAGTACTACGGGTTCATTTAACCAGTCTTTATTTCTTTATTATTACCGCGAAAGAGTGTCGTTATTTATTTCAAATTCATTTTGAAATGATTTGTATTAGGTAGTTCAAATTTAAGAACACAATAATAAATCCGTAAGTCAATAATATTACAAAATACTGAAAAAATAGCGTATAAAACGCTCGGTGCCTTTTTTTTTTTTTTTTTTTATCTGCATAATAATAAGTTGAATTGTAAATTTCTTATTTTACTACAGTGGCCAAATCGTTTAAATCAATGAGAGCTATCAAATGGGATCAACGATATATGACCAACAATTCTCTTTATATCACTAATTGTTAAACTCTGCGGCGGAATGGCATACCATCTGGCAGAGAGAAACACGTACCTATTGTATTTTTCTTTAGTACTTTCGTCTCGGTCTTTATGTTTTTTCTCATTAATGTTTGAGTTACTAGAATACCGACCGAATAATCTCTTCGGAGCTTTCTGTAAAAACACTTTTATATTCGCAATTATGCGTCCATTTCTTTTTTTATTATATTATAACGTAATAGCATAAAAACATAAAGCTGAGCTAGGGTCATTAGCGTTGCATTGTTCGCTATGTAGAAAGAAATAAGTATATAACCTGCGATCTATAACTGTTATACATGTATATATATATATGTGTGTGTGTGTGTGTGTGTGTGTGTGTGTGTGTGTGGCACTAGATGAGATTCTTATAAGAAGACAAGTGTGTCTTCTCACTAAATATCGTGTTCACCCGTGTACCATTTTTGAACAGCTTTTCCTAAAAAAAAAAATAAAAGAACATTTTTTTTATTTTTTATATTAAATTTCGCTTCTTGAAGGGCCCTTCAAAAATAATGTTTTTGAAAGGTCGCTACTTTTTTTTTTTTGTATTATTATATACTGATTCTGTTTTTAAACCAAACCGTTGATGAATAGTGGCACTTTTTTTGTTTCGCCAACAAACAGTTCTTCTATATCGTACATTTATTGTTTTAAAAGAGACCTATGAGGCAATTCTCGTAAACTTATTCTGCGTCGGACATTGTGTATCTTTTTCCCTCCTTTTTAATGACTCGTGGAATATGTAATGAAGCAAGTCTTGTGTACTCATTAAATTTATTCGCCGTCATTTTAGCGAAAGAAGAAAAAAGGTGTTTTAAGTTATTCCTTACAAATTTTCGGCGAAACTCTTTGCAAATTTATTTCAAAACTCGTTATCCTTACCCTTCTATTTTGGTCCGTCTAATGAAACGTTCGAAAATTCTATTTTTATAAAATGGTATCCGGTAGAAAGAGATCATCTGTGCGTTCTAGCTGACAGTATTCTTTTGATGTGCTCTTCGGAGCGGAATTATACTCGTTTTACCAGTTCAATCAAAGCGCGTTAAACGGATGAACAAGTGAGTAATGCGTTCTGTAAATGTAGGCTATCAGAGACTCCGGTAGATTCTCACTTATTGCTATCTATCTGCACATCGCCGAAATAAAAATTCTAACGGAAACTTAGAATATTGTTTATTGAGTTATTTTTAACGCGTCTGGGTATACATACCCTGTTTATTAATTAGCTAATAAAATATGCTTGACTTTATCCATTGCCATCCGGGTTATGAATTTTAAAAGGGGGTCGTCCTGTGTGATAGCTGTTTTTTTAACAGTTTTTTGGTAGTTGTTTGCAAAAAAAAAACAATGAAAACATAATACTTTGGTATTTATACGATATGTTTAACAACTTATCCAGAATTCTTTCCAATTTTTTTCACATTAAAATATGTGCAGTCAAACCGACTGCAGACATCTTGAAAGACACCGGGTGTTAAAAAAAAAGTAGGCCCGTGGTTGCCACGATTCCAGCTGTTCTGCTAATCTGAAACAAAAAATTCATCCTGCGTTTTAATCCGTAGACTTGTAGCTATGGTCGGAACTAGAATTAACTCGAAATATTGAATATTTTTTTGTTAGCAAACTTTTGAACATAAATGCACGATTTTTGTCATTTTTTGTTAAAAATATTTTAACTTCTAAAAAAAAAAACCGTCACTGTTATAACAATAATTCTAGTTTGGACGATAACTATTGATGTCCCGAGCATACCATAAAAATTTGAGCGCAATCGGTTGAATAGTTTTCGGGATATCGTGGCAGCCATTTTGAAAAATGCAGTCTCGAGAAAAACGCGTTTGAAAGTTGAGCTATGAATCGCACAAACCAACTCTTGATTTACCATCAATCTGCTACGCCTGGTCCATAAAAAATCCTTTCACACACATATTCTAGATATATTAAAAAGCTATTTCTGCAAAAAAAAAAAATCAATTTTTTTTTGACCCATCGCACCGAACGACCCCCTTAAATATTTCTAATTAGATTTCTATGTACCATGCTTAGTTACATTTGTTGACATAGTGTCAAAATTCTAAATGCTGTAAATTCCTAGTCTGATCGCGTTCGTCGTTGTCATGATAAGCGAATTCATTTTCGTCATGCCTTTATTGGTATTGTATAAAGATTTATGAATTCTTATCTGAAATTCAATCATTTATTGAAGAGATTCAACTGACTGTTTGGCATTGTAATATTCTGCGGTGTAGAAAATCTAAGAAAAGAAAGAAATCTATCGAATATTTCAATGTAAATTTCATTTGCGTATTTTAATTTGTTTTTATATTTGACTAAGATAGTCTTTTTTAAATCGCTCTATATGTCTGCAAAGCTTTTTTATGTTTTTTTTTCTAATCAGAAATATTCGGCCGTTTATCTATTTTTTTTTTTTTTTATCGGCGTTTCTGTTTTGTCGATTGCGAGTAATAATCAATCAGTAGCTGCATCGTGATACAGCAGACCCCCCCTTTTTTTTTTTTGTCTATCTCCTCCAAATTGTCGTCCTCTTCATCCAAATAATGCGGCCTTCCGCGATTCCAATCATGTATTTTTTGGATGTCCATTCTTGAACGCTCTATTCTGTATTCCTACTTGCTATCGCTCGGGCTTCCCGCTCTATACTGTGCTTCATACATCTTGTCTTTGCCTACACCCTATATAATTTCAGCTCTCAGTCTATTTGTACTATCTATCTTTGGCAGAATTTCTAATCTACTTTTTCCCTTCCATAATGATTTTTGGTGGTGGTCCCTTGCTGACGTGTAAAAAAAAAAAAAATTGTATATATTAAGAACTTTTCTTGAATGTTAATAGAATTTCGCAACAGCAATACGCAATTTGCCTCATCGTTTGTATTTATATTGTTAAACGCTATTATGTTTATCGAATAAAAACTTTCGAACCAATTTAAATGAAGTACAAATTAATCGGGAACTGTATGCAATCGTTCAATGCAAAAAACTTTTACCGAATCCTATTGAGAATTAATTTATTTTCAAACAGTCGCTTTTTAATAAACACGTTATTTTACTTCTTTTTTCAAAGTTCTTTTTGGATGTAGATATGTTTTCGAGCTGGAGTCAAACATGTTTTTCTCGTTACATCATGTTTTTTTTTTCGTTACATCTGATTTTTCTTAAATTTGGATTAAGTTTAAGTAATATAGTGTTGCACGGATCAAACCATACGTTGATTTTCACCGTTTTACCTACTTATCAAAAACAAACGAATCAAGACCATATCAGTGTTTAGTCCATATTCGTTATATTCGATGAACTGCGTGAACAATAATATCATATACGAGTTGCCTCGACATTTTGATGATCATTTAGGTTTCAAATGTACATCTCAAGCGTTATAAAATTCACGAGCCATGTTACTAGTATGAGTTCGTTAAAAAATCTGCGGTGGAACAATGGTGAGAGAGTATTTATATCTGATAAATACCTTTACATCGTGTGAATGTGGTTTCAGTCGATGGAAGTTTCTTTGGAAATACCCAAACACCTGTACACAATGAAAATATAAATCCAAACGAACTCACAACTAAACCTATATACGACGATGCCGAGCAGGTAAATGATATGCTGCCTGCTAAACGACGTACGCTTATGCGGTCAGGAGAAAACTATCTCGATATAGCACCTAGCATGGACAAGAAACCAGATTAAGTTTACTGCGGGCGAGCAGTTTTATTTCGGAGAATCGTCGCGTACATTCAAAACAGAAAAGGTTACATAATTTTTTATAATGGAAAGAGATTCGTAGGCGGAAATAGACGTGCTGTGAAACCAGAGCATATTCTATATTGATCATTTCATCCAAAAACGTATACATGATCAGTGTTTATTCATAAAGTAGAGAAAATCATATCGGTTTAGGGGGTGTTTTTTTTTTCATTTTTCCTAATTTTTTCTTATTTTTCAATTAATTTAAATACTTTATTATTGAATTACAGTTTTTTTTTCCAATTGAGCGGTATTAAATAATTTTCTTTTTATTGATTACAGAAGCGCACCGAGCGTTGGAGCTGCTTGAAGATTATCATGCGAAGTTAATTAATCCACAGGACAAACATCTGAGACAAGCAATTGAACGTGTTATAAGAATATTTAAGTCTCGGCTGTTTCAAGCATTATTAGGTTAGTTTATAATTATTTTTAACATCTTTTCCTTTAATCTGATTATGCGTTTTGTACGAATTTTTTTTTTCTTCTGTGCTACGGTGGTACTTAATGGATATTTCTGATTTTTCATTGTACTATAAGCCACAGGAAAAGGTAATATAAGTCTTTTTAGTAAAATAGTGGTAACGCTATTAAAATGTGAAATTTAATAGTTACTCCGTGAAATCCTGTTTTGTAATTTATTTCAGAAAAATTCCACGCACTCCTTGTTCGTTAAAGAACAGGGTGGAAGGTTTTTAACATTTGCATAATGTTTTTTTTTTTTTTTTTTCTAAGTACGAATTAAACGAAGCCTAAATATTTTAAGGTATTAACAATTACCGTTTGCACTATGCAGGGTTGCGATAAGTTCGTAATACAATTATTATTACGACAAACTATTGAATAAGAAATATACCTTAAAGACGTTTGTTTCGTCCGTTTTTTCGGCTATACGACAAATGTGTATCAAATAAGAACCACGATTGTTTAAAGAAAGTTTATATGTTCACTCGTCAAAAACATCCACAAATTTTTTTAAGCTCTTTTTAAACGGGATCTAACTGCTTTATTTTATATAGAAATTATTTTTACACCTTTTTGATTAGACATCGTAATCGATATGGTGATATTGTGAAAATAATGGGATTTAAGACTGCTAAAACGTGCAAACAATTAAACAATAACGACAGAAATTAGGAGAGGTGTGTGTGTTCGGTATTGAAACGAGCTCGTAGTAATTTTATGGTTACTAGTGAAAACAAAAACGTTTAAAAAGCATGTAAATTACACGGAAATACGGTAATAATAATACTGATAATAATGCTCTTCCGGGGATCCCATCGTAATGTAGTGGAGGGGCTTGTGTATCACGATGATACAATAAGCTGTGCCGACGGTAGTGTATTCTACCATAAGGGTTTCCCAGGATGTTTAAGTAGAGTAGTCAGACAAAGGGATCCAACAGGGCGCCATTGTACCTCATGTTAGAGTTGGCTTCCCGACAGCTCTGTTCTCCGGTGGTTAGGAACGGCTAAAATCGTACTCTGGGACTAGTAGTCTCAGTTTTTTAAACAATGCATGATGTCAAGTTCTTCATGTGTTAGTAGTTTCAAAAATACAAAGAAAAGACGAAAAGAAGACTGAAGCAACCCGGACAAATGAAAGAAAAGAGTTAATCATCGAGAAATGACGATGTGTGTTATTTCACGTGGGGTCCATAGCTGGCCAAATCGATAAATATATACTGATAATAAAGTTTTTGTTTTAAGCTAACGCCTCATTAAAACTTAATAGAAAAGCTGCTATTTATTTTCTATTTCCCGTGTTTAACAGGAAATCACAATTTCCGATTGAAAATAAATTAACTATATTATATAATCAAAAATTTCATACTACCTAAACTATATTATTGTATGCGACGCTTGTTTGTCGGTTGTACATATGTATTAGTTTAAAAAGTACAAAGCAAAGAATAATACATATAACAAGAGAAACGATATGCTGTGAAAAAATATACGTAGTAACTCCGGTTCATGTAGAAAGCAGAGTTTTGAACTCAAAAGTTTTTCGATTTATGCGATGCATAAGATATACACAAATGATCGATACCCGGTGACTGTAATATCAAACTCGTAGAGACGCAGGTACAAATGATAGACAGGCCTTAGGCGTATCAACCCGTATATTACTATTTCGTGAGGTAGTTTGCCGGCAATGAACTGTCAGTTTTACCTGAAGATCGAAACCGGCACGGGCCACATACTACTCCGTGCAAATGGCAGTTCCGGTAATTATAGATTAATTTTTATAGCTTACCAGAATTACTTACTCCTATTGTGCTTATCGCGCTGTTTTTATTTTACCTTTTTACCGATTCGGAAAATAGGAGGTTACATATGTTTGCCGTGTATGCTTTTTTTGGTTTTGTTTGCTTGTTCACGCATAACTTCTGATAATTTAGGAGACCGATTTTAATGATTCTTTGTTTATTCGAAAGTGTACCGGTCATTGGGTCTCTTATATGAGTTCCGACGAGTAAGGCAATTATTTATTTAACAATCATTAAAAAAACGCGAAAAAAATATGTGTCTGTTTCGAGAAATTCTTAATGTAACAAACGCGATTTTCTTAATATATTAATATTATTTACCATGGAAACGTAGATTGGAAAGAAAATTAATTTTTAATACAATCAGACAACAATTAGCTAAGGATTTTTCAAAAAAGGTCCGTAGCTCATTCTAAACCAGCAGAGAGTTGATTCTTTTTTCTTTAATCGGCGTTTTTTCGTCATTAGAATATAGGGAAAATGTGAACCTCCAAAATTTTAAAATTGAAGAGCCCATGAGTTGAGTGAAAATTTGTTAACGTTAGTTAACCGAAAAATTTAGATTGGAGTAAAAGAAATTGAAACGTAACCCCCGTATCGCAATTTACAAGCTCATTACTGACGGAAATATTACGTTTGAACACATTACTCTCGAACTAGTTTTATAATGGAGCGTAGAAGGTAACAGCATTTTTAATTGGTCTATCCCTATCATCACTCAAAATTATTTATACTAAAAATCGTGAAATAAGTTTATTTCTTAGAAAAAAAATATCGACTTCAACATTTACCAGTTTAAATTTTGCAACAATAATGTAAAACTATATTAAATATTTCTGATTTTTTCAATACTTACAGAAAATGGATGGTTGTTTTATCCATCATCATTATAGTACCATACTTAATTACTGAACGTCGGCGACTACCTATTCGTCCATTCTAGCTATACAGACATAGACATAGTGTACTAGGCAATTGTTACATACAATGCTCTAGTGTAGGCGGCAAGACTACACTCGAAACTGATTAGTAATCGTTTAATTTATACAAATGCAGTCTCATGTGTATCTGCCTTCGGTTAGTGCATACATACGTGGTGATTTGCCATTGTCGCCCGTGTGATTGTTTATATATTTTGTAACTTCTGTCGTCGCCTGGGGTCGAATTTGAACCGTCTGTAACGGAAGTTGGGGGCTGCTCTAGCAACTAGTTACGACTACAATTGTATTATTAATATCCTTAAATTTTTTAAAATTATTGTTACAATTTTAATTTGATATAAACTCTAATTAAGGTATGAGCATTGTTTAAGAATAGTCATAATATTCCCCTTAAGCGTTATATTTTACTGTAAAATGTGTATTATCTTCTTATCGAGTAATTATTTACTTGTGCATTTTTATTAAATTTTCTAAGTAAATTTCGAAGTTGGTAGCTGTTTTTTTAAAACAGTTTTATTATTAATTTTCATTAGTTAGCTTGGCGGATATATCCTATCCACACGTGTTCATTAACCCGTACTATCCTAATAATAGTAATAAGAGAAATCAATTTTGTTTAGTTTTGTGTTTATATTAACTTGATAATGGCCAAATGGTTTGTTGCCGCGCCAGAAAAAGATAAATTAATAAAAACAATATTTATTTGGTTCTTTAGTCATTGCCGTTGTCTCTTATCAGCAGAATAATATTGCATATTAATCACTGTGTGGGACAAGGATTTTTTGTCTGTTTCTTACTTATATAATTTCCGTGCAAATTGAGCTCATTATGTGATCACAATAATAAACTACACTCAGTAAGAAAATAAAACTGTTTTATTTTTAGTTTTAATTTTGATATTAGTAAGTTGTAACGATAATAATATATAAATATTACTTATATTAATTATGTGCATAAAGATTTTTTTACATTTTTTTTTCTTTCTAATACATATTTATATATAAATACGTATATATTTTTTTCCAGCAAGCCTTCCAATTAAGTTTATATTTTAATATTTAACAATTAATGTATTTTAATGTTACTTAAAATTGAATTTTTTTTATGCGATACATATATCGTCTACGCAAGTTAATTTATGAAATTCTAGAAATTTATTTGTGACTAATTCGACTTAGTTTTTATCAAATGTTTTATTTAACTTTACATCTGACGCAGTTACTATTTTCAACTAGTTTAAATTCTTTTTTTAATAACTTCCAAACGTTCCATGTTCCGTAATAAATTGGACAAATTTGGAACGAAGAGTTCGTTTAATATTTCATTGCAATTGATTCCGATTTTCTTTCTGTACAGAATGTGTATTAATTGTGCTTAATCGTTTGCCATATGTTCTGTAATGGTAACATTGTGTCAAATTTACCATGTATTTATTTTTGACTTTTAATATAAAATTTGTCGATGCGTTTATTTATGTTAAATTTAAACAATAATTTTTTGGAGATAATTTTATTGATGGATTAGAAATGAATTATTTTGTATGATTTTAAGTTTTTTAGTGCTATTATTTTTTGATAATTTCTAAAATTTTTGGAAATTCTTAAATTTTAATCTCATATAATATAATGTTGAATAAAACGTTTTGTAAAATTATTGTTTTGTGCGGGATAATTGCCCTTTTTTATAATCTATTTTTTGATTATTTATAATCTATTTTTTTATTATTGCTCTTATGCGATTTATTAAATACGATTGAAAATTTGTTTGTTTTCTGTTTTTAATATTATCAAAATGAGCATAAAATTTTAAATTACCATTATTAACTGTCATCCCCCTAAACATTTTATTTGCGGAACAGTTTTAATTTACTATTTTCTCCTAGATTTATTGTTCAAAATCGTTAAATTTGTTCCCATATATTTATTATTAAATTGAATCACTCTTAATAAAATATTATCACATGTATGTTTATTACTTCATTTACTAGTTGACACTCGGATTTATCAGCTATAATTGTAACGGTCTCATTAAGTAATTATTATTTTATATCACTTTTCGTTTGTATGTTATAAATTCTTGAACGGAAAGTACTAAATAGGACAAGTCGTCTTGCGGGATATCAGTTGTAACTGGAACAATGCTTTTATAGCCACTAACATTTATTGAAAGTTTTTCTATTATAAACATTAACATAATGCTTAATAGGCTATTATCTAATTTTAGTTTATTTAGAATTTTCACTGCTTTATTCGGAATTTTAACTATCACGTGATATGAATATATATATATGTATATGCGCTAGAATATTTTTAAGCTTTTTTTGTTTAGTTTTATTTTTTCTCTAATTAATGACAATTGATTTTCATGTTTACACACACACACTTCCGTCAGCTTGTGGCGACCGAATGATGTGAATAGGTTCTAAATCTAAATTTATCGGCGGCATATGGTTTAAGTAATTTCCGTTCGCCTTTTTATATATAATGCTGATAATAAAAATTGTTCCCTATGTCGAAGGTACGCGTTTGATTTTGAAATTTATACCGGAAAATATATTCGTTATTTTTTTTCCTGCTCTACTCTTTTTAACGTATTCCGCATACAATCTCAGCTGGTAGGTCGTGTTATTTTAATAATTTTGGCAATCGTTCAATATTATAATAAAAACGATCTGTATGTAGTGGTACAGCAGGCTCGTTCCAATCCAATTGGGTCTTCTTCGCGGAGATGAAAATGCAAACATTTTTAGCCCTTTCGAAAAATTTAAAATATTCTTCCCGTATATCTCTATCGGTCTATCTGTCTGCTGTTGCCCATTAGCTCTGAAATCGGGCAGAGCTTCTGGATCAGATTTTTCGCATTAGCTTGCAAAATAAAATAATTCTACGTAATAAAAATCATATGTGTTTTATATGTATATATAGTGTTTTCATGCGCATATATATATGTGTGTGTATATATATATATATATACTATGTCATATAACGATACTGAATGTATGATCTAACAATAGGTATTTTCGATTAAACTATAAATATTAATTACCGTATTTACTCGCGTAATTTACGCCCTCGCATAATTTACGCACCCTAATTTTTGCACACATTTTTTTGGAGAAATAATATAAACCATATTTTTACGTTATTAAAATACATTAATAGGTTCAACATTACTAGACAATGTTTAATTTCTTAGAAGTAAATTACCGGTACTCGAATTTATAAATGACCGTGGTGTAGTTACACCTATTATTGAATAAATATATTTGGTTCGAAATAAAGGTAACTGATTTCGCTTAATGAGTGTTTTGTTTAGGTGAGAGGTAATTTTGAAATATACACCTATTAATGCAGGTTGATCTGATTCCCCGCGTAATTTACGCACCGCCGTTTTTGGCAGGTTAAAAACGGCAAAAATGTACGTAAATTACGCGAGTAAATACGGTATTCCAAATATTATAAATAAAAATTCGAGTTTTTTGCATTAAAATTTCTAATTACCTGGAAATCAAAAACATCAATAGTACAAATAGTATATTCAAAAAATAGTGATTTCTGAATTAAATATTACCCAAAATTTCTTCCTTCGTCTCCACTTTATCTTAAATCCTCCTCAGTATTGGTATTCTGGATGAGTTAAATACGTCTCCTCTTTTCATTCGCAGATTTCATTTCCGTTTTTAAACATTTGGGATTGACATTTCCGCTTTGCTACAGTTTAAATATAAAATATTATAAAAAAAATAAAAAAGTGACGTCAGTCCATATTTTAACAACGATTAAATAAAACTTTTATCGATTTTTCTTCTCATTATTATTTTTAGATGCTGTACTACAAACTAGAATTTTACATTAAATAAAAAAGCCACACGGCTATTTTATCAACTCACCGAGATAACATCATAGCCACCGAACAGCGCCAAAACCATCTGCTATGTGTAGAGAAATGGCTTAAACAATGGAGAGTTTCAGTTAACAAATCAAAGTCCAAACAGGTTTTGTTTACCTTAAACAAAAGGCAAAATTTGCCGTTTCAGCTGAATGGGCAGACAATTCCCAACTCATGTGCTGTGAAATATCTCGGGTTACATCTTGACCAACGGCTCACCTTCAAGGATCATATTATTGCAAAACGAAAGCAACTAGACATCAAATACTGCAGCCTACGTTGGTTTCATCTTTATCAGTTGAAAGTAAAGTGCTACTATACAGGGCAATTTTAGAACCTGTGTGGACATACGGTATTCAAATCTGGGGAACGACGAGCATTTCGTAAATCTAAACATTATACAAAGATTTCAGTCCAAAGTCCTACGAGATATTTTGGCGACACCATCGTTTGTCTGTAATGATGATATACACAAAAACCTCTGCATTCCAACGGTTAAATAAGTAATTACGACCTTTGCTAGAAGATACTCTCATCGACTTGGGAACCACATCAATTCGCTAACAGCTAATCTTTCGCAGAATAGCGTACGATTCGGACGATTGAAACGACACATTAGTTGAACAGGAATTTCGTCGTCCGTAGACATTAATCTGCACAGCTCAACATAATCCCATAAATAACGTACATACAACCGACCACTGGGAAGCAGCGTTCCACCATGGTTTACATAAAATAACATTGCTACTTATTCTTCAAATGAACTGTATGCAGATAAAAAGGATAAAAAAAAAATCTTTGGTTAACATGTTAAAACTTCACTTATCTTAATATAATTAACACATTATTCGGTAATTGTTTTTATATTGTTAATTTTCTGACCCGGCTTTTATCTTTCGGCCAGTTTAAATCAAACTGTTTTATTTTATCCATGTTTATTTCTATAATTTCTACCTGTCTACTTTATAATTTTTCATGAACTTTAAAAGGACAATGGAGACATACTTATCGTAAACAATAGATATCGACAAGGTAAAAAATATGGGCAACAATTTATAAAAATCTTTCTTCTTCATTATAAAAAAAAGACCTGCCGTACAATAAACTCTCCCGTTATTATTCCAGAAATTCTCGTTATCAATACATCAAGAGTATTTGTTTCCATAAAATTTTGAACATTCCCAAAATATGTTTTGCATTTTTTATTGATTGTTATCTTTTTAGCCTCATCCTTTGTATAATTTCTCTTTAATATATAGTAGTGCCACAATTCTGCCAATTTAATTTTTTTTTTATACTTTCTATCTAGTCTCTTCTTAAGTGACATCTCATTTCCAACTATTCGCCATGTGCCGGGATTCACGTAAAAACTACTAAAGAAAATTTTGATTTCCAAATTTACTTAACAAATTTTTTGAAGTTTTATTTATTATTCCATTCAACCGGCGCTATTATTGACTTCAACTTTTATTATTTAAATTGAGTTTTCGTTAATTTCACTACACAAAAAGATGTCTAGATTTCTTTCCCCCGTTGTGGATAATAAAGTAGCATTTATAGTATCGGAGATTAATAATTTTAATTGCATAAGTTATTACTGATAGGCGGATATTATGGCAATGATAAGTGCTTATTATTCTGAAATATTTATTATTTATCAGGTTGTTGAGCATTTGGATTTGTTTATTTAAAATGTTGATAATGTTCTCCGAGTTTACAGTAAATTTGCGGGCAATATATAATACTTCATACGAAATATACTACAGGTGGATCTGCAATTTCACATAAAATATAGCGCGTAGGGGTCGTTGCCTTTCATCCTAAAATTATGATCCTAATATCTTATTTTGAATTGTTTTTAATTTTTTTATTTCTTTTTTACCGATATTTGAAGAAACAACTCATTTTCCATCAGATAATATTGCACGGTGTACATTTAGGCGCCTGCTTTCTAATCAGATTCGTAATTTATTTTGTCCGACTCAATTTTGTTTCAAAAACCACTCCTACGTACATATGATATTTGAATAGAATGCGCTTAGAAATGCTGATAAAATCTGATAACAAAGATATTATAAATGAAGGCGCGGAATTGAATATTTTCAGAAATAGGGGGTGGGGCTTACTATAATAATAAATAACAAAAAGTGAAAAATACAGATAATAACATTTTTACCGACCCATTCACTTTATCTATTTTATTTTAGGTGCGGCAGGATTGTCGATTTTTACATAAACTATATAATAATGCGCAAAGACTTCTAGTAGACTCCCGTTTAAATGACTTCGAATTGTCCGAGCAAAAGAGTGCATCCGATTTTTTCCGGATTAACACAGCATCACGCATGACCATATAGTTGGTGTTTTGAAGAATTTGTACCTCGGATTAAGAAATTTTTGAAAACAAACTATATTTATACTTATTTAATCTTTAGCATTTCCGTGTCTTTTTTATATTGTGATTAAGTGAACCGTAGTGTTTCTGCTTTTTACTGTAATAGTTTCGATATATCATTCCGCAAAAACAGAATAATCTCATAAATATGTTTAAGATAATTATTAATAAAATTAATTAGCCTATTCACTTTACCAGTAGGTGTAAAATAACAAAACAAAAAAAAAAAAAAAACCAAAAAAAAACAACGTTGTGCGTGTCTCAAGGGTTGTTTATAGACTACATTTGAAAGTGTAAAATTTGGTTCATGCTCATTTGCTGACACTGTACCGCAAACTTTTCCAATTATAAACATACATTGTTGCTAGAAGGTTGATAAATCGATATTAATTTTAAAAGGAGTTCGACTGTGTAGGTTGATTTTTCGGATGTTTAGTGTTGTGACCTGAAGACATATAAAGAAGTTTCGAAAATAATTAAATCTTAATCCTAAATTCAACGCGCCAGTTTCACAATTAAAGGAACAAATTGCTAAATCTAGGGACATTTATAACAGGGTTGTTGCTGAATCTAACTGGTCATATTGTATTAGAACACTTAAAGAATTACGACGGATGATTCGATTATCGAATTTTTCTCTGGACAAGTTATGATGCAATTTCGTGACGTCATTTTTTGGCTAGTAGGTCATTGCAAAAACATATATATCATGCAAATTGTACAAAGTTAACTTTGATCCATGTATATTATTTTTTAAATATAGGTGCAAAATTTAAAAGGATTTAATTTTACTTTTTTATACTCTATCTACTATGCATATTCTTACAACATACTTCATATAATATTTTAGGTTTCGAAAGAATTCGTTGTATATAATGTGTATATATATTTTTTTTATTCTATCTCCCTCAATTACGAGTATGAGTTTTATCCGTAAGGATAAAGTAGCAGCGCTATATACATACATACATGTATATATGTACACATACATATATATATATATATATATATGTATAGATAAATTATGTTATGGTTTTGTGTTATTTATAAATGATTTAAACTTTTGAAGTTATTTAGAAATAATATTACTTTTTTGGGCAAGGAAGCTACGTTTAGCAGTTGTAATAGAAATTAATAAGTAACCGTAAATTAAATTTATTGTTTCTGAGGTTGTTTTTTTTTTTTTTTTTTTTTGATACGATAAAAAAAACACTGCGAAAAAAAAACATAGTTAATTGAAATTGACTTTTTATTTATAGAAAGTTACTATCTAGAGGAGGGCTGTCCTGAGGATGTTCCTCTAAAGGGATTCGGGGAATCGAGTTTTATATAAATAGACAGATAGATGGATAAATAAATAGATCACGTGTGTGTGTTTTTTGTGCTATATGTGTTGTGTGAAATATCATTGTTTTTTTAAAATATAATTAAAAAGAAAGAGAGATATACTATAATCCAAATAACCTTTTAACAGATTAAAAATATTACGGCAAATTTTCATACTTTTTGATATCCTTATTTATTTATTTACAATTTTTATTTGTTTGTGGCAAACGCTAAAAACCTAAAATTAATACTGAACAAAATTTTAAAGAATCCGAATAGTAATGAAAAACAAATCGTTAAACATAAATTAAAACGAGATAAATAAAAATAGTACGAGAAGTTTGTTAGTAATGAACTCTGATAATATTAGACGTGTTCGTTTGATATTTCCCAAGTATATATTTATTTTTTAAAATTATTGTGAAATCTATGAAACCAGTTAATTTTCGAAATAGTTTATAATAAAAGGTTTAATATTTTCATAGACCATCGTGACATTGAACATATTTTCATATATGATTTACGCTACTAAAATGCCAGCTTACTTAATAATAGCTGAAGTAAAGTTGGCTTGGTGTGGCTCCGATATACAAATCTTATAAGGAAAAAATAAGTCATTTTTTTTTCTTTTTAGGGTTAATTTCCTTGAAATTTGAAGAAATGAGTGAATCATAATAAATGTTAAAATTTCGGATATATATGTATATATACGAGTATATAAATATTTCTTAGAAATCTGTCTCGGCATTTGAAAGTAACCTAGTTGATCGTAATAAAATGTAAAAATTCTTGAAAACTGTTTGCTATTTCAAATGTATACCGAACGTCAGACTAAATAATGTGTAATGTCTTTAACGGGCATAAGTTTTCCAAATGATTATGTGCATAATTAATGAGGTCATGAAACGCAGGGTGCAAATGGGATGTTGTTCATTACGTAATAATAGGAAAAAATAAGCATTTTTTTCAATCAAAAAAAAAAAAAAAAAAAAAGGAAAAGAACGAAAAAGGCATGATAGCCGAGCATATTAGTTTTTGTCCAGAAAAACAATTTATTATCGATCAAATCGAATATTTATTTCTTTTTATTATACTTTACAACGCCAAAACTATCAATGCCGCGATAAATATTTAAATCATTGGGAGGCGGTATCATTATAAATATTGTAAATGATTTCCATGTTTGACGATAGGAATTCACGTGATTCATGACCACGATAGGAGAATATGTAATTTTTGTTGGTTTGACATAGAAGTAATATGATATCAAAACTAACTTCCGTAGTTATATTTGGTTTACATGCGTTTATATTATGGGGGGGGCTTGTTATAAATTTCGTTTTTAACTGAAATGTCTTTTTTACGGTTACATTTTAAGTTTAGAATAGTTTTTATTTTGTAAAGCAATGTTTCGCTTAAATTATAAATAATAGATTGTTTTATCGGGCATTAATAATTTATTGATTTATTTTAAGTACTCTGTTTTAACGAAATATAAAAGAGACACTGTGTGTCTCTTACCTTCGTTATTATAGATTAGAATGTATTTTGATTACGAGGATATTATTGGTGTAACCTCTCTAATAGAGGTGTATGATACTGAGAAGAAATGTATAGAAAAACCGCAAATATTCCGGATGCGTTCGTAGTACTGTGTTTTAATTAGTTGCGGTGGTGTATAGGTTATGTATATAATATCCCTGTTACTTCTGCAGGAAGTTTAGAACACTATATGAATGTATAGAATTACGTCGAAATTCAATATGTAGTCTATGGTGTCGTATTTACTTATATATATTACTTTCGGAATTTCTTGCTACTTTAAGTTTTCCTTTGTGAATGTCTACAAGTTTTTTTACAGAATCTGAGAAGTAAAAATTTGATTAAAGTTTAAATTGAAGTTTTTGTAAAATAATTCTTGAGAGTTATTGCTAAAATTCAAGTCAGCTATTAAAAGACGTTTTTTCTTTCGCCGTGTTGAAATTTTTACTCTGTCGCTGTTTGTAATAAAATGTTCGGTTCAAATTTGAATTATTTTTTCGAAGAATTTTTTGATTTAGGATGTATTGCTTAATAATAAATTCGATTGAAGGTCCAAAATTATACTAGTATATATGTTGGAAATGTTATATTGAAATTGTTTTAATGTCATTTAGTTACATGCGATTAAAGTACTACTATCCGATGTGACAAGTGTTGAAAATGCGCAGGAGCGCAACTTCCTTTAAAAATAAAAAATTAAAAAAAAAATCGACAATTGAAAATTTTAATAATATTCATATAGTTAAACTGGCTGCATTTGGTTTGCATTATTTCTAAAATTACCTTATATTTGTAATTTACGTTAAACTTAAATCTACGAGTAGTCCACTCTTTTTGAATTGATGGAATTAACAATTTGCCGGCGAGAAATTAAATAGATAATTCCGATGTTAAAGAAATTAAAATAGTGCTTACTATTAAAATATATTGTTCATATTATTCGGTGTAGGACAATTTGGTAATTGGAAATATAATGTTATTATATGCTAAAATTTGTATTTCGCGAATTTTTAAATTCGTGTGCAGTAATGGATAAAATTTAATAAAAAAAAATAACAAAAAAACCCAAAAAAATACTAAGTTTGTATCTTTTAATCAACGAAGAAACCAATTTAAGAATTATATACCGCGGTTGTGTCTTAAGTTACTTCAGAAGATATTGTAATTTTTTGCTGTAATTTTTCAGTCGTTTGAACCACAACCCTGTTTTAAAAAATTACAAATAGTACTTGTATAAATTTGTTTTTACAAATATGTATATGCTTTCTTTTAATTCGTTAGCTCGATTTCGAGCGTTAAGAGACTACCCATCTGTACAATCTAGTTGTATAAAATAGGTGGCGTTCTTGGCAATTGCTATACGTAATGTCAGTGTACACGCAAGAATACATTCGGAATTGATTGTAAATACAAATGCAGCCCTTGCGTGTCTGCTATGTACTAACTAGCGCGCATATGATGGCGTATATGGTGAATTACCACTTCTTTCCATAATATGTATATATATATATATTTATTTATTTATGAACTTTCACATAAATTTATCACAGTCGCTCACCGTTTATTTATAAAAACGATGTTCTTTTAAGTAGTTTCTGCAGAAAATCATCTACCAGCATGTGTGAATAGAATTTTTAAATCCGCTTGTTTGACAAAATTATAAAAAACATTTTTTTTTAAACGCTATAGAGAGGTCTTTACTAAATCTAAGCAGTATACTACTCTAATCTTGAAGGTTATTTTTTGCGTTCAGAATGTGAAACTTAGGTTTTCCTCTGCGAAAGTCAATGATCTGTCGCAACACCGAGGTATTTTACTTTCATTACGGGCCAACCGAGGTTTACCGCGAATAATGTAAGCTAAAAGTGGAGCAATTAACCTTTTTTTTTTTTTTTGTTTTTTGTAATATTTTAACAAAGTAGTTATAGTTGTGCGAAATTTTCACCGCATTTTCCTGTATCGTAACGAGTTGGTAGATTACATTTTCGGTTTCCTAGCATCGATGCAGGTCAACGCGTTTCTTACGTAAAAATCGTTATGTAGGTTATATCTGTGGGAATTTCAACAAGATAAAAAGAATAATAATAATATTAAAGTTCATTACGAAAACAACGATTGTTACGAAGTATATTTATTTTTTCATTTTCTGAATTGCCGTTAACCAGTTATATGATGAGGAGCTATATATATGATAATGTGTCGACGTCATTGTTGAATTTAATTTCGTCTCATTAGGTAGAAATTAAAAGAACATTCGTTTATAAATTAAAAAATATTTCAAATGTATCATCACAGTGTTGATGATAATTGTAAGAAATAATTTTACAGATGTGCGTGTATCAGCGAATAGCTTCGCCTTTTTTTGAAATGACCTTTCGAGTACAAGTGGGTATTTGACATTTCTGAAATAATTATAAAGGGGAAAAAATTTCCAGAGCTATCTTGTTCTTGTTATAGTGGAAATTAATGATAAATGATATTTTCTCGCGAAAGCATTTTCCAAAAATTAGGCTTTTTTATATTCACCACAATTAAATAATTACGAAAAAGAAAATAATGTAGTATACTGTACCCTTAACATTCGCTTGGAAAATGTTTTGAATTTTTTTTATTTATTTTTCTGCATGTCAAAATCGCGAATATTAAGTCTAGTTTTTTATAGGATACACGGAGTTACGGACCGAGGACTTCCTTTTGTATGAAACTCAAAATAAGTTTTTAAAAGTGTGCAAGAGGATATGAAATTATATGCTAGGTTTTCTTATAATATAAATGGCGAGTTAACTAAAAATATGCAAAAAAAATAAATTTAAAATAATTGTATTTATTGCTTGAAAAGTAATAGACTGTCATTTTTTAAAGTCCGTTGTTATAAAAAATTTAGACAATTAAATATTGAATTGATGTAAAGTAAATTAAAAATTTTAAAGAAATATTTGTTAGTGCTGCTTTTTATGTCACCATCTAAAAATAAAAAAGTCGCAAATGTCAATACAGTTTTTACTGAGCCGCGAGCATATGTAACTCAGAATTTTACTTTTCATAAACGGGGCGCTATTTTTTCGTTCGCAAATATTCCGAATGTAGTGACTGAATGTTAAGGGTCCACTGCGTGTATACAGGGTGAGTCGGAAAAACCGATTATATTTTTAATTTAATTAACCCCACGATAAAGAAACGCGATAAAATAAATATTTTTCTTACTAAAAATATTTTTCATTTCTTCCTATTTCATAATGTACCAAAATTATTTTTTTTAAATTATAGAATTTAAATGAGCACCTATATTTTCGATGCATTCTTTCAGTCGGTTTTTTTCAAAATTGATGAATACTTTTTGACACATATATGTACCTAAATCTAGCCGAGTTGATTTGCGCATCTCTAGTTCCTATGTGATAGGGGATACCATATCCTGCTGGTACCATGTGTGCTTTAACTGTTGTCTACGCTTTAAGTCATACAGAAGAATGCTGAGAATTTCATGGAAGAATGGAATTACAAACGATTATATAGTTAACAAATTAGATATACAGTTGAGCCTATCCGAAGTAATTAGACCAAGGTTTCCCAACCTTTTTTTCGTCGAGCCTCCCCGGATTATAAATAACATTTTCAGCCCCCCCCCCCTTTAATTTTTTCATTAAAAAAAAAAAACGCACATTGTTTTATTAAAACTTATTTATTTTAATTCTAATTGTAAGTTATAGAAAATTAACTTTAATCAAATTTAAAACGTTTTTTATCGAAATAATTTACTATAATTAGAGTACTAAAGAGATACTGGAGTTTGCATACTCTGCATCAGTTGGTTGATTCTAAGCTTTTGCCAGAGCTATCGTCAAGTTACTATCGACGGCAAGACGATTTCGCTGCTTAGTTTTAATTAAAACCAGAGTTGAAAACCCTACCTCACATAAGTAAGTCGAAGAAAACGGAATAAGTGTTCCCAAAGAAAGAGAGGCGACTTTCGAATTAACAAGGAATCGTTTGATCCGAAATTTCTCTAATGTCAAGAGATGGAAGAGTTATCCTTCTTGGTCGAAGCGGATTTCTAGAAATTCTTCCTGAACTTCTTGTGGTAATTTGTAAGACATCGACAACAAATCGGTTTCTGGTCATATCCCATATTGGCGACTTTGAATTAATGTCTCGATAGTATCGGAGAAATTCCGTCTTCCAGCGCTTGCAAATGAGTTTGTATTTTCAAACCTTCGTTCAGTTCTTTTATTTTTAATTGCTACGAATAGCCGAGAAAAAAATATTATTACTTTTCATTCTAAAGTTGAAGCTTTGATATGAAAACCCCTTAATATAATCATAGTTACTTATTACAGAGTACCGTTTCTGTCCTGAAGGTTCAAGTTTAGCTGATTCAAGGCATGAAACTCATATCAGTCAAATAAGCCAACCTGCAGTGAAATTGTTCATTGTTGAACATTTGCAAAAAATCTTTTTTTTCTTTGAACTCAAGAAAGAGAATGGCCTCTTCTTTCAGTTTATAAAGGCAAGCCCCTATGTTGCCCTTAGACAACCAGCGCACTTCTGTGTGTTGAATCGTAAGGACCCTGTGATCAGAATCAAGATCCTCGCAAAGTAAACTAAACAATCGACTGTTCAAAGCGCTACTCTTGATGTAGTTTACAATCTTTATAAAGTCTGACGTAATTTCTGTGGCGATATTTTGGAAGCTAAAGTTTATCGATGAATAACACAATTATTACACACTATCGCGGGATCCTTTTCCCGGAGTTTTTAAGCTAAGCTCGATCGTACACCTATCGTTGCAGGGGCATCATCTGTGCAAAGTCTAATGAGTTTATTCCAATCCAAATCATTTTTTTTCCCCCGATGAAATCAGATATTGAATTAAATATATTTTCAGATTTAGTGCCATCAAAGGTTCGAAGTACAAAATCCCTTCTTCAATGTGATCTTCACTGACGTAACGAACATAAACTATTAACTGTGCATAATTAACGGTGTCGGCAAATTCATCACACCTAATGGCAAAAAATGCCGATAATTTTACTTTGTTGATTATTTGTGACTTTATGTATACTGCAATATATCATCGATTTATTCGAAAAAGAAATCGACTTCATATTTTGCTCGGATTCTTCTCTTAAAATTGATTATGCGGCTTTTAGGGCACATGGTTTGATTAATTCCTCGCCGATAGTGTGATGAGGTTTCTTTTGCTCTACTGTTAAATAAGCTATTACAAATGAAGCTTTGAGAAGCTGTGATATACCTGTGCGATAATTTCCCGATTTATCCAATTTCATGCGTTTCAGTGATTCTGCTTTAGAAGAAAAAAACCTCTTTCGACTTCTAAATCAGAGTAGAATGTTGCTGCTTCAAATGACTTTCAATTTCCACATCCACCGTACTCGCCTGATACTTTTCACGCTTATCCCCATTTTAAACGCGATGTGGATGGAAAACGTTTCGTAACAGATGAGGAGGTCATGGAGACAGTAAAAAAGTTTTCCGCCAAATGCACCGTCAATTTTACCATATCGATAAACTCGTGACCCAGTATGATTTTAATGTTTTCAGAAATTGTGTCGAAAAATTTAGTATTCCTTCTAAATTCTTTAGTATTTTTTTGCATAATTTTTGGAAACCTGGAAGGTCATTTTCGAAGGTATTTCACGTTATTCATTGAACGCCCATCGTACGATATTTGATTTACGCGTTAAATTAATTTTTCTTTCGAAAATGCAAACGTACTCCGCCCCCTTTGACATCTTTCTACGCCCCCCTGGTTGGAAACTGTTGAATTAGACGGAGCTTCCTCAGCTTCTTCGGACATATAGTACAGGATGTAGATTCGCTTGAGCGCTATATAATGCTGGGTAAAATTAACTGGAAAAAGACCAAGAGGCAGACCACGGACACGTTGGGTAGATCAATTAGGAGCAATAACTGAATTGAATCTACTTAAGAGGCGGTATTGACTGCCCAGGATAGAACGGCCTGGAGAAGTATAGTTAGGAAGTCGTTTTCGTATTACCACGCCCTTTAGAGAGCAAAAGAAAAGGAAGACGCTTTAATTCGGACACAACGAATTCAGTCAACATTTGTCTATAGCCCATTCCATTGACAGTTTCAATAAAAAAATAGGACCAACCAGTCCATATTGTACGACTCCCATCCAAACCGTGATTTTGGGCGAATAATGCGGTTTTTCATGTGTTATCTGTGGCTCTCGTCGCTTCAGTATCTACGTTTTGTTTATTTACACGGTGCCATTTAAGTGAAAATGCGTTTCATTTGTCATCAAGATTTTATTTAACGAAATCTCTCCGTTTTCGACTCTGCGAACCATCTCTTCGCAAAATTGCTATCGAGTTAAATAATCAGTAGGACGAATTTTCTGTGCGATTGAAATTTTAAACGGATGAAAATTAAGATCGATATGAAGAATTCGGCACACAGTTCCAGTCGATATATTCAAATTGGCGGAGTGATTTGAGTAGAACGGCGCGGACTATTGATCATAGATTGACGAACGCGTTCAACGTTTTCGGGGCTCAGTACGGTTCTTGTGGTGGTATCCTTCGTTGTTTTTTTTTATTAGCATCAGCTTTTTAACCAATCTTTTGATAGTTTTTTTCCCGTAGGAACAGGCTTTTTGTTTGCGATTTTAAAGCGTTTACGAAAATCGGTTTCTATGGCAAATACTAATTATTTTATGCAATAATATTTTGATCATCATTCATTTGTTAGTATATTGCATAAATCAGTTAATTTACATAAAACTAGAGTCAATTTCTTTCGTACGGATAAAACGTGTTCCGCATGGTTCTCAATGTTGCCCGAGAAATACAAAAGAAGGGGGCTGATAATTTTTGCAAAATATTCTATCGGTTCTTCAGTGGTTTCTGTGTAAAACGGCAAACCTTAGATACACGGATAACGTATATTCTTGTTGTCATTTAGCGATAGCTCCATTAAAATTATATTTTAACTGTAATAGAGATGAAAAATCCGAAAAATGTTTTTATTCGAATCTGATTTTAATAATTGCAAACGGCCTCTGAATTAAATTTGAGGGATGATTTTAGCAAAGCTAAATATCACAGCGAGGAACATAATCCGCGAGCATTAGCTCTACCTGATCTTAAAACAAGCGTAAAAAGGTTTCTGACGCCAGTACCTTCTTTCTTGATGTAGAAATTAAATATCCTTACGAAATCTCTGTTCAATCGGTCGCATAGTTTTTACATGAAGGTGTAAGAGACAGATTTGACACTTTTAATGAATAAAGATAAGATGATGACATCACTTATTGTTTCCACTTGTTGGTACGAGTAACAAAATCTTGTTTTATGTTTTATCGAGAAAGCGGATAAAAATTTCAGACCGTCAGAAAAAAATTGCCTAATATTTGTTTTTCTTTTTTTTTTATTTTTTATACAAGACGTTGTTTTGAAATAATCTTGCTTGACGTTTTGTTCGGGTAGAACTAGTTCGAATCTCGCTGCTGCACATCGTCATTTCGAAAAATTTCACTTGCTCTTAATAAGTGCTCGTATAGTTGACACCCCCCCCCCTACCCGCCTCAAATGAAAAGGAATGTTATCGTGTAACATTAAAATTACATTAAAAATTACAAATTACTTTCTAGAGGTATTAAGAATGAAAATAGCTCCAAATTGATGACATACTACTGCCCCCCCCCCCCCCCGATTCAGACTGTCATTCATTTACCCATTCTGAATGAACACTTACTAGCCAAGATATGTCTACGAGTGATGCCTAGTTTTCAAAGCAAACGTTTGGATATGCCTCAAACGAATATACAACACTATCTTAAATTACTACTACTTGTTGTACTGGAATTAGATCAATAAGATTGACATATTTTTCATGTAAGTGGTAACACGTTTAAAGTCTAGTTGAGTCTATTTCCGACTTTCTTTTTAGACGCGTCTCGGTGGTGGCAGGATTGGTCAGCGTTATAAGTTTAAAGTTTTCCGCGAAGTTCTTCAATAACTTTTCCATATTTACCTTGCTTGTAAATTCGCTTGATCTTAAATCGCTGTCCAGGGGCATCACGTGGAGGTTCCTAGCCATTCCGACATATTTGATAATGAAGCGGCTGATTCTCTTTCCACTTTGTCTCTTAAGAAAAATCCCATCCTCTAATCTCCTTTCGCCGCTTAAAAGTTTTCATTTAACAGGCTTTAGTCGGATGTATACGGTTCTCCTTTTTCTAACGATCACTTCTTTTATCTGTGTTCCACCTAGTCTTCATGCTATGCACCAGGCCCGTGCCCAGAATTTTGGAAGGGGGGGGGGGGTGAAAATTTTCTTTGCATATTTATTTCATAAATAAAAATACATTTTTCACTAATATTCATGCTATTAATAATTTCCATCATTTTGATTTATATATTAATAATTTACATAAATGAATTACCCCGTATATGAACATTAATAAAAATTACATATGTTATTAATTATACTCGTAATAAAAAGTTTTTCCTTAAGATATTAATGAAGTACCTAAGCTATTTCAATTCTCATGGGGGCGGGGGGTTAACTCCCAAAACCCACCCTGTGGACACGGCCTTGCTATGCACGGTTTCTTTTGTTTCCCTCACTTCGCCGTTCTATTGCGTCTCCATAATTGCCTATATTCTTAAGCCAACTTTACCACCACCCATTTCCGTCTTTTTCTGGTTTCCTCCATATACTCTGCCCTCTCGATTTAACGAAACACTCGTTTTCGACGCTGATCATGTGTTCTTTGAGTGTTTATTTCTTTCGATTAATTTTGTTTTACTTTATATTCCAATTTGCTGAGACTCGCGATCTTCCTACACTCCTTATTGCTCTATCCTGTGTTTTTCCCTTCTTTACATGTTATTATTTTTGCTTTTTGTTCTTTTTTATTAGCAATGTACAGTCGGATTAAAATATAACTGACCCCTTTTCTTTTTAATTATTTCTGGATTTAATGAACCCCACTCCACCCAAAAAAATCTGTAATCATGATGATAATTTCTCTATTTGACGACGTCTAATTTAAAATAGAAAATCAAAATAGGCGCTTTCGGCGTATTTTCGATTTTTTACTTCGATAACGATGCCCGTGTGATTCGCTCGTTTTTGTTCCAGAAGTTTGGATTTCAAAAACTGTAATATTATTACTATTAATACACAATAATAATAATGGTAATACATAAATAAAGCTGGCCAAAAGCCCGAAAGCCAGGCCATTAAAAATAAATAAATAAGAAGTAATTTTATTATCTTTACTTTATCCGAACTTACAGTGAGCAAAATTGAAATCCGGACACCGTGTAAAGAAATAAATATGTGTTCTAAAAGGGAGTAAAAAGAGCTGTTACAGATTCGGTGTTTTTATCAGATTGTAACATGAAGCCTGGGGAACAGAAATGCTAAAAAAATAAACCGAAAAAATAAAAAGAAACCTAATGCCGAGTAAAATTATAAAAAAAACTGCATTTATCTAGGCAAAATTGAAATCCGAACACAGCAGAAATGTTGCAAATGCATGCACATATAAGACAGTATAAGGTCGGGTTTCTCAAAAAAATGAGTAATAATATACACTCCGTAATCGCTTATTCATTTTGCAACAAAACGCGCGAACTGCAGCATACTGTGTCCATTCTTATGTGTGAATTAAAACGGTGAATAGTGAAAAATGTCGCGTTCAGGAAAGAACACCACGTGTGAAATACGTGAATTGGTAATTTTGAATAATGCAGGCGGTAAGTCAATCAGGCAGATCTCAGAATTGGTGAACATACCCAGAAGTACGGTTTCCGATATTATTTTACGATATAAACGGGAAGATCGAATTGAAAGTGCAAAGTATAAAGGTGCAGCAGAGAAGTTAACGGTCTATGACCGGCGTTCTATCCGTCGAGAAGTGGAGAAAAACCCCCTCGTAAGTGCACCTAGATTACACAGTCGCGGGAACATGGTACAGAAGTGACAGCTCAGACGGTACTTAACGCAATTCATAATTTAGGATATAATTCACGTACTGCACGCTGTAAACCTTACATCAACGAAGTCAACCAAAACAAGCGCTTTCGGTTTGCTGAGAAATACCTTTTACACGATGAAACGTTCTGGCATGATGTACTATTTGCGGACGAGTCCAAATTTAATGCGTTTTGCAGCGATGGCAAAGTAAAAGTGTGCAGGAAGCCCAACACAGAATTGGAACGGAAAAATCTGAAAACTACAGTAAAGCACGGCGGTGGAAGTGTAATGGTGTGGGGCGAATGGCGTGGGCAATTTGGTATTTGTGGAGGGGAACATGGATGCGAATATGTATATTGACATTTTGAGGAACAACTTACACGATAGTGCTGAGAAATTGGACATTCGTCAAAAATTTAAGATGTACCAAGACAATGACCCAAAACACAAAGCATGGAAAACATGCATGTGGTTATTTTACAATTGTCCCAAGGTACTGGAAACCTCTCCACAGTCCCCGGATTGTAATATTATTGAGAATTTGTGGGATTATGTCGACGATAAACTCCGCGAACGGCCAATTTCAAGTAAAAAACACTTGCAGGAACGTGTATCATAGAGGAATGGAACAACATCCCAGCCTCTTATGTCCAGCGTTTGGTTGCATCGATGCCATGAAGGATGAAGGCCGTTTATGAGGCTAATGGTCTACACACCAAATATTAAAACTAGTAATTTTTTGTGTTCTTTTAAGTTTTTTTTACCTTTTTAGTGAGATTTTTCAGTTCTGTCCGGATTTCAATTTTGCTTTCAGAAGTACAGTTTTTTTCGTAATTTCATTGTTATCGCGGTTTTGTAAATTTTTTTTTCGTTTTTTTTCCACGTATGTGTTTATGACAATGTATTTTTTATTTTAGTAACAAACCATGCACCAATACATTCCTTCTTAACCTCCTTATAGACGTATATTCATTTCTTTCGACGGTGTCCGGATTTCAATTTTGCTCACTGTAATTTAAATTTATAAAATTTTATTCCAGTTGCCGAATTTATTATGAAATCTCTCTACGCTTATGTGTACGCGCCTGCTCAGTTAAAGAATTATTTCTCATTGTGTGCGTGACGTAACTGTCGCCGTTCTTCTTATTGTCCCCTGCTAAGCCTAAACGTATTCTTCCTCGTACGGAAAAGCGTATATTGGATCCGTGACATCGTATTTAAACAAAAAAGCATTTTCAAAAGTTTTTCGTTAAAAGGCAATGCGAATCTTAATAATTGGAAGATTTATTTTGAAACTAATACGGGCATTTCTTAAAAATTGTTATTTAACGTTAAAATATTAATAATCTACCATATAAATAATTTATGTAATAATTGCGAATAACGAGCTATATCGATTGATGATATAGTTTTTTTTTAGCTAAGATTTAAGTAAAACGTTAAGCATTGAAAAATTAATATAACCATTTTTATTTTAACAAAATTGTTTCTTTTCAGTTCCATACGGCACACTTATATTTCGCTTCAAATATCGTGAAGTATTTTCGTATACTAATTTTAGTCGTCAGCAGTTTTTCACATATTCATAACACTTATTAAAACTGTACTTTTGCTTCTTTCAAAAAAAAAAAAACTTACTATATTTTTAAACTTTTATTTCTAGATTAATTTTCATTATTCTTCAACGAATTACAAATCGAAAACGAAACAAGAAAAACATGAAATAAAAAACCAGTACAAATCACCGGTGCGATTTAAAACGTAATAAAACACGAAAATTACAAAGTGAAAATCGAAATAATCATGTTTATTACTACGGGGTCGTTATATAAAACTGCCGCCTTTATAATAATATTGCCTTTTAATCGGAAATAATAACGTGCCGTTTCATCTCGTAAAATTCCATCCTATTTACATATGACGTCATAGAACCCGTCTGTTTTTTTGTTTTTGTTTTTGTTTTTTTCGTACTGCCAGAAAGAAAGCCTCTCTACACAGTATAAGCGACAAAATTTCATATTTTTTATTACCAGGAAAGAAATGTATGCGTAACTTTATCGTTTTGGTTTATAAAATTTTACAGTAGCAAAATTGCGCGATAATTCTCGTAAAATTCGTGAGTAAACCAGCGGACGACTAATTACCGAGAATATGTCGATCAGTTATGTTACATCTCTGGGGGGGGATAGTGTGTATAAAGTGCATCGTCATTAGTATAGTATTGAAGTGTTGCCACCGCCATGTTTATTTTTCATGTTAAAGAGATGGGCAATAAAAAATGGCGGAAGGTAACAACGTCTAGTTTGAATTTTTAATGTCTCGTGTCAAAAAAGAAAATATTATTTTTGATTTAATTAAAAACCAAACGGAATTTATCTTCTTTTTACGATTTCCCGACGTAACCGTCATTAAAAAATATACCCTCCGAGGAGCAAGTGTTATTCGGAATGTTTTTAATTTGAACTTTGCGTTCATTTCACTGTTAGGAAAAAATAGAGCTTGCCTGCGAACTTTTTCTCCCTGTAAATACATTTTCCTGATTTTCTTGTTTATTTATTGATTTTTTTTTTTCTCCCTTCAATATATTACGATGGTTTGAAGAATTATTTTTCGGCGTTTATCGAATGCAAGAATTTTCTTCCGGCCATTTTGCTCGCGCGATAGTATTCTAAAGAGTTCCGAAATAATGTGAACATCTGTAATCAATATGACAGATTCAAAGTTGATTTCTGGTGATGGTAAAAAATGGAGGATTTATATTGAACGTGAAGAACTAAGAGGGAATTTATATCGTGTACATTATGCATACCGCACTAGTGAGCGCCATGAAAAGAGTGTGTAATAATATATTTACCGCTGTTTGTTTTCTGTTATATGTAATACTTTATGTTTGGAATAATGTTCAAATATATAGAGCAGCAGGTGAGTGGCAAAGTAAATCGTAATAGAATATAATTATGAATTTGAGGCCGAACATGTAGTCGTCCGGCTTTCGCTGTTGGTGGAGTAGTTCTTTCGAAATACAATTTCTCGACGAAGCAGTGTAGGTAATGGAAAGAAAAGGCAGATTTGCCGAATCGGGACAATCTGGATTAAAGACAAAATCTAAACTGAATTGAAACTAATAAAGATCAGAAAAAAAAAACTAAACTTCATTTTGTAATTCTTGTCATTTCCAAAAAAAAAAAAAAAAATCATCTTTTCCAATGGTTTCAAAGTGTATTTATTATTATTGCTCTTCCTTATTCATTTTTTTCTTTTTCATCTTTCTTTAGTCATGTGTCGTCTTCGCCGTTTATTTGTCACATTCTTCAATTTCTTTTCCCTTTTGTCGATTTTAGCCTCTACTATCCACTTTATTTCCTATCCCGTATCCTTCTCCGAGTATTTGCTTTAATTTTGCCCTGTTACTTCTCGCCATCGTAAGCCAACAGCCCATTTGATAACTTCATTTTTCTCCTTTCGTTTTCTCTGTTCTTCTAGTTGTTACCTTTTTCTTAGTAGAATAGATAGAAAAATTTTAAGTTTTACCCTTCCCACGAAATAAAAATATATTATTAGTAGCAGTCGTTGGGTCAGTATTCTCAGTTAGCCAGCAGCCATCGAGATAAACAATGAACAAAACTTTGCAGCATGAATCCCAACGGATTGCGGAAGCGAGATATCTTTTTTGTCGTTTTATTTTCGATTTTTTCTCTTTGGAAAGGGGGTTTCGTTCTTATTATTTTTTAATTCGTCTTGGGAATTTCCTTTTACTGTTCCCAAAATTTGTTTTTCTGCGTTAAAATAAAGATACACATTTCTAAAAGTTGATGAATAGAGCGTAATAAAAGAGGCCAAATGTTTACTTCATCAATCGTTTTCCGTGTAATTATTGTAATTATTATTCTTTTATATTGTTTTTTAATTATTAATTTGTTTGTGTATGTAAAATACATACATACATATATACACACATACATACATATATATATATGATAGGTAGATATTGCATATAGATATAAATATTAACATTTATCCACTCAATATCCGAGTAAGGAATACCAACGATAAGGAAAAGAGTTGATGATATAATAGAAAAGGGAACGGTACAGTTGCGCAAGTTGGAGCATCGGAGCTGACACGCCGCAGCTCCAATGCTGCCTACACAGCTATGACGAGTGATCCAGTGGCAAAGTTAAGCCAAGACAACCAGGCAAGTGTGTTATAACTGGTGCATTTGCAGGCAAGAATAGACTTATAAGGGGGGGGGGAGAAGAAAGGAATTCGGATAATGCGGCAATTGTTAATCAAGACCACATTCGAAGCTGATATTGTGATGTTTGATTTGTCGATATACAAATACAGTCTCGTATGTGTCTGCCTACTTACATCAACCAACGCGCATATGGTGGTGTGCATGTTTGCCATTGCCTTCCACGCGATCATTAGCGATTAATTTAATTCTCATTTTTGTAATAATTTCTGTCGTCTCCGGAGATCGAATTCAAAACTTCCGTAATGGAAGCCGAGTGCTCTAGCAATCAGACTGTCACAACGATTCTAGAGCACTTGACTTCCGTCCCGGAGGTCTTGAGTTCGATTCCAGGCGATGACAAGAAATTATTAGGAAAATTAAATTAAACAATCGCTAATTCACGGGAAAGGTAATAGCAAACATGCACATCATGGTATGCGCGCTAGTTAGTATACAGCGGACATACACGGGACTGCACTTGTAACGCACTAAATCAAACAATCACAATATCAGTTGCAAGTGTGCGTGTACACTCGCGTTACATATAACAATTGCCATGAGCGCTACCAGTATCTGTGTAACTGGAATGTACAAACAAGTGGTCACGACCCCGGCATCGAATAACACGACTTAGGAGACATGAATACGGACAAGTTAAAATAAATAAATTACGAAATATAAATACAAATACAAATGTAAGCGAAAAAAATCAAACAAAAGAAGAAGAAAAAGGAACAATTCGCTTTTTTGTTAGTTCATCTGGGTGTACGGAGGGACTGTTCGAGATTGAATGAAGAGAAATTAATTACATTCCTGAACGTTGACCGAACAATAGAAATCAAGTTAGAGACAGTGTTGGCGCCTTCAAAAACGCCTGTCGTAGTCGCATTTAGTCTGTGAATAACTTTTTCTTCAGCTCAGGCTAACTCCTATTTCTTTAAAATCGATAACAGGCTTTCGATTGCTGAAATTAATTTTACCATTATTCAATAATTCTACTACCGAAAAAAGTATAATTTTCCGAAGAGATTTTTTCGTTGAATTTGCATCCATGTGTGCTCGTGAAATTTAAAAGGAAACTATTATATGCTGGTGAGGATAATTTTTTTTTTTAACTCGTTTATTTCACATCTTTTAAATTTGAGCCATTTCTCAATGAGATAGAAGACCAACTTTTTCTTCAGGGGATTTGTCTACAGTAACGATACAAATTAGGTTTTTTTTAAAATTATCAATAAATAAATATTGTTTTTTTGTTGTTTTTTTAAAAAAAAAGCAACTTATTATCTCTCTTTTTAGACGATAATCAATCAAATCTTGTGATTAAAATTGAAGACACTTCTCGATAAGATAAAAGGCTATTTTTTCGTTTACATCGATTCTTCTGCCGTAACAGTATAGGAATATGCAATTAGTTTTTTTTTTTAAATTTTATTTATTTATTGTATTTACAAGTCGCTTTTGGACTACGAGGTCATTAGCGACTACGGTTTTACAGATAATTATAAAATTTTATATTGAATATTTGAAAATGCGCGAAACAAAAAATAATCAAAAAAGTCATCTAAAGGCCGAGGAAGTTAGATCAGTTGGAATACTGAGATGTCTTTGAGGAAGGCTACGATTTTTTTACACTTCTCGGCGTCCGAAAACATCTCTGGAAGGCCGTTGGTAATACCCGCTTGTTGTCTGGCCTGCTGGTAGTGATTACACTCGATCAAAAGATGCCTCACCGATATAGGCATGTTGCAGCGTTGACACAGGTTGGGCGGTTTTTTAGATATAAGGAACGAATGAGTCAAGTTTGTGTGTCCAATGCGGATACGAGTTAGGACACACTTTTTTTAAATTTTGTGCTAAATAAATCTTGTTTCTTTTATAATATCGATTTGGTGTATCACTATAACAATTTAAATTCATAGATGGCATTACATAAAAGAGTTTTTCTGCGTGGTATCTAATCGTTTTAAACTTAGCAGAAAAAATTAATTTCTCTAATAACAATACTAGAAAGTAGAAAATAAAATAAATGGTAATTTAAAAAACAAAAAAAAAAAAAAAAACCTTTTTATTAAGATTTACAAAAAAAAACAACTCATAATTTTTATTAATAACTACAATTAAGTTAAACATATATGCGTTTGTAAAAAAAAAAAAAAAAAAAAAACGCTACCTTTTAAGTGAAGTAAAAAGCAAAAAGTAATCATTTTTGAATGATAATTGAAAAAGAAATTATTAAACTAAATATAATAGCGTACCGCATAAATGTCTAAATCGTCTCGATTATAGTTTAGCAACTTCTTAAAATATTATTCGAGGATAACTCCAACTTTTTATTTTTTATAGTGCATTTAAAAAGAACATAGTCGATCAATAAAGTATAGATTAATTTGTTTTGTTTCGTGTTTGTTTTTTTTTGGTTTTTTATTGTTAAAACACGTTGAGGCCGAGTAATTTCGCGACTAAATTTATAGCAGATATTTTCTTATTCTTATTATTACTATTACATTAAAAGATACAGGCTCTGGCTGCTCAAACGGGTCATGCGGGGAACAGAAGGGATACTAAATTGAACTTGAGGTTAAGAGAATGAAGGAATTGGAACGCGCTAGATATTTTCTTGCACTACAGAACTTGTATTTATAAATTTTTTTTATGTCGATTACTAACTACATTGTATTTATTTAATTTCGTTTTTATGTTTTATACATTTGTTTTTATTTTGATCGAATTCATCTTTAATATGTTTTTTTTTTTTTTTTTTAACTTCACTTTTGACTATTAGCATGCTATGTGCTGCTCGAGAGGTTTTTTTGTAAAGATTATACGTAAATAAGGAATAAGAGTGGAAATCTTAGCACTTATTTGTAGTTCTGGAAATTAGAAAGAGTAGCGGGGAGTCGTAATTCAGCACGAATATGGGAAATCTTGGAGCACTGCAAAAGGATGTGTCGAATGGAAATTAGAATGGGACATACGTCACAGGTAGGTCGAGGAATTTTATTTAGAATATAAGAGTGGGAGATTATGGGCAGTATGAACAGTACACAATCGTTGTTACAGTGCTACTTCTTCGGTTCTGTTGATTCGAAGCGATGGTATTCTACCATTCCGTAGTCGACCGAATGGAACGAAGTTTACTTGATGTAGAAAGTTGTGGAACTGTTGTAAACAGGGAATAAAGAATCGGCGCAAATAGGAGAATCTAAGTTAAACTGAATTGCGAAGTCAACAGCGAGTTTGATAGCAAACAGCTCGGAGGAGGAGACAGAGCTGAAAATATTTGGTAGTTGATAACGTACGATATTTGTCTGGTTTATAACGGCCGTGGAATCAATGGAATCTGATTTAGAGATCCATTTGTGAATATAGTTCGATATCAAATTTCGGAAATGAGTTAACTACAGCAGGGGAAAGTTGTGTGTACTGATACGGCGAGAGATTAACGTGAACTGAACAGTTAGACCACGGTGGAAGAATTGAAAGTGTTTCGTATTATACAGTTTTTGAGAAAGTTGATAATTGATGTGGAAGTTAAAACTTCGACGATATAACATATAAAATGGAAGTCTCGGGAGATTTAAGAGGCAGAAATCAGTGTTAAAGATTTCAGATGAATTAACAAATTGTTAATACAAAGTTGCTCTTGCCTCAAGATAAAGAAGCCAGTCGCCATTGTCGCATACAAAGCTGTGATCGTTTGCTCCGGTAATGCCGAATAACATTTAACACCTAGACCGAATTAGCGCATGATAGATGCGAACGAGTCCGTTGATCTATACTGTAGGAGGAATGTGATAATTTTTTAAGAAGTTCATGTTTTTTTAAACATGACTTTTTGAGGGTATCTCTGTACGAGCACACCGCGGTAATTTTTGATCGAATGTTAAGTCGGAATATTATTACATATTCAGATCTTGGTACTTGAATACCGTTGATATCAGTTTTAAAATCGCAACTGCAGTTCCTCCGTGTATTTGGAAAAAATAAAAGGCGCGATTTTGGTACACAAAAAGTTGCGTTCGCCCATTTATGCGGACGATTTACTGTACGTTGTACTGTGTGTTTTGTCCGGAAGAAACATTTTTGGTACGTGTTACATATATATTCGTAGATAACAAAGTCTTCAGCAATCGATGAACATTCCAACAGACAAGGATAGGCATTGTTTGTGATGTGACGTTTATAACTATTTTAAAGAGGGGGTTGAACTGAGCACTGGGAAGAAACTCTATTTCTTATTTAGAAAAAATTCAACTAGTGTTGGCTTAAGTATACTTTGAAGTAGCACTTGATTAAGAAATGTCGGGTGACCACAAGTAATCGTCCACAGAATTCGATTTTATGCGGGATATTCAGACTGTTGCATATTTCCATACCGTGTCAAAACTGTTAGAGAAAAGTGTGAAAGGATGGCTTTTGTTGCAAAGTAATCGTTTATTGTATTTTTTAAGAGTAAAAGTTGTATAGATCGTCCAAGACGAAAGCCACGTTGTTCTTTACAAATCAAGTTTCTGCATGTCTAGAATTGATAGTTCTTTTTAATAGTTTGCTTCAAACTTATTTTAAGCATAAACCGTCCAGCGTTGAAGGAGTTTTATTAGGTTTGAAGTATAAACAGCTTTCACGCTGGAGGAATCTCCTCCTATTATACGTCCATATCTTGTTAAATATAAGTGTAAAAGTTCTCATGAATTATTTCATCCAAAGCCGGACGTGGAAAGTGAATATAAAAATTATCAGGGCCTGTAGTTACTAGCCTCTGGTATATGTAATGGACATTTTACATGCGTTTACCACCGGGAGAGCTGTGAGAAAATTTTTCACATATGCGAAAACATGTATCTATTTATTGAAATTAATTCCGGTACCTAGTGTTTATATTAGTTGTTCCAAATTGTTATATTGATCGAAAAATCATATAATTTATCGGGATGACATTTTTTGTTGTAAATATCAGCGATATAATATAGTAAACCGTTTTCAAGATTCTGTACACGTATAATGTACGAATTTTTACTATTCGACTTTTTTTATCGTTTCGAATATATAATTGTGTGCGTGTTTTCTTTATATTTAATCATGATAAGTATGTAAAAATCCTCAACATATACAAAATATGCACGAAATGTCCAAAATATGCATTTATATGCGCTATTAAATTAGTGTATTTCGAATCTACCACAACCCTTGAAACGCCTAGATAAGAAATATCAAAGCATTAGCTGCGAGCAAAAAAAGAAAAAAAATACGCATTATATGCAAAATCCGAATCCTACCCATCGCCAAATAATCTTTTAAAATTGAAATTTAAAATATAAAACAAAATGCGAAAGCCCTTTTATAAAATAAACAAATTATCGTTAAAAATTACTTAAACTCCCTTTTAGGTAAAAAAAAAAAAAACAGCAAAAAAAAAAAAGAAGAAAAGTATGTCCACGTAATAGCTCTAGTGAAATTGTTGAAGAAACCAAAATGTATCTGAAACATGTGCATAAGGAACGCTTTACAGCAAAAATATAGCCGGCTTACAACTTTATAATTAGGCCCTCGGGGCGTTGAGAGCTCGAAATTTTTGAAAATAAGATTTCGTTTCCGGGCATGTGATATATCGATCTCGAAAACAAAACCGTCTTTTATTTCCTTAACAAAACTTTCGAAGTTGTCGAAAAATTCCAAAATGTGCGAAAAATGCCGTCGTGCTCTCCTCTTTATGGCGCCAGTATTGCAGTTCAAAATTTTGAACAAACTTAAAAATATGCGCGTTCTTATATATTTTTTTTAGTTTGAAGCATCCGGGATTCCAACTTTAAAATTAGGCCCTCGTCGGGGCGCCAAAAGCTTGAAATTTCGGAAAAAACTTTTTTCTTCAGGCGTGTGATATAGCAGTTGAAAGGTCGCGCTGTTTTATAGAAACTAAATTATATTTCATTATTCGATTTTAAAACTTTTTTTTACTATTGAAATCAAAAATATTTTCTAAAAATTTTCCATTTTCGTTGTGCCGTGAGCATAGCCGAATCTGGGAGGAGGTCGTCCTTGAAATTTCGCAAAGTAATAGCTAATTGGATTAAATGAACTGATTTTTTTTTAATTTTTTTTGGGGGGGGGTCTCGGTGACAAAGAGTATTTGACCCATGTTCGATAAGAAAGAAAAGAATCGCTGAATTATTTATTTAGATCCGTATACGGTCAGCTATAGCATCAATGAAGGATACAAGGGGAGCGACAACAGATAGCGAAGGAAAGGAGAGAACAGAAGCAGCACTATAGGGAGCACAGGAATATTAAGTCTCAGAAGTTGCGGGTAGAGAAGGATACGTTCAGACGATAGAATGGAACATTCGAAAAGGATGTGGTTAGAATTACATTCGTGGATATCATTGGGAGGATGTAGCGGACAGTAAGGAGAGTCTGAAAGTGAAACTTGATAGCGTGATGAAGGAGCAAACTATGATCGAATTCTTATTTATGTTTCTTAGTTACTAAAAAAAAAAAAAAAAAAAAAACAAACGTGAAATTCTGCAGAAATATGCGTTTTTCCTTGCAGTAACAAATCTGATGACAGCGTAAAATAGCATAGTAAACGGTTTATTTACCATCGCCAAAATTCTAAATGAGAAACGCCTAACCACATGTTAACGTCTCCTTCCAACTTACTGCGTTTTATGATTAACTTTTATTGTTTGGAAGTTAATAAAAACTGTTGAGAGTGAAAATTCTGTTCATTATGAATATTCTTAAGAAGAAAATTATATACTTGTGTAATTATGTCTAAATAAATTTGCTTTATTTTCTATTCGTAATATTAATGAATTTAAATGTAAATAGAATAATAATGTTGTGCGTGCGGCTAGATATTTATTATACACATCTAATCAGAATTATTTGATAATTTATAAATTGATTTATATAATAATGTGTCGGATATTCAAGTAGAGAAATGGGCGAACTCAAATTGAGAGCCGCATTACTATTAAACTTCGAAATAAAATCGCGAAAAAAGTGGCATTTTATTTTGCAACTATAAAGTGAATTATTTTTTAAAAGTTGTTTATAATTTCGCATTTGACAACTAAATTGTATTTTATAAATATTTACACGATCTGTACTATTTTGTAAGACGGTGTAATTAATTAATTTTTTTTCTTTTGTTATTACATGTAAACTATTCAGCTTACATACTTTTAAAACTTTTTGTATGTTTATTTTTTAATTATCTGTGAAATTTTGTAGATATTCATGCGATCACAATTTTTCATTTAAAAATGGTAAAATGCGGACGATAGCTTTGTAATGAAAAGCAGTTTATTGTAATAAAATTGTTCTGTAGGGTTGTTGATAAAAACGTTTTAATTTAGTCATTTTCTTTATAATCGATAATCAAAGAGCTCATTTGCGTTACGTCATGGTTTAGCGTAAGGTTACAGTTACAGTATTGACGGTTTGTTAAATAGTGACAATAGATTTTTTGTAAGTGGTTCAAAAAAGTGCTAGGTACGGTAAACTGTTGCAAATTATTAACTGTTACGATAATTGTTCCAGTTACACTTTTGGTTCCAAAAGTAATGTGATGAAATATGTTAAATATATGTATATATATATATATATTTTTTTTTTTTCCAAAAATTAACGTAGTCAGTTGAAGTTTAACTTTCTAGCAGGATTATAGAGAATCTCTATCGTCCGGGTAGAGGGTCCAGGGGATATTTAAATTTTTTACTTTTTTTCCGCTGTAAATTCTTTAAAAAATTTCCATCTTATATTAAAAAAAAAAAAAAAAAAAAACCTTGATCATTTGAATATTGAAAATATACGTATTTACTTATCGATATGAATTTGAATTTTTTATTTTAAGATTAATAAAATTAAACGCTCACCAATCCCTTTATTCACTCTAGCGTCCGATTAAATTTCCTTAAAAGAAAAAAAACATGTTCTTTTACAAAATTTTCATCATGTTAGCAAAGGAGGAAAAAGAAAAAAAGAAAAACTACCAGAACATAATAGTCTCGGAAATGTTATCGCAGAGTAATGATGGCGCCTGGTGCAAGTCTGATAGTGATTTTAAGAATTTGTTTCCAGCATAAAAAGCTAGTGGTATTCATTTTCAATACATCCTGTTATGTTCTGAAGTTAAGACTTCCCTTTGTTTAACATTTTTAAAGATCTCAAGTACTGCCGGGATATTGAATAGATAATTTTCGGGCACGTGTATGCTTTAGGCGCACGTAGTTATCGCATGTACACACCATCATCGCACTGTTAGTTGCAGGAAAATGATAGTAATATATGAGATTTTAATCGATTTACAATAAACGGGTTATTTATAAATTTGTTAATTCCTTTTAAACATTTTTACGTATATTTTCGTAGTATCCACGAATCTCTTTTTTTTCTTTGTTAGTAGTGCTACGTATGTTAAGATACATTTTAAAAACTTTGCGCCTTCTTCCGTACAATAATTTTGTAGATACGGTTTTTAAATTTGTAGTCTTATTTTATTCTTAAAAATCACGAATTAGGTGTCGCTCTAATAGATTTTAACATGCAGCTCCGATTAAAATTTCCTAGTGAAAATAATTCGATATAACTTTTTATAGCCTTATTTTCTAGCCTACTAATTAATAATAATTATAATCAGTAAAATTTTAGTAGTTGTTATTCTAGCGTTTCGTTTTTCTCTTTGATTCGCCAAATTCTCTCTAGAGAACCTTTTTGTCGTAAGTTCACATCTTCTTTTCGTTCGTTCGTTGTATATTGCATTCAGTCATATTAACCTTCAGCAGTTTTCAGGATGCTTATAGAAAAATACTAACACCAGTGATACGGCGTATATCGAAAACGAAATTTAAATCATCCTAAGTGTTATTACTATAATTAAACACCGACGATAACTATCTTTTTATCAGACCAAAGTCGATCCTCTATTTACGCTATATCTTACATTTAAAAAATACTGTCGCTTTAATTAAAACAGCAAAATAATAGAAATAGAAATCATTTTTATATTATTATAATGTATGTGGTTTGCTCGAATCAACACACCGGATTACTACGAAATAAATTTATTAAAAAAAAAAAACGAACGAACCACAAAAACACAAATTAAAACATGCAAAAAAAAAAACTTTCGTAGTCGCGGACACGTACAAACTAGATTTACCGATGACTCAGCGTTTTCGCGTCGTCTTGGTTAATTCGATGTCGCTCAAGCGCGTATCAAAACTGAACTAAGCTGAGACCATCTCAAGCCTAAAGAAATTTATTTATTTAAAAAAAAAAAAAGGGCTATCTCACTTCTATTTGTACCAATTCCGAAAGAATAATCTGGAAAAGAAAACTCCAGAAAAACGCTTTGAACACCATCTACCTATAAAAAAATGTTTTTTCTTTTAGTAACCAAATTTCCCAGAATTTTTTTTTATGTGGTGCGTTATCGCCTTCAATTCGTTTTTCGCCGTCCGTTGTTGAATTATTCATTTTTTTTTTTTAGTTTTATACTTTGTCGCCACATCACCCCCTTCCAGTGATGTAGTCATGATAATACTGCTTGGAAACGATAAGAAAACGCACTTTTTCCGGCTAGAACGTCTGATATTGTCGTCGATTTTTAGTTTGTTGTCTTGTTGGTTATCTCACCATAATCCCTGGTTTCTTCTCTTCGCGTTCCACGGAGCTGTAGGCTGGCTTGAGACGGCTTAGCGACACGTCAGTTGCGGATCTGTACAATGTAATATGGCATGAGTGCCGGGAGACACGATAGGTAACGGTCCCTCATAAGGTGGCTGAAGCGGTCCTCCTTTTGGTGCATTTCGGTATACGAAGACATAAGAACAGTCTTTGAGGTCCTTGTATACAAAGAACGACTATTTCGTATGTCTTGATGCTGCCGTAGGCTGCAGTTCGGCAAAACGTCGTTTCAGGCGTATAACGTAAATTGTTGGATCGTCGAGCTTGCCTTCGGATTTCGCAACTAGGAATACTCCGGGCAATCGCATCGGCTCTCCGAAAACTAACTCTGCCAAAGTTACTACTAAATCGTCTTTCTATGCCGCTCGCATGCCCATGAGTACTGTTGGCAGACGCTCCACCCAATTTTCGGTGTCTCATGGAACATTATTGCAGCTTTCAGTTGTCTGTGTAATCGTTCTATGATAACGTTTGCTTTCGGGTGTCTGGCACGCGATCCGATGAGAATCCGAAGTGCACGAAAAATTTCGCTTTCAAATTGCCGTCCTTTATCGTTCGTTATTCTCAATATGGAACACCGTAGCGAGTTATCCGGTCGCTGTAGATAGTTTTCGCCGTGGCGTCAACTGTCATGTCCTCCATGGGAAAAGCTTCCGGCCAACGGGAAAAACAATCGATGCATGTTTAGACGTTACGATAATTACACAAACTCTGGGATGCGGTCCGGCAATGTTGATGTTCAAGTGCTCAAATATTGGAACTAGCCAGGTCGTAATTTCCAAACGACGCGTGCGCACGCCAGTGTATTTTGCTGTGTTGGCATGGAATGCATTCTCGGGTCCATCTTTTGCAGTCGATATTAAGTTTAGGCCGGACGAAACGCCGTGCAATTAGTTCGCCGATGCCCGTGTACCAGGATATGAAAGTCCGTGCAAGGAGTTAAATACTTGCTGCGGAACGGCTTTGTGGCAAACGGTCGTAGTACATTGTTTGTTGAAGCGTCACGATGCAACATCTCATGCGTACCGGGGACAGTCAATTTTTTCAGCTGCAACAAGCTTTCATGTCAAAGTAATTTTTGGAGTTCCTCGTCGTTTTCTTGTGAGCGCTCAAGTTGACCGAAGTCGATGCTGCCAGAGATAACTTCTATGCGTGACAATGCGTATATTAGTAATACGTCTATACCGGATCTATTTTCGAGAAAATTTTCTTGCCCGTGAGACTTTGGGGGAAAAAGTCTTGAAAATGTGGTACGGGGTAACGGTCCGGTATAGTTCGTGAACATTTACAGCTCTCTATAATCGCCACGGGGATGCCATTGGTCGCCCGACTTCGGCATTAAATGTAAAGCTGATGACCAGCTGCTCGAAGATGGACGTGCAATATCCATCTTTAGTCTGGAACTCTTTTTTGGAAATTTCGAGTTTATCGGGTGCTAGGCGCCGTGGCTTACAGTGTTGTTTTAATATGATGTACCATGTTGCGCTTAACATTGCTGGACACTCCGCCGGGTCGTGTGAAGTTGGGAAAATTGCGTAAGAGGCGATGAAACTGCGACTCCTTCGGTGATCATGGCTTTAACTTGAGGTAATGTGCAATTCTGAACTGGTTGACTGTACGCGGATCGGCTGGTAATTCTGTTGCAGAGACGCTTTTCTCGGAGGCCAACTAAAAGTCTCTGTAATGAGCGAGGAAGTCGGCTCCGATAATCGGCTTCGGCACGTTAGCGATGACGAAACGCCACGGGAAAGACCCCTGTGAAGTCCCAGATTATGCGTTAAGTTTATTATACCATACGTTGCGACCCCTGATCCGTTCGTCACATGAAGTTCGTATCAAGAACATTGATGTCGTTCGTTGACGCGAATTCTGAGAAATATACATAACTCAGCTCTGGTATCGACTAGAAATTACAGTTTTGATTGCAGAACGAAGAGTCGGCTCGAAATTGGGCCGGTGTCATCTTTAGCCGAATCTAGTGACTAGCCTTTTCCGACGGAAAAGTACAACGTTTACGGCATTTTCCGGCATTTGTACCATAATTCGCATGGTACCAGCAATATCCATTCTCAGTGGGCGGATCTAGAGAAACTTCGTCTTTGGAGCTGTAGAGACAACAGCGGCTATCTCTTTACGAAAGTTTACCGTAAGTTAAGCTAATTTTTCTTCAAACATTACCTCAAAGCTGCTGGATGTGCTGCTCGATGTGTTGGGAGTGTTGACCTCGAAGACGCTTGAAGAGAATCCCATAGCGTCGGCGAGGTCAGCTAATTGATTTAATTTCGTGTCCTTTTGTGTTACAAGGACCATTTGCATATTTTTCGGTAGATGCTCAATCCAAATAGTGCGTAACATGGTGTCATTGACTGCGCTACTTTCTAACTCTTTTACGTATCGAAAGAATTCTGTTATTTATTCGCCAAGATACATTGTTGCTAAAATATGATCTTGATTAGTATAGTTATCGGGGAAAGCTAGAATCTTTGTTTGCGGAATAAATCTCGTTCAGGACCATGCGGTAAGCCAAACATTTCTTAAGCAGAAAACTATATAAGCCGAAAATCGGTTCTTTTTTTTTTTTCTTTTTTTGTTTTAACTCGTCCGCAATGATGTTGAGGTGCATTGTCTCTTTAATTATAGAATTACTGTAGCTTGAATATTAGAAAGAAAAGAAAACATAAAAAAAAACAACAACAAATCCTCCATTAACATTTTTTGATTTAAATCCAGATCCTTTCAAACTGTCGATCATCTTGTTGTTTCGAAACTGTAAATACTGTTAAATGATGTTCGATATTCTGTGCCACTCTGTACTTAGCTAAATATACGTTCTGTTCTGTTCAACTGCAAGTAATGATATATTTTTTTTTTTTAAAAATCGGACCACTGTTCGATAACTTAAAAGGAGATGAGCGGCGCAACTTTTCTCCTGTTTAATTATGCACAAAATTTGCCGGAAGTTGTTTCCTTTCTCGCTACTTCCATCATATCTGATTACTCTCATCACTGTGTCGGTTTTTTTGAGATGTCTTCTACAGTTTTTCTCATGTGCAAATGGGTGACCACCCATAAACGATCATCATTTGAGACGCTTTTACTACTAAACCATTTGCGCCAAACGAAAACAAGAGCGAATGATGATGTAACGTTATTCGTGTTCGAACGTGCACTTTCCGTTATGGGTTTTCCTAATGGAGCAAAAAATTTCGAATGACGTTGTTCAAATTTCGAACAGGAAAATCGTAACGTAACGCTAACTCATCCATCAAAAAGGAAAAAATACGATTTCTTGAATAATTTGATTTTAGTTTGTGTTAAAAAAGTAGAAATTTTAACTCTCCGCTTACGTAAAATATTATTACGCATTCCCAGTAAAGTATAGAAAATGCTTCACTTCATTAAGACATCGCTTTAACTAAGTTTCTTTTTTTTTTTTTGTAGTGTTACATTAATTTAAATATACCTTTATGTAAGAAACCGTTAAAAAAACAAACCGTCCTCCCCTAATTCGCTTAAGTCACCTCATTGGAATACATAATATTTTAAACACGATTTTTATTCTGATCTGAAACTAACTACTACGGAACGACATGTTAAAATCGTCTTTTTGAACATGTATATAAGACATCTGTGAGCGAAGACTTTTTAAAAGGTCGTTCAACCAATTGACCTCTGCAAGATGAATATTAACCAAAAATGAACAAATAGAAAAGTATGACGACTTGAATTTCTATGATAATATTTCGATATAACTTTTGATTTAGGATAAATCTAAATTTTTAAGCCAAATTATAAAACCTAAAAACCCCCATTTTATGCCTTTTTTTTTTTTTTTTTTTAATTTTATTTTATTGTACCGGGAACGTTACCATAAACAACAGTGATTTCAACTTAAATTTAATATTAAATTAGTGTCTCCAATGAGACACTGAATTAAGATATAAGAACTCTGTAAATATACGCAGTGGCGGCTCGTTCATGTGTTCACATTCGCACGTGAACACCCTGGATTCAACTTTAAAAAAGTAGAATCCAATATTTTTATTTATATTTATTATTTATATATCACTATTAGTAAAATTAATGTTAAAAATAAATTGATTTTACATTTTTAAAAAGTAATTAAGTTTTGTCCGGAATTCTTTTAGTGTGAAGGCTACTTGTAGCACGTGCGATCGAAAACCGTGTAAGTACAATGTAGTAGTGTGTCAGAAAGATAAAAATGATGATGTTGTCTTAGTGCATGTGTTACATCGACTTGATGGAGCACACTCGAAGTGTGAACCAAACGATAGGCGTTGTTCTTGCAAGATTATATTTTGTAGGTGGGCAGTACTTTAATGAAGTGAATTTGATTATAAACAGAATCAATCGATAAATTTTCATAAAACGATTATATGTTTACATGTTTTTACTGTTTATAACCATATTTGAATTTTGAAGGAAATAAAGTTTGATTGGAGCATATTTATGTGCTTATTTTTACTTTTATTTTATAAGAAAAGTGTATTACTGCATCTATATTATATCGATTGTGTTATTGTGTTGCATACATATACAAGTTAGTACAATATTGTACATTTAAAAACAGTTATGTGTTTAAAATTACCGTGATTCTATTTGTCAACATTATAATTTCCAAATATTGAAATCCAGTAAAAATTGGTCATAACAGCATACCAATTAGCTTTTAGCTTTGAAAGATTTATGCAGATGAATTTAACAAAAACATCACCCTTAATCTTTTTCAATGAAAAAATGAAATTTATATAAACAGAACAGATATACCGTTATTTTTTGTTCTGTTTATTTTGTTAGTGTCAACATGTAAAATACTTATTATAAGTATAACATTGATGAAAACCTGTGGTAAGACCATTGCAAAAAATACTAGAAAAAGATTACTATACTTATTTTATTATAATAAAAAATTGAAAAATTACAAGTTTCTTCAAACGTAAGAAAATATCAAACCACTTCCGTTTTGGTACAGCTTTTTTTTTCTCTTACTCTTGCTTTATACTGATTTAAGTTTTTTTATTATCATACTTTTATGCACAAAAAATAAAGTGTATTGTTTGTGTTTTTGACTAAGAAATATTTGCAGTTATAATTATAAATAAATGATTGCTTATTCAGCGTAATTTATGCCAAAATATTTCGTGTCATTTTCGTAACGAACTGTTCATTAGTAGTAAATTTTGAACATTAAAAAATTATAATGCTTTATTTGATATGGGATATAACGACCAGATTATTCAGCTTTTTGAATGTTTTTATAATTAATTTCTGCTGTATCTTATAATTTGTCATTTTATTATACTCTTGTTGGTGAGACATGCATTATGTAAAACTGATGATACTGTTCAAAATGTTGGCTGAATATTTTAGCATAAAAATTTAATTGTTTTTCTTTTTAAGCAACTTCAAAATAATTGTAATAATTGATAAATTAAAATAATGATAAAACATAAATATTACATAGACTTAAAAAACAATAACAACCAACATTTTGCAAAATTTTAACTTTTGTTTGTTTTTAATGTAATAAAGATTTTAAGTTTTCGTGGTGTTTGTTATTAACCAGTTGTCGATTTTTTTCGGTAACAACAGTTTTTCGACACTAAAATGAATTAAAACATTTTTATGTAGCACAATGTGTGTGAAGACAGGTTAAATGCTTTAGCTATGTTATCAATTGAAAAACAAATGTTCCACAATATTCCTAACTTTCATGAAACTGTTATAGATTTTTTTTCTTTAAAGAAAGATAGAAGAATAGATTTAATTTACAAGACTTTTAACTGAAAATTATTAATATGCGTGCACACACACAGACACATACATACATACATATATATTAATTACAACGTAATTCTTAGGCTACCCCCCATTCGAAAAAATGTCCCAATTTTATGTAACGTTTGTTATATTTTATAGGATTTTTGTTATTGTTATTTAAAAAATGTCGCAATTTTATGTAATGAAATATGTAACGAAAAATGTAATGAAAAAATGTCTTATTTTATATAACGGAAGTTAAATGTTAGAATAAGATTTTTGTGGTTATGTTATTTTTTGTGTGTGTTGACGCCAGTAAGAATTACGTTGTAAATTTTGATCATTTTATAATACAACGTATAGAAGAGAAAGAGACAGAAATGAAAGCAAGAGGGGTCAAGGGGCACAGCCCCTTGCGAGGCCAAAATGGCCGAGTTTATATATATATATATATAGTTTTTGATAAATAGTTTTCAATAAATATTTGTGTAATATTTAATATATTTAATTGTGAACTTCCACTTCTGTTATTCATGAGCCGCCACTAAATATACGATAATAACTAACTCTAGGCATATAATAACTGAAAACAAAGAATTGATATGTTGGAGATACACCGTGTGTGAAGCTTTTCAGTTGTTAAGTAATAATTGGGAAAGCGTCCTGCCTCCACTTCCTTTTCAGTCGTCTCGGCGGATTATCTGGAAGTCCAAATTAATACATTCTGTTGATGTTGGGATTACTGCTATGTTGGAATTTATCGAATAATTTTTGATATTGGTGAACATAAGTCTCTCAAACAAATGGAACATTTAAATCATTATATAATGTTGCGTTGGATACGTAAAACGGTGCAGACGTAATTGTACTAAGTATCCTCGACAGCTGCTGCTGAATTCCGTTAAGGTTACTTCTACAAGTGGAACAACCATATAATTCTAAACCATATCGCCAAATCGGAGTAATCATGGTTAAATAAATACGTATTTTCGTGTTTAAATGCCGACCCGTGTCCCAATAATGGATGCAATAGTCCAGCGCGGGCAGCAACAGCCTGTCGAGTTTGTGCCACATGGGGGTGCCATGGAAGCCTCTAGTCCAGATACATTCCGAGATGAACTTGTGGAATTACTTTATTATTAATGTTTATCGTTGGACATTCAGTTGTTCGGTTTGTGAATGTAATATGTCGGCGGCACTTACCTGTATTAAAGACTATTCTCCATTGTTGAGCTCACCTGACTATTCGGTTTAATTGGTTCTGAACAGAAATATTCGCGTGCGTAGCATCCTTATTTGATGCGATAATGGCTATATCATCAGCGAATGTTGCTAGTATTGTTTGATTACAAACTGATGTAGAGCAGATGTTTAGATGGAATATAATAAAGGGAATCCCAATAGACTACCTTGCGGTACTGATAATACTTTATGCTCTTCCGAAAATTAATTCATTTTGACAACAAATGTTCTATCGGTCAGATATGTTTAAAGTAGGTTTCATTTCGTTTATATTGTTAATCATATCGATTTTTATATTGCCTCTTCTAGCGGGACATTATCAGTTTGCATTTTATCACTATTATTATTTCCATCATCTTCATTGATTAAGAATTCGAAAATATTACATTTAGGTGGAACATAGTAGGATTGACTGTTATCAGACGTAGTGGTTACCATTTTTTTTGTTTATCTTAGACACGTATTTTCGTGTTCGGGTACTTGTGTTTAGAATGTTGTCGTTTTATTGCAAGACCTTGTACGGATTTTGTTGTTCTTATAGGGCTGACTTTCGGAGAAGATGTTGGCGCGCAGTGGCACTGGCAATCAATTGCGACCGATGACGACGATGATCGTGTATGGTTGGTGTTGATTGAGTTTAGATTCGTTGGGTTGTTTTTGTGATTCAGAGCGGAGCATATCGAAACTGTATATGCAACCCTGCTAGCTAGCAAGTCCCCCTAAACTACACATTTCTGCTATTATTGTTACATGCAGTTTTGTGTCTTATTGGAAATTGACAACGAATTAGACGAGTGAAATAGTTTCACGTGCCCGAAGTGGCTGCACTGATAAAATGCTCGTATGTAACTGCCCACTATATTTGTTGTTAGTATCTGTGACAGAGTCCTGAAATAACTACCTACGATAAAGGTTGATGTAAACAATCTTACCGGCTTTAAAAAGAATCATTGCTAAGATTTTTAAGTAAACACAAGATGGAATGGGCGAACGAGCTAACGAGCGAAGAACACGGGAACACAACTCGATACTCATAAGTGATCTGTTTTTTTGTTTTTGTTTTTTTTTTTTTGCTTCTAAAATGTAACGTAAGAATTATTCGAATAATTAAAATTTCTCATTTTTTCAGTTGCTATAAAAGACAGCATACGAAACATAAATTACTTGGACTTATACTAGAATTAATCGACGAACTCTACTTCGATAAAAACACTTATTAACAAAATAAATAGAGTTATAAAGTTTGAAATAAAATCACAAGATTGTTTAAAAGTAACTCGCGCGCACATGTTTATGCCTAAATCCACTGCAGGATGTAGACATTCCCCGATGGAACAAGTTGGCGTAATTTCCCGATCCTGGCTGAGCAAATTGGAAAATACATTTTATACCTACTGGTAGGCTGATTGTGTATGCATAATAATCGGAAAAAAATCCATAATACTTTTTACAGTATACAATAATACTACAACAGCTAAATAAAGTTAACAAATATTCGTGGGCAGCACATCCGATTCACTGTGGAGAAATAGAAATGAAAATTTTTGTTTTCATATATTATATATATATATATGTGTGTGTGTGTGTTTCTATATATATATATATATATATATATATATATATATATGTATGTATGTATGTATGTATGTATGTATGTATTCCCCTTGACTGTAGTTATGATAGATTGATCTGAAATATATAATAACCAGATTTTTATTTGAATCAAGTTTTAACTGGCCATCAGTATTTCCGCACATATCGTTTTAAAATGTACACATAACAGATTTAGGAGAACGCGTACATACTGTGGTCTTACAAGATAATTTACATGAAGATTCAGCAATCAACTTCCGTTACGTAATCTCTAGATCTTTATTGAAGAATGTAAGAATTACCTCCAAAGTAAAAGAGTAAAATCTCATAATCAAATAATGGAATAGAGTGTTTTTGAATACATGAGACCAGGATCATATATCATATATTGTAGCATCTTGTTTGAAAAAAGCCTTTTCGGTCATCTTGGATATCGGTAATATTTATGCAATCAGTACATTTTTTTTTCTCTTTTTTTTTTTTTCTTCTTTTTTCTTCATTTAAATTATAATTTTTGTTGATAGTCCTTTCTGTTCATAAATTTCCACTAACATCGTTATAATCTTTTTATTTATTGAAATTTTAAAAACATCTATAACTTGATTGTATGAATTTTAATAAGATGTGGAATAGTACTTAAATATAACCGCATATTTTAATTATTTAACAATGGCTTATCGAAGTAATTAACATTTATTTCAATTATTATTATCTAGAATGCACACTTTATGATGTTGATATTAATTCGACCTTTAGACGTTTTTTTATTTAATAATTTTGGCTAATATGCATGTATAATGAAAACGACGATTTATTTACTTATTTATTTATTAGCCGTTACAGTACTATAAACGCAGCGTGTAGTATTTATAAACATTTATATTAATACATTATAACTAAAATAAACTAAAACTAAAAGCCCATATCCTGAGCAAAGCCTCAACTTTGCCCGTTGGTTCCGGGCAATTCTTTCGTATTGTTTATTATGTAAAAATTTTCTATTACTATTAATAATAACGATTTAATATGTAAACTAATAAGTGTATTTTGTTAGTTGTTGCCTCCGATCCAATGGGTGAAGAGATAATATTTAATACGTAGTTCGTTTTGTTTTTATTGTGACTCATGATTTGGGTCAGCAATGCCAATGGTGATCACTTTTGACCGGTGTGGTATAAAACAAAGAAATGGCTGTATGTAATTAACAATATGTAAAACATTGACTACTCCACGTAGAAATGGAGCGAGCTGTGCGGTTAAGAAAACATTTTTCACAGATATTGTTTATATTTACTAAGCTTTATTTCAATCCCCGTGCAAAATGACTTCTCCGATAACGAATAATATTATTGGGCAAAAGTGACATTTACGATTTTAAATTAACGTCTTTGTCAATTCTTACTGGTGTGTATCTTGATTCTGTGTTTGGTTTCATGATAGATTTCTAGCAGCACGGAAAGAAACGACCACATGATGTGTCTCGGACGGTTGTACAATCCAAATTTAACAACTGGGCTATATTCACATATATTCCCGAGACGGTGACTTAACGGTCATTTAACCTTTCTTTCATGACATCGTTTACGACAGAGATGTGTTAGACTATACTGCGAGTGTGTGGTATTGTTTATTTCAGTCGTAAATAAATCGTTCGTGTAAACACATGTAGCTGTTTTTTTTTTTTTGGTTCCTTGCAGGAGAGAGCTTAATCTCACAATCGCACTGATTTAGTTTGATTATGTTTATTTTATCAGTATGTGTATGCTGTTTATATTGGGTTCTTAGAGCGTTTAAATAATATCTTATACAATGAAATATACATGATTCTACATTGGGATTGTCTGAGTCGAAATTGTTACCAGCAACGAGTAAGCGTATTATTATATAAATTACGATTTTTTTCTCGTGTAAGGGAAAGGGATAAATTACTTGAATGTTGTATAAAAAGTAAAAAGTTTTATTAAATATGCTTGAAAGAAATTAATTTACTTCTTTTTTTTTTTTTTTCTAATTTATAACTCTATGTCCACATTCAAAATAATAATGTTACGAACATACCAGATTTTTTTATTAAAGATTTAATTGTATATTTAAAGTGCGTTTAATATTCTAATGGTGTTTTTTATTAACTTATTATTTACCGTTTAAAGTAACACAGCTCGTTAAAATAACGAAGCGGGTTTATTGCTAAGAATAAAAAGCTAAAATGAGAACCCTGAAAAGGACTGTTTAACACCGTACAACAAAATGCAAATCGGTTAACGATGAAGTAGCGTCGATGTTAATAAAAACTAAAACTACCGGATATAAAACGAAATTAAACGGATTCGGATAACAACGCGGTAAAACACGATTCGAAAGGTATCGGTAGTTAATTTGTACATTCTCGCATTAATAAAAACTAAAAAGTTCCGGATACATTACAGATAAGAACGAATTGTAATAAACACCGGTCAAAGAGAAAGAAAGTATATATAAAATTCGATATTGGCTCGCGGAAAGAAAAAAAGCAAAAGCTATATGCACACCGAAATTGTTGCTTGCAAACGGCTACTTAAATTTAAATTTCTAAATAAAAATTACAACAAATAATCATAAATAGAAAGATTAAAATAAAATAAAATGAGACAAGCGGACTGTAATTATAATCTAAACATACTACATATTATATATATTGTTCTTTAATATTTTTATTCACGATCGTATTTTCGGTAACAGTGCGTGTATATGTTTATAAATGTATCTATAAACTTTAATACTTGTTATTCAGAATTAATTATTAGTTACTAATAAAATTAGCTTGCAAAAGTCATTACAAAAGTTGACTACAGTACATTTTTGGCGGCAGAGCACAACTCTGCATTATCCTCTTTGTAGATACCTCTAGAATAGATCTGAATGTGTGCCTCAAAATTTGACCAATTTGTTATGTTTCCTAAAGTTTCTTCCGTAATTTATAACTCGTTCTTTTTCAACTTTTCACCTGGATTATCATTTACTCGATGGATATCCAAAAGGTTGCGCATCGGATATATATTATATAGTGACTTCCTAGTACTTCTCCTCTGCCGCCGTGTCTTGTTACTCTTACTTTTTTACATAAGTTTTTTAGTTACAGTACTGAATGGTAAATTCTTTGTCTCTCTCCCATCAACTTTATGCACTGTGATTTTTTGTCGGCTAGACTTTCATCGTTTCCGTCGGTACTGTGTGGGCTCTACTTTTTTAATGTTGAACGGTACCCCCCTAATGTTCTTTCTTCCACTGAATATTGGAAATTTACTTCGCAGTAATTATCATAATGAAGCGATTAAAATTTATGATCGATTAAACTCGAAATATCGGCACGATTGAAATGAAATTGCTGTTGTAGGTAGTAAAACTTTTAAAGGTCCTAAATCGCATTTTGATTCTGTTGATGACTGAATTTATTTGCAGCGCAGTTTTTGTAAAAGTGTGTAGATCAAAGTTTTTAATCTTTTACATTCGACGAAAATAGCAAGATTTGGTTGATTCTTTATTCGTATTTGATTATTTTCGGTTTATTTCTATACATTATTTTAAGTGGAATTTTTATTGTTAAATTATTGTTGTTGTTGTTATTATTATTATTAAAAGAAAACGCAATAATTTATTATCTTTTAGTTTTTAAAAATTATTATTTTTTAATTTTTAAAAATTATCTAATAATTTCGAGTTTTTAAAGATTCATTTTCAATCTATTGAGGAAAGTAGACTTTACATTTTTAGATTAAATATAAACAGACACTTTTTATAAAATAATATATTTAAATATTTATGCTACGCGTTTCGAAGACGAGCTTCATGATCACAGCAATTAGGTAAAGTGATCATTTCGAATAATTCATCGAGTATAATTTAAGAATATGTAGAACCAAATAGTGTATAATATCTGGATAAGTATTATAATTCGCAGATATTTGGTATTATAAGTTGTTTCTCACTGTTCAAATTAATATGAATGTTCGCTACGTGTATCGTTATCAATGTATTTATTATTGTATATAGGTGTTTTATTTATTTATTTTTCTTTACGCATAGATTTTAATTTATATGCGAAACTGGTCCACAGTGTTTCACGGTGGAAACCTTAGCATCGCGTGATTCCTTATGCTTCACTGACCACTTTTTCTTTTATTTATTTCCCTCCTTTTTTAAACCACTACGTGTTTTTAAGTGGTACATCTCCTCTTAGGTTATTGATTTTTGCGAAAGCGTGTTTAAACCTTATCGGACGGTGAGGACATACATACTGCCGTTTAGACCGGCCGCTTTACCTACCTATTCTGTTAGTAAAATCTTTTTAACGACTTATTTTAACACGTGTGTCGCTACTATTTCTCTCTAGTGACTGTGGTGACCTATTTTTTACTAGACGTGATGGAATGGAAGAGAATATTTATAACAGAATGCAAAAGAACTTACACAGTTCAGAGTTTCTCGCTAAACTGTCTTCACACAACATATTCGTTTAATGTGGACAACGTACATATTACACGGAACTTTTTTTAATATACGGCAAGTTGGATTAATGATAAAAGTTCTTTCTAGCCACTAATGAAATAGGGTCAGCCAGATCGATGGTAAACATTTTTTTAAATTTTTTACGTGAACAGTTTGAAAATATATTTTGTTCGGTGCAGATTATTTGATCAAATTAGTAAGCGTTTAATTTTAACGAAAATGATGTCCAGAAAAGTGTAGAGCATTTTTTTCAACTCAACGAAAAAATCGTTAGTTTATTTTTTTTTTTTCTTTCAAGCTCCAGTCTTGCTCATCTAACACCAGTTTACCAGCCCCCCCCCACTAAACCGAGTTTACATCGAAAAATATTAATTACTCGTGATCTTTAAGATTGAACACAAAAATATCTGCTTTTGACAGCTTTCCAACAGCACTCCTGACTAATATGAATTGATGGCTCATTATGCATAAAGTGTTTCCTGATATAATTCTCTTCTTATAAATTTTTTAACCTTCTTTGTTTTACAGTAAATCCTTTCTTTTCTTCACAATTACATATATACTTGAGAACGAAGTATATTCAATTTTTTAAATATTAAAATGCCCCCTTCCCACGCGCCGTAAATGTTATATCTTGATTTTCATTTTTTTCTCTCGAACTGAGCCCGTCTAAATTTGATGCTTAATTCTTTATTTCTTTTCTAATTTTCCAGTATAATTTCATTATTTCATTTTGTTGTTTTCCTCTTTTTTCCGTCCAGGTGTTTTTTTTTTGTTTTTTTTTTTTTTTTCTTTCTGAAAATCAATGAACACCGTCACATATTTTTTATTTCTTGTTAATTTCCGCCTCATGATCATTTTTAAGTTCAAGGTTTGTTTGACGTATACCTTATTTAATGTTTTTTATCATGTATACTAAACTTCTTTATCAGTTCTTTTATTGAACTTTCGTTTGTTTCTAAAGTTTTTTCACGGATATTTTATGTCTATTCGTCTCACTGGTTAATCGATACGGTTTTGATAGAAAATAATCAACAATGCAATTTCTTTATATAGTCTTCAACTTGTTATGGCTAAAATCCGTTTTTGATTGCCTGAAAGTTTTCCTACCTAAAATTTAATTTCTGATATTTAAAAAAAAAAATACAAGTTATTAAAATATTTTTATACTCTTAACGAATAATTTCATTATATTTAACTGCCGAATCTTTCTAAAAGCTCTATCCTCAACTTTTTTTGGCCTCCTACGTTTTGATCTCTTTTTGTGTAAATATCCGTTCCCAATTTGACTATATTGTTCTTACATCTACAGCTCCTCTTCCAGTTCCAGTCTATCTTCAGATTGCTGTTACCTAACATTTCTTTTTTTGTAAAACTTTATTTCCCTATGTAAAAAATTCTTTCACAGATCCTAGCATCAGATGTTTATTCTTCTTCCTTTTGTAACGGTCGTTCTTTTCATCTGTTCGTTCAACCTAATTTTTCTAAATCCCCTAGTTTCTCGAATTTGCTTTCTGTTTTTGTTTCTATTATTACCTACGCTATTTTAACCGTACTCTCTTTTACCTTCTTCCCTTTTTCGCTCTCCTTGATTTCCTCTTCATACTGCCCTCTCCATCCAGACGAATGTCTGTAACGCTAATTATATCTTTTTCGAGCGTCTTCATTTGTTTTTGTTAAAGTTACGTTTTATGTTGTCCTCTGCTGAAATTCGAGATTTTTGGCCTATCTAAGTCCTCTTAAACCCTCTTCAGTTCCAGTAATTTTCGCCGAATTCAGTACATCATCACTCTCTCTTCGTAGATATTATTTAAGTCATCTTGTTTCCTCATTGAACGTCGTTTATTTTTTATTTTTCCATTTCTAGGAATTGGCATTCTATATTTAACTTTTATTTCCCTTCGGCTTTTTTGCTGATTTCTCCCAAAGTATTTTTTCTGCTGGTATTTTCCAAGTTCCTTTCCCCAACTATAATGAAAAGAAATTTTATAGCATCGTCTATTCCCTTTTTTCATTGGTGACATGAAAAGGTCTGGTGATGTTGGACCTTTTTTCATCCTCCCAAATCTTAATCCTTATCAGAATCATTTTGTCTTCTTCCTTTCTGTTTATAAACGAGTTGACGTCTTTCTATGTTTCCCATTGTTTTTATTTCTTCTAATCGCCTGTTTCCTAATTGCTTAATTATTTCTGATTCCTTGTGTACTCTTCAAGTAAACTGCATCTCCTAGTCATTGTTGCGATTTTCTCATTCTTCGTATACGTTTTTTTCTTCTTGCTACCCTATCTGTGTTGATCTACTCTGAGTCCTAGCCACGCAGGCATTAAGGGCAATGAAGTTACGGATTCTTTGGCTCAGATTGCTGTTACCTAACATTTTTTTTTTTTTTTTGTAAAACTTAATTTCCCTATGTAAAAAATTCGTTCACAGATCCTGGCTATTTACTCTTTTTCCTTTTGTGACGATCATTCTTTTCATCTGTTGGTTCAACCTAATTTTTCTAATTCTTCTAGTTTCTCTAATTTGCTTTCTGTTTTTGTCTCTATTATTAACCTACGCTATGCTAAAGAAAGACAAGTGCAAATTGGAAGCATTTGAAATGTGGTGCTGGCGACGCATGCTAAAGATAAAATGGACGGATAAAATTTTGAACCACATTGTATTATCCAGAGTTAAGGAAAAACAAGAAATACTAAATGCAATAGAAAGAAGAAGAAATTCGACACGTGATATGCCACTCAATGTGGGTTACCAACTTATTAGAAGGAAAAACAATAGGGAAGACTCAAAGGGTCGAGGCCTCGAAGGTGATTCATGGATGAAATAAAAGGAAGGAGGTCATACGCAGAGAGTTAGCCGTTATCCACCAACGCTTGGGTTGAGGAGAAGATGATGACGATTTTAACCGTACTCTCTTTTACTTTCTTCTCTTTTTCGCTCTCTTTGATTTCCTCTTCATACTGCTCTCTCCATCCAGACGAATGTCTGTAACGCTAATTATATCTTTTTCGAGCGTCTTCATTTATTTTTGTTAAAGTTACGTTTTATGTTGTCCTCTGCTAAAATTCGAGTTTCCTACTCTTTATTGCGCATCATATCTTGTTCCTTTAAATTGTCAATATCTGGTCGAACCGAAATTTGACGGATCTTGAATTACCTCGATGTAGGTCTCAGATTGGCATATTCAAGAAATATATATATATATATGTATATATATATACTTAATTATCGTTCGGACAAATTTCGATTTCTGTTCTGTGGGTCGTTTTCGTCGATTACATTTCATTTGAAGGCAAAGCTAAAATTATTAATCAAGCGATCGAACAAATTTTTCAGTGGTCTCTGTGTATCGGATAAAATATAGCAGTAACGACTTCTGTTTCGTTCGTAGTTTGGGTCCTAATGAAGTTCCTACTTCGCTAGCGCAATCTCTTGTGATGTTATAAAAATGATAATAATAAAATAAGTCGCATGGAGCCCATGCTTATATGGTATTTTAAATGTAAGCTCTCTCTTCATTATGTACAATGTGTGTCTGATGGGTCTGAAGGGAATATTGGGCGCTGCCAGTGTTTCCGTTTTCTATGAATAATCATCGGTCTTTACTTTCTTAAATCACTTCTCTGATATCACCGAATTTGGTTTCAGATTAATTATATACCTGAAGAGAACAACTTTCTCGAACTCGTAACCTCCCGGTAAGATAGATTTTTTTTTTTCGATTCCGATAAAGGCGCTCTTCTGTCAGAGACATTGGAAAGTAAAGCGTTTTCGATTTGTTAATTTCAAAGTCTTCCTTTTTAAGTATTTTTTATTTTTACTACACGCAGTTTCAAACGACAATAACTGTTATTAAGTTAGAATCTAACAACAAAGTAGCCAAATTAAGTTTTTCGTTAAAAATCGATATTAGGGTTTACACTGTACTCTTGAATATTTGTTAGCTATATAGACATAGTTTGTTATTGCGATCTTTGTATTATAATATTTTCTTCCCTACGGGAGATGGTTACCGTGTGTCTATGTTGGGGAACGATGATCTCTTAATTAATTTTTTAAAGGTGATGAGGCTCGCTAGTTCGCCGTCGAAGATAGGATCCGTTAAAATATTTTCTTTTTTTCCGAGAGCTTATCAATCGAGAGGACCTTTATGCAAAAACAGTGTAAGGTAAGAAAATTGGATTTTAACTCGGTTGGATTATTTTTTTTGGCTTTGACCCAAACACTTGAATGTTTTATGTTAGGAAATTAGATTCTGAGGCGATAGGAGATGGAAAGAACAAAGGATTAAAGTAAAGGAATTATCGATGTAAATAGGGAGGAAAGGATGAAGGAAGCACACACTGTAGGAAGCCGGAAGGCTAAAAGCTAAGATTTTCGAATACAAAAGAGAACGTTCGCTAACAAGAACTGAATATTCAATGAAAACATATTTTGCGTCGCATTCAAAAGAAGAATCGGAGTTGTCTTGACAATGTGAAAGAATAAATAGCAGAAATTATGGATGGCGAAAAGGACAGGGATCATAGGAATGTAACACAGGGAATTAAAAATAGTAATAAAGAAAATAGCACTCAGCAGAAAGGGAGGAACATTCAAAAAAGGTGATAAATGATCACTTACACTTAAATGACAAATTGAAATGCAGAGAATAATAGAAGGAGCAGGAGATTAAAAAGAAGCGAACCGAGACGAGGCGAGGCGACAGAAAATCGCAGGTAAATATAATGAGGGCTGTAAGAGAGCAAAGAAATGAGGACAAATTTAAGGAACTGAAGTTTTTTGGAAGAAAGGTTAGGTGTTGGATTAACAGATAAAAGGAAGTCGAATTGTTAAGAAAAGGAAAGGATATAAATACGTACCATCAAAATTTGGCGTGGAATGTTTTCAACAATAAAGGCAAGAAATTTGAGCGAGAAATATTTTTTATAAAGAACTCGCTGGAAATAGCAACCGGAGGCAAACAAACAGCTAGCTTAATACATAACTAAGGATACTTACAGCAAATTCGTGCGAATAGAATGACGAGTACAAAGAATATGAAAATTAGTAATAAAGTTACAGGAGAGAGTAGGAAATGGCGAACATGAAAGACATTCTACGGGGAACCGACTGATGGAAGTATTCAGGCGAACCGCATAGAGATGCTGCGGCATTTGGTTAGAACATCAATTAGGGGGATTTTGGTTTGCCAGACTGCACATTAGATTGCAAAATATTTATTATTTTCGTTATTGTAAATATTTAAATGAATTTTCTTCTTGTCACTGATGTTTTTATTATTTTTAGTTTTGCTTTATTTTATAAATAATTTAGAAATTCCGCAACAGGAGACCGTTCTATAGTGTACATTTTCAATTCATTTAAACCGTATTAATATTCTCGGTATCCTTTGTTTCATTGTTGTTCTGAAGACTGGCGTATCTGCTCGAAACGTTAACGTGTAATATGTCCGACGATTAACCATGAAAGTTTAAAATTACATTTTTAAATTCATTTATTAATGTTTGTTTAGAGTAAAAAAAAAAAAAAAAAGCTAGCAACAACAGATCTCTCGTAATAAAAATATTAAAGTTCGGAAATAGGTAAAAAAATAAAAAATCTTTTAACTGAAATTGATTAATTTTTAAATTAAAAATCGTTTCTTTACAATTATAATTTAGCGATAGCTTTCCATCTTCTCCATCTATAATCGCAAAAAATTTTGTGAATTGAAGTATGAAAATTGCTTTTATTTATGAATCGCAGATATAACTTTTTTCTTTTTTATTACGAAAGGAGGAGATAAAAATAAAAAAATAAGAAGGGTTATTCGTTTGTTAAAGAATGGACTCGACAAAAAGAAAGAAAAAATTATGTAGTTCTTCCAATCTACTAAAATTCACCTCGGAATAATAAAGCCATATCGAGAAGAAGAAAAACTGTATCGCGCGGTTATAATTTTATAATTTTTTCCCAATTTCTAAGTTCGCGTCTGGGTGTGGGTGTGTGTGTAGAAGTAAAATACGACTCTATTGTTTATGTATCAGCGTTGGTTACGTAAGTGTATATATAAACTAGTGATATTCTTCTTACTCATGGATTAAGGCCTTGAGGAAGAAACACAGAACTGAACTGCAGACGGTTATAAAGCACGTAATATTTTGGCAAGTGATTTAAATTTGTAGTTGGGTTTGCCAAACTCCGCGTCTGCTTAATATCAGAAAATTCTTTTTAATATAATATTATTACAGCGGTGACCAGTTTTACTTTTTAAATCGTTGCCTTTTCGACATTTTTAAATTTATTCTCGTTCACCGGGTTATCAGATAAACTAACCTCCTGCGATAAATTTCGCTAATAAACGACGAACCCCGGTGACACATATTTCATTTTTCTATTTATTCTCGTTCAGTACGATGTGTGTGCACTTGCTCGTTTTTGGTTTTAGCATGTGTTACTAATTCTGATAAGTTTTGAATAACGTTTGTTGCTGATCACAAGTATCTAAAAACAACTTCGGCGGTGCATCACCGTCGGCCATTGGTATTTTATTATTGTGTTAACGAACTGTCTGCATTAAGAAGACAACACTTGAAAATAATTTTTATTTTTAAAAACAAAAGTTTTATTGAAGCACATTTTTACCTTTTTTCAATTTACAGATAAATATTTTAACCGGTTTTGTTTTTACGAAGTTGTTCTCACTTATCGATTTAGACTTTACTGGCCGCTGTCTTACGGATAGTGTAAAGTTAACGAAACGTGCAGTTCGAAAAATATAATTTGTGTACTATTAAATGTTAGGGGAGATTGCGTAATAACACAATTTCACCTACTCATTACTCATTGCTCCTCTTTCGATGTAATATTACAATAATTCGTTTTTTTCTTTTGTGTGTAATATGTTTCCTTTTATTTTTTCCTACTTGAATTAAGTACGGTTAAATTTAAATTTGTGTACAAATTCCGAACTTTTTTTTAATAGATGTATTTCAAAATTCACGAATTAATCCTAACGACTTCACTCCCCGCAGATAAATGAAGTAACTTCTTAAAATATCTGATACTATTCAGATACTTTTAGTTCTGTGCGCTTTCCGCATTCTTAAACGTAATACGAAAATAGCAGAATATGAAGCTTGTAAGCTGTTTTTTTGTTTATTTTTTACGTAATAAACACGACTTTTTTTAAAGCCATAGATTTATCTCGAAAATGTAATTTTTTAACGGGCCCGATTATTTCGAAGAATAAATATTACATTTTAAACTAGTTACAAAAAAATGTCGTCTTTCACTTCTTACGAAACAAAAGGACAGACATAAAAAATATCGTATTAAGCTCTATATCCAAGAAAAAGTAAAATATCTCACGAAATGAAAAACACGTAAACTTCAAACCGTTCTTGTTATCTAAAACGATCACAGCAGTTAATTTCTGGCAATATTCCTTTTGGTGACGGTTATACGGTTTGGTGCGCACGAGAAAGTGCAATAGTCTGAAAGACCATACTTGAATAATTGCATAGTACCGTTCTTAAGTGATGTTTACACCCTGTCAAGAAAGTATCGGGAATTGTTAAATAAAACGAACAATTTTTAATTTTCATCCAAATTTATTTTGTCACCTTCAAAATAACATCCATTCGAAGCGATGCACATATGCCAACGCTTTTTCCACTCGGCAAAGCACTTCTGATAGGCGGTTTCCGGGATGGCCTTTAGCTCTCGCGTCGCATTCGTCTTGATGTCATCAATCGATTCGAAGCGCATTCCCCGTAGCGGAAATTTGAGTTTTGAGAATAGGAAGAAGTCGCAGGGTGCTAAATCTGGTGAATACGGCGGTTGTTCGATGATATTTACCGAGTGTTTGGCCAAAAACTCATTCACAATTATGGCTTTGTGAGACGGCGCATTATCGTGATGGAGAATCCAAGAATTGTCGACCCACAAATCATTACGTTTACGACGGATAGCCTCTCTCAAACGTCTCAAAACACTTAAGTAAAACTCTTTGGTGACTGTCTGTCCGGCTGGCACATATTCATAGTGTACCACGCCTCGAATATCGAAGAAAACAATCAACATGATCTTCACTTTCGATCGGCTTTGGCGAGGTTTTTTCGGCTTTGGCGCGCCAATTGGCCGCCATTCGGACGATTGCTGGTTCGTAAGCGTGTCGTACTCGTACACCCATGTCTCGTCACCAGTAATTATCTTTTCCAAGAAGGTAGGATCCAAATTGGCTCGATCCAGCATGTCTGCAGCTACCTGTTCTCGGTACTTTTTTTGAAAGAAATTCAGGTCTTTCGGAACAAGCCGAGCCGCAACGCGTTGCATACCCAATTTTTCGTGCACAATCGTACGTACGCTCTCGTGTGACATGCCCAATCCATGAGCCATCTCTCTCAAGCTCACATGACAATTTTCAGCAACGATTTCCTTGATTTTATCGACGTTATCATCGGTCACACTCGTTGAAGGCCGTCCAGAGCGAGGCATGTCTTCGACCGTCTCCCGACCATCCTTGAACGCTCTGTACCACTCGTAAACCCGCGTTTTTGATAAAGCAGATTCACCAAAAGCCTTCTGTAACATTTTCAGTGTATCGGCACAAGAAATTTCGTTCGAAACACAGAATTTAACACAAGTACGTTGTTCAATATTTTCACTCATTGTAAAACTTCGACAAAACACTTCAAGGTCGACTGATTTTAACAGCTGCTGTAAACACACTGGTTGACAGATCGCGCTAAAAATAGGCATCATAATACAAAACAGTTGTACCAACCTGGAAAAAAAAAATTATCTGCCTAGCTATTACCCGGGAGATTTAAATTGACAATTCCCGATACTTTCTTGACAGGGTGTATATTTTAACCTTTCGTGACACGAAATTTTTAAATGCGCAAGAGACACTTAATATTTTCCAAGTTCCTATTTCTTTTTGTATTATATTTTCTGGGATTCGTTCAAGCAGCTTAATTAAAACTATTTCATCCGTATTATCCAATCTTAAGCATTTATGCCTTTCGGTCGAATAAAATATACCCTCTTATTATTGTTCTTCGTTGTCTTGCTTCTTGTCATTGTAGCTATTGATATACTTGTGGTCTTACATACAAGTAATCGGTGATAAAAGTAGCAGCACATCCTTGGGACATTTCATTTCTCTCTCTCCACCAGCTAATATTACTGTTAAATTATCTGTAAGCATTTCTTTTGCTGACTAGTAATTTTTTTGATTATCGTCTGTTTCGCTTCAGTTCAAATTGATATCCCATACATGATTCTAGACAATACTATAGCGTTCTAATATACACGCAAACTACCCCATATGGGGTATTGAAAGAGTCAATTTATAAAGTGCCGGTATCATTTGCCTGATTTTATTCGATAAATTTATAACATGCTTGTTCCAAGATTCTGCCGATGATTAATCCTAAATATTTAACCTCTTCTGTCGTTTCCAGTTGTGTACACCCACGTAAACTTAACTATGTCTCTCACTGTGTTCAAAAAAATCTAGGGTAGCTCTGCCATGTTTTTTACCGAAGAATTTTATTAAAAGGCTGTATTTTTAAAATCTAAAAAAGAAGAAATAATAATTTTTACTTGTTCTTAAACCATGTTTTTTTTTAAATTTTTTAATATTATTATTTTGGGCTTGTCAACCGGGCACCTTTACCCAGAAATAATTAGAATTGGAAGGAGTCAATTATATCTTGATACGATATCAAATGTTGTTAGGAGAAATGGACAAATAATAGGAATAACCTGTGGAGAGGGAAATGATAGGACGTAAGAGGAGCAATATGGAGTAGGAAGACCGAGTATCAATAAAATGGAATAGAAAGCAGAGCACTCAGCAGAAAGAAATGGACACTTAATAAACACATGATCCGCATCGCAAACATGCTCTTCGTTTGAGTGGAGAGGACAATATGGAGAGGCAAGCAACGAAAAATGAAAACAGGAGGAAGATAATAAAGTATGGCTTAAGGGCGCAAGCGAATAACGAAGACAAAAACAGAACGGCGAAGTGAAGGAAACAAAGAGAACCACGGATTGGCAAGAAGACTAGGTTGGGCAGACAGATAGAAAGAACAATTGTTCGAGAAAGGGGAAACGTATACAATCGATACCAAAATCTGAAATGAAAATCTTTGCACAGCGGAAGGAGATTGGACGATGGGATTTTTTTTAAAGAAGAAGTGAGAAGAGGCAGCAACCCCAGCCAAGGAGTCCGCTGCTTCATTACCGAAGATGCCAGAATGACTAGGAACCCACAGCAAATCAATTTGAATGGAATGAAGGGAAGAAAGAACGTGGATAAGTGAGCGTATGCGGAGTATGATAAAATCACAGGAATGATCAGGAAGGGGAGAGTAAATTGAAGAGCGCTAATGAAGTCAGATATAATCAAGAATTTAGAGGAAAGGTAATTGGAAGAAATAAAAATAATGGAACGTAGAGTAGCCGTCAATTGGCTGTTTATATGGATAGTTTATAAAATATAATCTAAAAAGCCAAAGTATAGATGACTGGTTGTGGCGCCATCTATTGCATTTATTAAGCAAGTTTTGTAATACTAATTCTTATTGTAATTGTTTGGCGCAGTATAATAGTATTTAATTGTAGAGGAAAACATGAGAATGAAAAAAAAATATCGTTTTTAAATGATTTTAATAAAAATGTATACGATTTAAATATAGAGTTGGTTATTATTTTGTCTGTTCTTTTTCCGTATGAAAAAATGCACGTAATAAACATTGTGCAGCTCTAAAAAAAAATGATCTGTAAAAAAATAGTTACGTTTTTATATTTTGTTGCTTCTTTTACTTAATAGAAAGCAATGAAATTACACCAGCTACTTTAAAAACGTGATAACGCTATTTTTAGGAAGAGAGATTTTTATACATTGTAAACATAGATAGCTTCTGGATCTTCCTGTCCCCTTATTCTTTCTGAGTGAATAGAGCGGAGGATCGACATTATTAGTGTGGTAAATGATTTAGTTTTAAACAAAAACTATTTTTACATCAATAACCCGACTATTAATAAACAGCGCGTAAAAATATATTTAATTTTTTTTTAATGCTTTGTATTATATTTTATGCAAGTTGATTAATAATAAAATAGCTCCCCCCTCCCGCACCAATAACTTATTGTAAATATTTAAATTAATTTCTATAACTATTACGGATCTTAGAGAAATTGCTATCGTGAAACGCAATATTTTTAAATTTATTTTCTAAAAAAAAAGAAAAACGTGTTTTTGTATTTTTAAAAAAATAGTTTTTACCGCTTCCTGGTAGTATTAGTTTGGACATGGAATTCATGAATGAAGTAGAAACATCCATGCTTTTATGTAAATGCGCGATTTAACGAAATTTTAAATTACCGATATGAAATGTATCCCGTAAGCAGCCGATTGTGAAATTATCGCGAAATAATTAGTCAAACGTAGATATGAAAATCGACTTAATAATAACCTTTTTTTTTCTTTCTATTTTATTATTATATCTTTCGGTCTGTCTCTGGACTGTTATTGACGAAACACGGTGGCGATGTTTTTTTCGTTTAATAGTCTTACTACGATGATTATTTGCCAAATTTCGTTCGCAGAGGATAACGAACGCCAAACGCGCATTAAATACCGAATATAAATCTAATTTCGTTTGTTTCAGTCGTCTTCTTTTCCCTTATTTTTATTTTTATTACCATTGCCGCTGTTATTAGTACAGTTAACGCATTATTAAAAATCAGGTAAAAGTAGAATTTTGTGAGATGTGATCATTTTTTTTGGCATTTTACAGTTTAATATTTTTTGTTTTGGGTCGAATTTTTTAATTATTGGTACAGTCCGTCGAAAAATATAATTATATGATAATTAAATCATTTTAAATACCGTTATTTTTCTTTCCTTTTCTTTTTTGTTGTTCTAATTTTGGTACTAAATACTATCCCCTTTATTATAAACTGTTTTAAACCTTTTTTTTTGTTTTTAAGTTTTTTTACTCGGTTAAGGTGCATTTCATTATTTTGAAATGTTAATTATTTTTGATGTACGCAGGCAGAGGTTCTTTCTCAACTGAAAACTATCGATAGAATGTAAAATATTTTTTCATCGAATTGGACCGTGATTTTTAATCCTTTGTTCACAACATTAGTTAACAACAGCGATGGTTTGAATAATCGACAATAGAAGTTTTAAATTATTTTACGGACAGCCGCTAAAGCAGAAAAATCTAAAGTTAAATCAATTAAGTCTCAATTCGTATTCTGCTTCTTTAGGTGCCGTACGCTACATAGCGCGTTGGCGCAACTTATTCGTACACTTTTAGCTGTACCGATATAGGTTGTGTACCAGGCAATTATAATATGCAGTACGAATGTGTACACAAACAAGACTACATTCGGAACTGATTAGTAATCGTTTGATTTACATCGTTTTACAAAAGTGCAGTCCCGTGTGTGTATGCTGTGTACTGACCTAGCGCGCATATGGTGCTGTACGTGGTGGTTAGCCATTGCCTTCCACGTGATTATTAGCGAATATTTCTTATTTTAATTCTTTGTAATAAGTTCTGTCGTCGTCCGGGATCGAACCTGTGACCTCCGTAACGGAAGTCAAGGGCTCTAGCAAGTAGGCTATCGCGTATTGGAGAACGAAATAATTTACATGTTGTGACTGGCACTCATTGCGATATGGAGTTAAGAAAATTATGTTAAACCGGGAAGAAAAGAATGTACAATCATAAAATAAGCTCAGTTTTGGTTGGAGTATCTTAAAAGTTACTAGCGAGGAATTGAATTCTAGCACAACATAGTCAAAGTGAAATTAAAAACAGACAAGTTAAACTTTCCGTTTGTGTTTGTATTGTTGATGTGTGCACCTAAAGTGGAGATTGGAGAACGCATTTTAACTGTTATGTAAATGATCAGCGGGTTTTTCTGTACAACAAAACCAGTGAACAAGAACGACACAGATAGCCCATTACAAATTATTTATTGTAACAGCAAATTGTTCTATCTTCAAATTTTCTCTAGTTCAAAAATGACAAAACTTACATACACAGGGAGTATTATTACGTCTTTACACAATTATAAAATCAAGTTGCCGTCAATAAGGCCCCTTGTTAATAATGAAGTGTGAAATATCAGAGAAATCTAATTACATTTGAACTGTGATACAATATTGCTGTTGGAGACATCTTATTATTATTATTTTTTAAATGTTTGTTTTTTTGTTTTTTTTTTTTTTTTTTTAAGAAACAACACTGGAGTGATATTACAATGCGATTTATTCACTTGAAATATTTAGCATTTTTCTATTGACGATTTAATTTAATGTCACAAGTTATTTCCCAACGGAAGTCAACTTCAGTCAATGCGTAGGAACATTATTCTTCATGTTTTTTTACGCTTTAAAAAAAAAAAACGATTTCTTTATTTTGAACTGCATTTGCGCGGTGAAAACATCAAAAGCTACATTTCCGTAGTAATTTAGCAAATTGGTAGTATTTTAAGAGTCAGTCACCTCTGTTGTACTAATAAAAAATACGAAGAAAACAAAATGACCTAAAGGGGGGCCACATTTTTTCACGTTTTTCGACAAGTACTCAGTTTATATTCACCGATTTTCATCAGTTATCACATGGTACCTAAGTTGAATGGTACTCTTTCTAATAGACAAATAATCAGTAAAATCGATCCATAAAAAATATAAACTATATGCGAATAAACATAAAAAAAAACGCGATCAACATGTATAAACCCCTTCTTTTTGAAAGTCGGCAACAAAGCTACATTTCCATGCTAATTTTCAAATTCAGAGTATCATAAGTTAATCGCGTTTGTTATACTAATAAAAAATAAGAAAAAAAAAATTATCCAAAGCGTATTAACCTTTGTCGGACCGCATAATTTTGCAACGCTAAGAAGCGGCGTAGGTACAATTGTACCTTTCTAGGATTTCTTTAAAACTTCTCAGAATAGAGATATCATTTATTGGTTGTAGTTTAATTTAATGATTAGGGGTAAAATTCCTCGAATATAATAATAACGAAAATGATAATATTGGGTACCCTCAGGTAATTACAGGGTTAATAAATAGGCAAGGGACAATTTTATTTATAACATGATTGATGTCACTGGCTTAGCATACTATATTATGTACCGCGAACTCAGGGCGAAGCATAGGTATAACAGCAGTTTATCCTCCTCAAGTGCCTCCTCATGGCAGTCGTGGACCAACACTCCGGTAGTCGGAAGTTGCTATGTTTGCCGTAATAAAATGAAAAAACAGCGTATGACAAGACAAAAGTGTATAATACGTATCAATCTTGTGTGTGACGAACATTCTGCATCTAAAATAAAACATGTATTTCTTGAAAATGTACAATAAAATTCATTTTTTTTATTGATAACGATTTTTTTTTTATATTATAATTAATTGTATATAATATACATAAAATAAAATACCATTTGAAAAAAAATATATGTTGTTTTTTAAATGATTTACGTATAAAAAATATACAAGGTACAATTGTGTCTGTGCTGACGTTTACGGGGATCAAAACAATTTAAGTCTACATTTTATTAACATTTTTTTTTTTTTTAGATTTAGCGCACATGATCTAATAGATAAATGTAGAGATGTCACAAAAGTTCAGGTTTCTAAGTCTTATATAAAAAAAGTTATGGTAATTTAAAAACTCAAAAGTTATAATTGTACCTGCGCAGCCCGACAACGGTTAAACATATTGTATGAGAGACAACAACTAACCAAAAATACACTTTGTTTATTTCTTATCCGAGAATAAAAATTTTGTACGAATAATAAGAGAGAGGGTTAAAGATAACAATATGGTTTCCTATCCAAAAGTAACAATAGTAATCTTAACCTGTAAGTTGGAAATGAAGGATAATTTAACGTAATACAAGTAGTTCAAAATTTAACACGAAATCCAACAGGTTCATAGATTAACGGATCGAGTTGCGGCAACTTTTGGAAAAGTTTGGTACTGCAGTGTGGCGTTTATCGATGTTGATGATCGGGTATGACACCGGGGCCTGTTGTTCAAACTTAAACAAGGGATACCAAATGATCTTCCGGGTACTTTCAGCATATCTTTCCAACAGAGCTTTTTCATGTTAGGATAAGCTCCACCATTTCCGACTAATTCGCCATCAGAGCCTCCGTGCCGCAAGATAGTATACTTTTGCTGTACTTATTATACACAGCGGATATACCTGTTTTAACAACGACAGTAATGGCAACGTTTGCAGATGACACATATATAATGAGAACGCATGAAGATCCAGATTGCGCATCGGCATTAGTTCAAGAACATCTGAATAAATTCAGGATTGGGCGTCTAAATGGAAAATTAAAATAAATCATCCAAAAAGTAAACTGGGGTTAACTTCACGTTAAATCGTAGGAGTTGCCCTCCTATACATTCAAATGGGCAAACGCTGATTAACTGTACCATAGCCAGGTATTTAGAAACGGTTCTCAATTGCCGTCTTGCTTGGAGAGCTCATGTGGCTCATTGTAGGCAAAAAAACTGAAAGTTTCGCGGGCAACCCTCGAAAGATGTGAAAACATACACATGAGCCTAGCAACATAGATTTATTATACAGAATTTTTAGCAAATATTCTTAATTTTTTTTCCCCCTTTCTCTGAGCCTAGCTTTCGCCATCTGGCCATTCAACACAAATTGTGGTTCCCATGCTGGGATTCAAACACGGTCCTCCTGGGTGAAAACCAGGTATCATAACCACTAGGCCACATGGGGAACCTATATACTTAACTTAAAACACGTGCTTTCATACTATTTGTAGGATCGACTTTTAAAAAAATTTTAAGAGTTATATTCGTTTTAATTTTATTTTTCAGGGCACAAAAAAATAATTAAATTATATATTTTGAATGAAATAAAAATAATAGTTGATTTAAACCATAAATAAGATTTTATCAAATATCCTTTAATAGAATAAAATATTTACATATACACGTACATATTTATACGCATAAGAAGCGACCAAAAAATCGAACCAAAAAAATTAAAAACGTAAGATGTTTTGATGGATTCGCGGGAAAAAGAAAAATAAATGCGCGCGCATAATCTCGTATTCATAGGCGAACACGTAGGTAAAGATGGCAGACTGCACTGAGCAGTCCAAGCACCAATCGAGGTACGCACACACACATTCATCTCTCTCCCTCTGTCTTTCTCTTTCCACCTCACCAACTGATCGTCTTCTCTGTCTCCCGCCCCTCTCGCTCTCGTACGTCATTGGCTTTGCTCGTGCAACACGAGCCAGCACAGCCTACTATTATATCTAAAAGGTAACGCTCGAAAATTTTCACTCTTCAAACGGAAAGGTCTCTAGACGCTGTATAAGATGTTTTTACATAAAAAATGATGTCCCGAATCAAAGCATTAGACTGCATTTGTAACAGAACTTCTAAGGTCACCTTAAACTGCAAAAGGCTCGTTTACATGACGATCATAGCCCCAATTTTGAGATACAGCCTCGAAGTTTATATGTATATACTATGTGTATATGTGTATATTACACCGGTCAAAAATAATCACCATTGGCATTGCTGGCCCTGACTCAAGTCAAGAGTCACAATAAACACACAACGAAATACATATTAAATATTGTCCCTTCTCATTGGATTGGAAACAACAACTAACAAAATACACTTAATTTATATCTTATCCGAAGATAAACAATACATACGAATGTTAGTAACTTTATACTGATTTTTCGCGTTCAATTTTTTTATTAATTACTTTTATTATGGTAAGTTATCCTTTATTTCCAACTTATAGGTTAAGTTTACTATTGTTACTTTTGAAGAGGAGACTGTATTGTTATGTTTATTTTCGGATAAGATATAAACTAAGTGTATTTTGTTATTTGGTATCTCCAATCCAGTAGGAGAAGCGACAATATTTAATATGTTGTTCGTTTTGTTTTTATTGTGACTTTTGATTTGGGCCACGATCAGCAATGCCAATGGGGTGATCATTTTTGACCGGTGTAATATATTGAACACACACGGGAGAAAAAAAAGTTGCTTAAATAATAGCGACTAGATAAGATTATGTAAAACGATGTGGTTAATAAACAAAATAAGCTGATAGTTTGTTCGTCATATATGCCGAATCCGTACGGGCCGCCGCACAAGAACTTTGAAAGTTCAAGGTCTGACAATTAGTAATAAGACTGATTTTTCCCCACGTTTGTGGTAACACTGCGGCCTTGAAATTTCTGCATGACAGTCTAGCATCCCTCCCCTATATCGACAGACGTGTTTTCGACCCTCGTGCGATCAACAGTTCTCTAGCTGTGCCGTGTTTTATACAAGTATGCTAGTGGTGCTCGTCACAAAAATGGGAAAGCGAAATTTTGAGCAACACGTCGCGATTAACTTTTGTGTTTAACTAGGCGATTCGGTGATCGAAACGTACGGTAAATTGCTAAAAGTGTATAGTAGGGACTCTATGAGTAGTGCGCAAGTGTTTTGTTGTCATAAAGAATTCAAAGACGGTCATGAGAGCATGGAAGACGAGATGCGAAGCGGGAAACCAATGGAGTGCGGACTGATGCAACTGTGTAGCGCATGCACACCCTAATCCATCAAGATCGTCATTTAACGGTTCGAATGTTAGCTGACGAGCTAAATATCAACCGCGAAACCGTTAGACAGATTTTAACCCACGATTTTGCGACGAAAAAGCTGTGCGCAAAGATGGTACCAAAGAACCTTTTTGGGGAGAAGCAAAAACACCATCGAATGTCACTCGCGCAAGATTATTTTTGAAACCGGTTTGAAAACGATCCAACGCTGCTTGACCGTGTCATTACAGGTGACGAAAGCTGGTTTTTTCAGTATGGCCTCGAGACGAACCGTTAAAGTCAACAATGGCGGTCCCCGGGTACCTCGAGAGCGACTAAAGTTCGCATGAGCAAATTAAAAGTGAAGACCATACTCATCTGCTTCTTTGACAGTCGCGGGGTGGTCCATAGAGCTGGACAGATTGTTAATCATGTCTGCTACCGTAATGTACTAGAAAGACTTCAAAAAAAGGATCAACAGATTGCATCCAGACATTGCGAGAATGTGGATTCTTCATCATGACAACGCGTCTTGTCACAGCGCGTTCAGTGTTACTGAGTTTTTAACCTCTAAACGGATTGCAGTGTTGCCGCAGCCCCCGCATTCGTCTGATTTGTCACCATGCGACTCCTTTCTGTTCCCCAAAATCAAACAAGTGGTAAAAAGTACGGATTTTGCGCGCCGATGGTACTATCGGAAATTGAAGCGTTTCAGAATTGCTACAATGCACGGAAAAATCGCCGGAATCGCTGTGTTGTTGGTGCCCGAGGGAACAACTTCGAAGGCGATCATGTTGTTGTTGAATAATTTTTAAATAAACGGTTGTTATAGGTTCAAACTGTATTGTCAGACCTCGTATTATATGAAATATAATATCGAGCAATCGATACAAATATGAACAGATTGACCCAAATGGACGTATTATTTCGCAATGTGAAGTACATAACAGTCATCGAACGAATTTTGTTAATAAAATACTATAAGACCACATGCCGATTACATTTTTACAGATTGTACAGAAACCGGAGAAAAAGCCTACTTTCATTCTTTACAAATACATGAAAATATAGTAATGTAATTATATAAAATACAAACTTATAAAAAGAAAATAAATTGAATGGCCGGAGCTAAGCGCGAGAGAAAAAAAAGGGAAAAAAAATAATCATCCATAGTTTATATATATTTAAAATGCGGTGGTGCATTATTTTAAATTTACATTGCAACCTGCGCAATCCTATCGACTTGATACAATTTGAGATATATAATTAACAGTGGCGGCTTATTTTTATTCATTATAATGCTCTAATAATTCATCCTCATTTGCTAGTTGTTAAAAATCTGTTGTAATAAGCGAATTATTTGCTTTAAATTTAATTATTATTTTTATAAAGTGTAAAAATCCATCGAAAGGTGTTTTGTAAAAAATATTAATCTGCAAGTAATCGGTGCATATTGTGTATCGATCGTGCACGTAACATCCGTGACGACAATTACTGTTATGCTATGTACATACATAATGAATTTGTTGTTCCCGTTGCTGTTCTTTTATTATTTTTCTTTTTATAACCACTGTAATCATCGCAATTGCCTTTCTTGAATCGCTGTTAATCAAAAGAGAATAAGAAAAAATTTATTCTTTAAAAGATGATATTCCACACACAAACAGAACAACACCGTTACCTATTCTCTGAAATCGCGATTGTATCCTCTTGGAAGTAATCAGTTATGCATATTTATTTAAGATAATGGTATTTAGATGGGAAATAAAAACAAATTAAACTAAGCCCTATCCCGAGAAAGAAAAGAAAAAAAAAGAAGTGCTTAACGAAATGTTTGCTTATTAAGTTTAGCGCTATTTCGATACGCTCCAGTTATTCTTGCGTGATGTAATTTTATTTTATCAGAAAGTGAAGATAATTAATAGCCGAAACGAAATTTGTTTCGCTTTCGCTTATTTTTAAACTGTGAAGCGCTTAAAGTGAATTAATTTAATTGGGAAACGATAGAACGATGAAAAAGATTTCGCTCTTATCTGAATGTTGTATTTTCCTCATTGTGGTGACGGGCTGGTATTTGCCAACGACGTTATTTATATAACCGATATTTCTTCGCTGGATTCGCACTTTTGCAGAACTTGTCGAGAAAAATGAACGAATTACATTGTTTTCTCTGTACTGGTTTACTAATTGTGAAAAAGTGTCATTATCAAACACGTACGGAAACATGGAATATCATCTCTGATGCATCGTAGTGTGATGCGGATAAAAAAAAAACAACAACAACAACAACAACAACAACAAAGTTAATACCTTCTGGTATGCTTTTTTTCCCCTGAAATGTGGGGAAAATTTATTATCGATTAATTTGCGTAGAAAGTCCGAAATAAAGTTCTTTTAGAAAGTAGCACAGTTATCATTTCGGCTCCAGTTACGAGTTAAAAGTACAATGAACAACTGAACACGGGTAGATTATTTAAATACAGTATATTTCGTTAAATTGCGTTGGTCATCAAATTACGTTAGGGGGCGAAGCTTGCTGCTGCAGACATTGATCGTGATCCCTACCTTGTATATTCTAGTTACCGGCTCTTTGCAATCTTATAATTATAAATATAGAAATGTTAAAATGTAAGAAAATAATACACGTAGTTGGTATTTGCGTCTATTTTCTAAAGATATTCTAAGTATACACATTAAATACTCACGAATTTAATAGTAAAGTGTTTCAAGCTTAATTAATAAAAAAGAGGAAGAGGTCCCTGACCTCAATTAGTATATGGGGCCCACGGGAAGAATTTTTAGTCCGAAAGTTTGCCAAGCTATTTTTCTATCGGTATTTATTAATTTATTCAAATAAAAATAGTTTTCCCGACGACGGAGCGCATTAAAATGAAAATGCGTCAGCGGTACTCTCATCGAAATAACTTTTCATTTTACCTGATGAAAATTCTACCGATAGTAGTCGCACGTACAAACGCATAGCTTGTAAAAAATTCTCTTTGTTCTATTTTTATCTATAAAGGACGGAAGTTTAGCGTGCTATGATTTTTTCATCTTCTTGCATCGAAAAAACATATGTTTTACACAGTTTAGAAATAAATTAGATTTAGACAAGCTTCAAAAGAAATTATTCTTCGTGGGGGAGCCAGTCGCTGGTTTATAGCACTCCACGCTCTGTGTTTATACCTGATTGGAGCAAAGATGTATGCACACACATATGTACCGTTTTATGTTTAAAATAGATGTTGTTTGTGACTTTGTGTGCACGAAAGTAGAAAAAGAGAGAATATAAATACACAGAGAAGAACTATAACCGAACATAGCTGGAATGTGTGTATGCGAGTGTGTGTGTACTCGTATATATGTATATATTTATGTATGTGTGTATAAAATTTTTGAAAAATAACGCTGGCGACTGTTACCGTTTCATAAACAATTTACATTTAAACGGTGCCCATTAAATATCGGTTATCGGACAGAATGAATTCCAAAATCACTCTCTAATTATTACCCCATCCGTAGTAAAAACGAACATTTTTAAACAGTCTTGTTAGATTGATAAACTAAATCGGGAAAGTTTTAAAGCTGACTGAATATTCTTAGGGTTATAATTATATTTATAGTTAGCGGCTTCCGCGTGAATAATGAAAAAATGAGTGTCAAAAAGCTGGTAAACGGACAACAAAGGTTAAAAGCACGCGGTGAACAATTTTTTTTTTTTTTTACTTTTATTTTATTGTCCCGGTAATGTTACCATAAACAATAGTGATTTTAATTTTAATTTAATTATAATAACTGAAAACAAAGAATTGATATGTTGGAAAAGAGGTACATGGTGTGTGAAGCTTTTCAATTGTTAGGTAATAATCGGGAAAGCGTCCTGCCTCCACTTCCTTTTCAGGGAAGTCTAAATGAATACATTCTGTTGATGTTGGGATTACTGCTATGTTGGAATTAATCGAATAATTTTTTGGACATTCCGTTGTTCGGTTTGTGAATGTAATATGTCGGCGGCACTTACCTGTATTAAAGACTATTCTCCATTGTTGAGCTCACCTGACTATTCGGTTTAATTGGTTCTGAACAGAAATATTCGCATGCGTAGCATCCTTATTTGATGCGATAATGGCTATATCATCAGCGAATGTTGCTAGTATTGTTTGATTACAAACTGATGTAGAGCAGATGTTTAGATGGAATATAATAAAGGGAGTCCCAATAGACTACCTTGCGGTACTGATAATACTTTATGCTCTTCCGAAAATTAATTCATTTTGACAACAAATGTTCTATCGGTCAGATATGTTTGAAGTAGCATATTTATCAGAAGGAAGAAATCGCTTCAACTTGAAAAGTAGTCCCCGGGGTATCGACACACTTTGTCGAATGCCTGGGCAACGTCCAAAAAAACCGCAGAACATATTCCCTTTTTCTCTAGCGTTGAGGAAATTGTGTCGAATGATTATTTGGCACTGCTGTATCGTGGAATGCTTGGCGCGAAAACCGAACTGATGGTTTGGCATTACAATGTTGTTGTTTATAATCGGATGAATGCGAAATACTAATAGTATCAATTTCTCTAAAACCTTAGATAACGATCCGACAAGGAAAGTACACGAGTTGTCAGGCGCCGATTTTGATGAAATTTTGATACGTTGTAGAGAGCATAAAAAAATATTAGACGCGGGTTTGTTTTTTTTTTCATATCGGCCCATATGCAGTTTTAGCGGGTGAAACCACCCCTAAAGTCCATCCTCGAAAATCGTTTTTCCTAAATATTTCGTCTTCAACTCTATATTTTTTATGAAACAAAATGAAAATTATTTCTCGTGCAAAGGACGAGTAATTCACAGTGATTTAAGCAGTGGAGTTGCATCCCCTATTTTCTAGGGGGTGAAAACGCCTTTTTTTGGTCATAATTACGGAATAAAAAATTATAAAATAACATAAAAAAAAATAAGAAAAACATTTTTTAACACATACAATTAAAAAATAAAGTTGACGTGTTTCGGTATTTTCATGATAATGGATCCGCCATTTTGAATTAACAAAATCGGATGACGGATTTGTAATCACCAACCTCTAAAACCCTTGCATACAAAAGTTTCTTACGAAATTGGATTACTCGATACATGTATTTATTGATGTTTCTTGTAAGAGGTGTTTTACTCCCTTCAAAGGTTGAAATTCATGAAAATACCGAAACACATCAACTTTATTTTTTAATATGTGTTAAAAAATGTTTTTCTTATTTTTTTATGTTATTTTATAATTTTTTATTCCGTAATTATGACCAAAAAAAGGCGTTTTCACCCCCTAGAAAATAGGGGATGCAACTCCACTGGTTAAATCACTGCGGATTACTTGTCCTTTGCACGAGAAATAATTTCCATTTTGTTTCGTAAAATAATATAGAGTTGAAGACGAGGTATTTTGGAAAAACGATTTTCGGGTGGTGAAATTTAGGGGTGGTTTTTACCCCCTAAAACTGCATATGTGCTGATATAAAAAAAAACAAAAAAACATGCGTCTAATATTTTTTTATACTCTACAACAATGTTTTTCAAACTTTTTCATGTCACGACCCCCCTATGATCGGAATAAATCTTGCGGCCCCACATCACAAACATTTAACAACAATTATTTTATGTAAGAGCTAAATATGTTTTACCTTTGTCGAATGTCTTATTGGTCTCCAATAGATGGCCGTGTTATATGTCTTGTCGATAACACAAAAAACTGAGCCAACTTTAAATGAAGTACAAGAAAGTCAAAGAATTATTAAATAAAACGGATCAGTCGAGAATTAATGAATACCAATCTAGTGCGAGTTGGCAAGTATCCGGTGTCTTTAAACTGAGTCCATTCGGCTAAAGGAGTAAGCCCTGACAGAAAATTCAGAGGAATGCAACAGAGAACCCATCGCTATGTTTCATTCCTGTGTTATCATAATGCCAGTAAATAATAAAATAATAACCGTAAGTGCGATACGGCCTTTTAATGGTTATAGGGTACGAAAAATCCCTTTATCATCTGATAATAATAATCAAACGAATTCAAAAATTGAAATGGCCACATGCGTAGTGATTTAATTTTTGCTAAGCAATTCGACATAATTTGTATGTTAAATTAATCAGTTCTTCAATTTCAATTTTAAATGCGTATAGCCTAAAGTAACAGAAATTTTAAAATAAATAGATAAATTTAAACGACTTTCCATCATTCACTGCGGAAATTTAAATATTAATCTCTTAAACAATGACGGTAAAAAATTTCGTTAAAAACCGCAGTAAATTTGTCAATTGACTTAAAATGCTAAACTAATTCAAGTACATAATTTTAAAATCAGTCACAGCGTATAGAAACATCTTTGCTAGACAATTATAATTTATTTTATTTTGTGTTAATTCTATACGATGTATATTTAAGGGTGTTCTCATATTACGTGCAATTAAACTTTCGTAATGAAATGTAGGTGAATACATCCGGTTTGTTAAAACTGTATAATAAAACAAACTTTAATAACAAACAATATAGAACAATAAATTAGATAAATACCTATTTAGAAACGTTTTCGGGCATAACCCATCATCAGCTAAAACTAACAGTGTATGTTTTAAGTTTCCTTTAAGTTAGTTTTAGCTGATGATGGGTTATGCCCGAAAACGTTTCTAAATAGGTATTTATCTAATTTATTGTTCTATATTGTTTGTTATTAAAGTTTGTTTTATTATATTTCGTAATGAACTAATTTTTTGAGAAAACGTGGAAATGATCGACTGCTTTTACTTGCAATACGAAAAATATGTGTGAATTTTAATATTCTTCCGTTTAAAATGTTTTCCAGGGCATTATTAATATTTAAAATTTTTAATTCTCGAAATATGAATGACGTTAATTTGTGTATATACATATATATATATTTTTTTTTTTTAAATTATAGATATTCAGGAGTTCTACGAATTAACTTTGTTAGATGACAGTAAAAGCGTACAACAAAAAACAGTAGAAACTAATCAGATTGCAACCAAGTGGGAAACATCGAATGGACCTATTACGTTAAATTCAAATAACAATGTAAGTATTATTCAAAAAATCAATAAACCTTTACATTTCTGCGCTATTTTCAGTATGAACCATCAGTTTAATATTCATCATTTATTTGTGGTATGTTATCCTATTTGAATAAAACTTTTTTTTTTGTTGTTGTTTTCTCCCCGTCGCCGTTGTAATATTTTATTTATAATTTAGACTTTTGTAATAATGAATTATAAGATTATTTTTAATACAATAATGCTGTGAAAAAGTACACTAAACTCATTAACCAGCCCTATGATATAAATTTAAGTAAAGATATAAAATATTACTATCTAAAACGTTAACGGTATTTAATAGTATTTAACAATTACACAATATTTTAGGTTTTATGAACTTTTTTTTTTTTTTAATATAAGTAAGAAATAGGAAAAATACGAGAAATGAGACGATACCTTTTTATTTATGAATTTTACATTACAAGTTACTTAAAATTTTACTTAATTTACGTGATACCCTCGTTATTAATTTTAGATATCTATGCGATACAGCTAAACGGCATTTTATTATTAGAAAAAGTAAAAAAAAAAAACAAAAAAAAAACGGGTTAATTTTTATTCTCCATCTAAATAACAGCACTCCGCATAAAAAGAATTGTTTAAATTCACATAGAATCTGCGCATTTGACGGCAATAATAGTGAAAACAAACAAGGTAATAAATACAGTAAAAAGGCATGTGACGTCATTTATCTGCAATGATTAGTTTTGAAAATCATCGAATGTTTACATTTTATTTGCTATTCCGATTCATATCTTTTCATTGATGTTTTCTTTGTACTGTAGTTTTTCTTTTTTTTTTAGCTTATAATCTCATTAAAGTGTAAAAATATTTGTAAAATTTTATTAATTTGGATAGGCATAATGAAAACAAGGTTTATACAAATATTTTCTTTTCGTTACATTTTAATTTCTGATGTACAATTTCTTTTTATTTTCGTGTTATTGCTGTTTCTATGAAGTGAATCAGTTTCTTAACTTCAATTTCAGCTTTTCAGTTCAAAATCGGTTCTTCTTGATTTAACTGATTGGTTTACTGACGAAATTTTTTTGAATTGCATCATTTTTCGTTGCTTTTCGTTCTGTTCGTAATTTGTAAATGTTGTTTTTTTTATTTTTATTTATTGTTTTGTATAAATTTACAATTATAAATCTAGGCGCCGTGTGTAACTACCTGGGCTATTACGGCGCCTAGACTTAATGGAAGTTACATGGATGCTGCAAAATTCAACACTGCTCGAACACAATCCGGGTGGTTCGAGAACAGACGGTGTGGTGAGGTATAACTAGAAGTACAGGAAGTAGGCCGGCACCATTTCAGCAGATGTTCTACGGTTGACGAGGCCATGAACCCACGCAGAGGACAGGAAGACGGAAGGGAGCTCCTTCAAATATGTGATTGTGTGACAGTGCAGTGTGCCCCAGGCGCAGTCTCGACAGAATCGAGAAATCCTTACATAAGATGGGGAACGGTGGCCACCATGATGGGTCGATGTTCGACTTTATGGACCTGAGCCGGGTCGTTTGTTCTGGCTATAGTTTTCTCCACTCTTCAGAAAAGTGCCTCAGAAAGACTGATGGTCCTAATCGAGGCAGTACAGCGTTAAACAACATCGGGCTAGACAGACTTGCCTTAGCAGCCAAGTCACCCCGACCATTACCAGGAACCCCAATGTGGCCAGGGGCCCATAAGAATGCGACATATACATCAGATCGCGAAAGTTCGAATAGCAGGTTTTTTATTTTAGTTAATAAAGAGTTGCAACTGTCTGGACTTCTGTAATAAGAAGGGAATTTTGAGACGCTGGACTGGAAAAATATGTCTCGAGACAAAGAAGGATCCCAAATGTTTCTGTCTCTAAAACAGAACAGTAGTCGTTTAGGCACTCGATGTGCTTTACGCCTCCAATTTCATAAGCGTATGCAGTTGGTGAAAGAGAATTAGTAGGACTCGCTTTAGCTGCGCCTATATACATGTGAATGTGATTAGGGAAGGAGGCGAGTTTATTTAATACTACTTGAAACATGGATATTGAAAGGTTAAATGTTCTTATGGAATCTGTTAAGGTTAAGTTTATAGATGTTGGGACATGATTCCAGGGCGCTGTAGTGGTCGGATTAACATGATGGTCGCTCCGAATTATTTCTACCTTAGAAAGAAAAGTTAAAACCTTGACCAATCTATCGCCAGGAAAGAATGGGAATAGGATTTGGGAATTACTGGTGATGGAAAATTGGTATAGTAAGGCATGACAAAAGGAATCTCGAAAGGTGAGATAATAGTGAATAATAGATAAAGGAGGAAGGCCCGTTAAAGAAGAAGTCCGGTAAGCCCCAAGTATGATACGTGAAGAAGTATTAGGGATAGAATTGATAGATTTTAGAAGTGTTTTATTAGCAGAAGAAGAATACACCTGACAACCGTATGACGGTTTATATAAAATAAGGGCTTTGTATATTGATAACAGCAATTTCGAATCTATATTGAACTTGTGGTTGGATAAACATTTCAAGATGGACAAGAATTTCATGCAACTATTCCTAAGGGTAGACATGTGTGGAGCCCGCGGTAATCTCTCATCGAACGTTAAACCCAAGGAATTTATGGAAGGAAAGAGAATGGGATAGGTGCATGTTTTAAGTAGAGGATGATATCAGGATTGGAAATAGGGCGACGCTTCTTTAGAAATTGGACACATGCAGTTTTTGAGGATGAGAAATCCAAGCCACTCTTTTCCGCCCAGTTTTGTGATCTATTGATCGTTGACTGTAGCGAGGAAGTTTGAGGGAAGAGATATGTTGAGGCCATCAATGAACAAACGGGCTATTACGGGCGACCTTATTCAATCTGCTATATCGTTTATATAAAGGATAAACAAGGTTACGTTTAAAGGCGAACCCTGTGGAATTCCATTTTCAGTCGTGAAGGATGAAGATACTGAAGAGCCTATTCTCATTTGAATAGCTCTATCAGTCAGGAAGCTTTGTTACTGTTTTCAATTAAAAATAAAGCTGGTTGTAAATGTTTAATAAATAAGCATGTTATTTTTGTTATTGATGTAGTAATTAATGTTTTTCTTTTTGTACAAGTAGTTTTAAAAATATATGGTAAAATTAAAAATAAGTATCAATATTTAATAGTTTTGTGTTGTGTTGTATATTAAATATATTCTTTTACAATAGAATATAATTACAGAAACCAGTATTTTTGCAAACTGCATGTATATATAAATTTTTAAAAGCGCTTAATGGAAGTTATAAAAACTTTTTCTCTTTTTTTTTTCATAATGTCTAGACCTTATTTATAAAAGCATAGTGAAGTTATGTAAATTGTTTTAAATTTAAATTTATTTAACATTTAAAGTTTTTAAACAGCTTTTAAAGATAATTTAAAATAGTAGTTAGTTTGCATTATTTGTAATAAACATGCATTAAAAGTAATTAAAAAAAAAAAAGAAGTTCACTATGAACTCACTTTAATAAACTAAGCAATAGTAGGGAAAAATGTAATTATTTTTCTTGAGTACTTTTACAGTACAGTGGTGGTAATCAGGACAACGAGAAAGGGGTGTTACCGTTTCCATTCGTCAGATTGGATGATGGAACCGGGACGGATAACACGGCGGATAATTCTAAGCAACGTTTCGAAATTACGATCAGAAACAAGAGATAGATAAAAATTTCCGGAAGAAACATCAATAGCGACAAAAATCCATAAACCAGCCTCTCGGCGCGAAGAGAAGGTAAACGAAAATTTCATTTTGATGAACTTAGCTTCGTCAATTTGCACAATCCGATCCTTACCTCCTAAAGGAGACGAATGTTTATTAAAATAGTCCATCATTACCTCACGACAGAAGGAGGCCCAGTCGGTAATTGTTCTACTTGATAATTTCAGGTGAGAAAGTAGGTATGCACGAGAATTACGGACGCACAGGACTGTAGCAACAACCAGCCACATTTTTAAAACGGATACTTTGCATTGAGAAAGCCACGTCCCAACTTTAGCCGATTTCTGGTATCTGAATTTAACATCGCCAATCCGCTTGCCACACCGAAGGTTTAAACTTTTTATTAATAGTTAATTAATTTTGACAATCAGAGCAATCCCTAAAGTATATAACAAACAATATTTTGTTTAAAAAAAAAAAAAAAAAAAAAAAAGAAAATTAATTTTAAAAAAGGAAATTTTTTGAAAAAAAATTTTACCTGAAATACGGAATAACACAATGTTGAATATAAAATTGTATTATATCATCTTCCGTGAAACGTACTAATTCAAAGTATGATGGGTCACACGGAAAATCGCAAAATAGAATTTCAGTAGACATATTGTAAATCCAAATGAAAAAATTTAAAAGCAATCAAGCAAGAGTAGTATAATGTGACAGTCAGTAAATAAAAATATAATTAAAAAGAAAATAAACAAGCCAACAAAACAGACAAATAATGTAAAGTGTTGCCAGTAAACATTTTCTAAAATAAAATATTTAAAAAAAAAATAAACAAGCCACCAAACTAAACCAAAATGAACTGTAAAAGATCAGAATGAACTAACTAAAATTCAGAATGAACTGGGGTACATAATGTAAAAGTTTAAAATTTTGATGTGGCAAGCGGATTGGCGGTGTTAAGTGCAGATCTCAGAAATCGGCTAAAGTTGGGACGTGACCTTCTCAATGCATAGTGTCCGTTTTAAAAATGTGGCTGTTTGTTGTTACAGTCCTGTGCGTCCGTAATTCTCGTGCATACCTACTTTCTCACCTGAAATTATCAAGTAGAACAATTACCGACTGGGCCTCCTTCTGTCGTGAGGTAATGATGGACTATTTTAATGAACATTCGTCTCCTTTAGGAGGTAAGGATCGGATTGTGCAAATTGACGAAGCTAAGTTCATCAAAATGAAATTTGCGTTTACCTTCTCTTCGCGCCGAGAGGCTGGTTTATGGATTTTTGTCGCTATTGATGTTTCTTCCGGAAATTTTTATCTATCTCTTGTTTCTGATCGTAATTTCGAAACGTTGCTTAGAATTATCCGTCTAAAAAGACTAAATTGTCATATTTAGCTGCACTGCTTATTGGCAATCTACATGAAGCATTACCGATGATAATGAAGTCCTTATAATGTTCACAGTCGCACTTAATTTTATAAGCTACTTGTAATCGAATTTGACGATGATAGCTATCAATTTTTTATATAAACGCAATGCGGAATTGCGCGAAATAAACAATTACTAATTCCTAAAATAGGAATTATTACAATTAAATCGAAATATAAACAAAAACTATTTATGGAATAATCATTTTATTTTCTACGAACAAAGGCCAACATCAAACGGTAAACATTTAGGATAGTGTAGTCTCTTTGGGCGAAAAACCAAATGATGTACATTAGCCAGTAAATTGTATGATAATTTAATTTTTTTTATTCTATAAAGTTAATTTTATTTAGTTTTTATTCACTTTTTCGTTTTTATTTTGCACTTTAAAATACAGCGGACAAATTTTTTGACTATGCGGCTTTCACTCATAAAAAATCAAAATCGGCGAAATAGGGATCAATGGCCAATTGCCAAAAAATCGATTTTGAATAATTTTTGATCTTTAAATAAACAAAAATTATAACTGTAGGTGAATACATCCTGTTTGTTAAAATGGTATAATAAAATAAACTTTAATAACAAACAATATAGATCAATAAATTAGATAAATACACCTATTTAGAAACGTTTTCGGGCATAACCCATCATCAGCTAACACTAACTTAAAGGAAACACTTAAAACATACTGAAGTGAATATAGGGAATACATGTGTATATATAGTAGATGTAAAGAGGAATAAACATGGCAGGTATAAAAATCTATAGGTTGAAAATGCTAATAATTAATATAAAATATAAAATAAAACAAGAAGACAAAAAGTTAAATTTTTATATTAAACAGTGGATTATTATTATTATTATTAGGTGTTTTTGGTCATTTAAAATATTATTTTTATATTTATTTATATAATAATTTTCTGCAATGTTCATATTATTACCTTTGTGGTAAGTGGCCAGGATGGTTACAGTATTTTCTATTGAATTAGGTTTATGTTTATTTTTAATTACGATGTTCTGCATAGGTTAATTTTTCTATTTCATTATTATTAAATGCGTTTATACGTTCTTTATATCTGCAATTGATTTTTCGCCCTGTTTGACCAATGTATGATTTCTCACAATCAGTACAATTTATTTTATTTTATATATACCGCTATTTTCGTAAATATTATTATTTTTTAAATTTAAGGTGTTTATTTTATATTTTAAATTATTTTTAGTTTTGAATGCTACATTTAAACCTTGTTTTTTGAATAAATTGGTTAATTTGTATATGTTATTGTTTATAAATGTGAATGTTATCCATCCGTTATTGTTAGTAGCAGCATTATTGACTCTTAATTTTTGTATATATTTTGATTTTGATTTTATTTTGTGAATTAGTTTATCTATTATTTGTTCGTCATAACCGTTATTTCTTGCCAAAGTCTTTAATATATTAATTTCTATTTGTTTTTTATTTATATTCATGGGTATGGTTAATAATCTATTTATTGCAGTCATGAAGTAAGCATATTTATGTTGGTTTGGGTGATTTGATGTTTTATGAATTATATTTTATCAATGGTGGTTTGTTTTCTATAAATATTATATATGTTAACTTATCATTTGATTTTATTATTGTTATATCTAAGAAATTTATTTTGTTATTTTCTTCTTTTTCCATAGTATAATGAATATTTTCGTGAATTTTATTTAAATCATTTAGAATGCCATTTTCAGTATTACTACTATTTTCATCAAAAATTAGTAGTGTATCATCTACATATCTAATATAAGATTTAATATTGTATTTTTGTATTATATTTTCCATGTATATTTCTTCTAAATTTTGTAGAAAGATTTCACTTAAAATACCTGACAAAGGTGAGCCCATAGCTAATCCATTATTTTGTATATACATGGAGTTAACTTTTTGTCTTCCTGTTTTATTTTATATTTTATATTAATTATTAGCATTTTCAACCTATAGATTTTTATACCTGCCATGTTTATTCCTCTTTACATCTACTATATATACACATGTATTCCCTATATTCACTTCAGTATGTTTTAAGTGTTTCCTTTAAGTTAGTGTTAGCTGATGATGGGTTATGCCCGAAAACGTTTCTAAATAGGTATTTATCTAATTTATTGATCTATATTGTTTGTTATTAAAGTTTATTTTATTATATTATATTATAAAAATTATAACCCTTTTGAACCATTTAAACATTGATGACTCATCTACAGGTTATAGCTTCTGTTTAAAAAATAAAAATCGGTGAAATAGGAGTGCTGGCTGATTGTAGAAAGAAACAAATTTATTTTTCGTGTGTATGGGTTTGACTGTTTTTTGTTGGTTTTTTTTTTTTAATTTTTTAAAGTTATGTTGATACATCTAGAGGATTTTTCCTTCCGTTAAAAAAAAAAAAAAAAAAAAATTGTCAAAATCAGTCAATTACAATCTGTTAGCTGATCGTCGAAAGTAAACGCTTATAGTTTTTAGTGCGTTTTATTTTTACGATATGGGTTTACATCGTTTTTTTAAACTTTTTAGTGATAAACCATATATCTATCAGTTGTAAACTTTTATATATATATATATAAAAAAACAACAACAACTGAGTAGATGAAATAGCGATCGCTGGGCAGCATTCGAAAGATAACGTCTTGCACTTCAAATATATACGTTTATACATTTGTTTAAACATTTTTCATTGTTAATGGCTCATCTAGAAGTTATAATCTTACGTTTAAAAAAAAAAAAAAAAAATTTAAATCGGTCAAATGAGGACCGCTATCCGATTGTCAAAAGAAACAGAAAGAAAACGCTCTATGCTTTAAATATATAGATATAGTTATAATTTAATCAAAACAAAATAAGTAATTAATTACAAAATTATAGGTAAGTATTTTTATTAACTATGTAAACAGCAATGTGCACACTCAATTGGTTTGTGTCTTTTTCAATATTATTGCAAACAATAATCGAAGTATATAAAACAAAAATCGCGAAAATAAAATGACGTAATAATTTTGTGACGTCAAAGATCCAAAAAGTGCTTGTGAATCTTTCGAACAGTAGAACTCCTGGTGTACACTTGTAATTGTTCATTTCTGTGTGCATATACTTAACGAATTTACTACATATATGTATATATGAGCGGTATGTAATACATCATCACCTTTTTTCTGTTTGCGCACAATTTACTACACAATTGTTCACAATTTCTTTTTTATCTATTTTTATTTTTTCAGAAGAAAAATAGTAGGAAAAATAGAAGTTTTATAAACTTAAGTGTATTTTTTAAGAATTAACGTTATTGTAATTCTTCTTTATTAAAATTTATAATGAATTATGTAACCTTTTCGTCTTACTGAAATGCAGTCATACTTGGCTTTGTCGGAAATTGCTTATTAATTAATATGCGGTTAATATCTCATCCGATTAATGCGTATTAAATAAAAGTAAACTTTGTGCGCATATATAAAAATTGGATCAAAATTATTTTTCGCTCATATTATTACATAACACCGAAATACGGTAAATTATTCCTCATTAAGAACGTTTTACGAATGAACAACATATGTTCCATACTATTATTAATCCTGAGAAACTCATGAATAACCGAGAACTGTATAATATGTTTATCATTCCGATTTTACATTTAAAAACAGAAAAATACAAAATATCTTTCACTTTTAAAAAAAAACCTTGGCGTCCAGTGAAAATTATTATTATATCGATTCTCATGATTAACTGACTATACTTGTTTTTTCCAGACCTGAGTTCTAGATCACGAGATTTGTTTTTTTTTTTTTTTTTTTTTTTTTTGTTTTTTAACTGTATATGAGATATGTAGATGTGTATGTATAAAAGGTCTGTCAAAGAAACCTAACTCTTTCCTTCTCTATAAAATAACACAGCCAATACATAACAAAAAGTTGAAACAGCACAAATTTATTTATATACTCATAGTGTATATTCGGTATTAAAAGTGGTATTAGTTAAATAATCCTCCCATTTTTTTTGTACATATTTTTCCATTCTTTTCTAAAAGTTGTGCATCGTTTGTTCGTAGAGAGATTTATTTGTGTCGAAAAAATTAACGATAAATATTTCCTTTTAATTCTGCCACTGTTTCATACATATACTTCAAGATAGCTTCGTAAGAAGAAATCACAAGCAACGATGTAGCAACCGAGGTGTGACCAAGCAAATTTATAGCCCTGAGAAATGACACGTTCGCTAAATCAGCTGTTAACTCCGCTTTGGCACACTTCTAATTTTCGACCTAACTCCATACTAATGAAATAACCTTGTAAAAAGCGACCTTTTTTATTTTAGCTCTGGAATTCAACATGTAAAAAGAAATATGACCCAACAGTAATATACCTTACAACTTCGATTCAGATCGCAACTTTTAGTCTCTAAGTAGATTTTTACCTACTTATTTGCGAATTTTTCGTTGCTCAATGTCAACAATTTTGTTTGTTTATTACTTGGTTAAAGTGAAAATACGTCTCATCTGTCGTCAGAATTTTTTTAAAGTAAAGTTTCATCTGCCTCAAGTTTCAGTACAATTTTTCCCCCTTATTCTGGCTAATTTGTACCTAGCCTAGTTGGCTATCAAACAAATGGTCTCTTCCATGTTCACGTATGTGGGGAATACATCCAATGATGTATTCTTCCCCATTTTTTCCAAATTAAGTCATGTAGCGTAGTTCTCTTCAATCGTCTCGTAACTGGTTTATCTGGAAGAGCAGCAGCCAACTCGTCGCAGTGACCATATAATTGCACTTCTAAGCTTACTCTTCAATATTTTTATCAACCGTGGAGATTTTCAGGTCTCTATGCATCAGGTCATTCGTAACATACCATGGCATTGGATATATCATTCAAAGTGTTTTATTCTGAAACCGTTGTATAGTTAGTCTGTTAGTTTTCTTTGCACACCCAGGTCCATATTGGTTTAAATACCATTTTGCATATTAAAACTCTGTTCTTTAGAGTCAATTGTGACAGTTTTTTCAGCTTTTAATCCGGTTCCTTTCTTTTCTTTTGCATACGAAGTTTCTAATTAAGGGTTCGGTCTAAGTGTACTCCAAGATATTTTACACCGTTTCCTTTCGGCACTACATTCTTTCCTAAAAATATCTGATTGTTATGATCTCTTTTATTTGAAAATGACACATGTACACACTTATCTGGGTTTATTTTCAATGTCAATACCTTTGACCATTGTAAAATGACGTTCACGTTTTTTGTAAAGCCGCGGTTGCAATGGCAGAATTCTTGTTTGAAACAATTATCATCGTATCATCAGCAAATGTGACCTTTTGCACATTTTCTTCCATAGGAAGATCCACTGCATACAGCTTGTACAAGAGATGTCCCAATACACTTCCCTGCGGGACTCTAGCATTAATAGGATATATTTGTGAGTATTCTTCATTATGCTTGACTTGAAATTATCGGTTAGCTAAATAAGATTTTAACAATAAATAGTATTTTTCAGGGACAGCCGCTTTAATTTTGTATAGTAGGCCTTCATGCCATATTTTATTGAACGCTTCAGTAATATCTAAAAACAGTGCTTCATTATATTTTTTGTTTTCAATTCCCTCTTCGATTATTGCTACCACTTTGTGTACTTGCTGTTCTGTAAAGTACGCGTTCCTAAAGCCAAACTGGTGGTGTGGAATCAAATTGTTCTCCTCCAATATTTTGTTCAATCTAACCGATATTAATTTTTCTAGTAACTTGGTCAAAACAGGCAATAATGAAATGGAACGATATGGCTAGGCCTTAGTGTCATCTTTTCCAGGCTTTAATATCATAATTATTTGGAAGAACTTCCATTGAACAGGGAAGCACGAAACTCTCAAGACAACATTATAAATGTGCCATAACTTGAAAAAATTGTTTAAAGTTCTAGTTTTTATATGGATACATATTTAAATTTTTTTGAAGAATTCGTCCTATTATTAACAATTTGAATTCGTCTTCCATTTGTTCCAGACAAACGTAAAGTATTGGAATGCTTAGGAATAGATTGTCCAGAATTATTTTTCAAGAATCATTTTTCGAACTCTTTTAGTGTTTCTTGTTGTTTTTACAGTTTTTGGTAATCCTAAAGATTTCTCTTTTTACAAACACTACGCGTCGATACTTTAAAAGTTTTGCACCCAAGTATTCGCTGTATTTCGAAAAAGGAACAGAATGATGATTGTTTAATTTAATTTGTTTCGGAAATTTAAAAAAAATATGAATAATTATTTTTGAAAAATTATTCTGAAATAAATACACACTGTAATTACTTTGAAAAGAAAACAAAATCAAGTCATAATCTTATATACATATATTTGTGTATGCGAATGTGTAAAAATTGTTTTAAGGACTGTCTATATCTGCGCAACTAGAAAGTATAAATAGGTAGTCTTAATCGAGTGGCTCGTGTCTATGTATATTAATTACAACGTAATTCTTAGGCTACCCCCCATTCGAAAAAATGTCCCAATTTTATGTAACGTTTGTTATATTTTGTAGGATTTTTGTTATTGTTATTTAAAAAATGTCACAATTTTATGTAATGAAATATGTAACGAAAAATGTAACGAAAAAATGTCTTAATTTTATATAACGGAAGGTAAATGTTAGAATAGGATTTTTGTGTGTGTTGATGCCAGTAAGAATTACGTTGTAAATTTTGATAATTTTATACAAAGTATAGAAGAGAAAGAGACAGGAATGAAAGCAGGAGGGGTCAAGGGGCACAGCCCCTTGCGAGGCCAAAGTGGCCGAGTTTATATATATATATATATATATATATATATTACTACTAGAAGCAGTGTTGATTGATTGATTGATTGATATATTACTTATAATTTTATATCTGTTTTCAATAGACTTTACATCAACTAATCATTATGAATAGAATTTATTTTAAAAGTAGAAATATTGATGTTCAAGAAATGTTTTTTGAAAATAAATTTCATTCTTATTTCTCTTTCAAAATCATTTTATTTTTAAAATGTTTAATCTAGTTCCCAAAAGGAAAGTTCCATGAAGAAATAAGTAATAAAAAAATAATTTTGCATATTTTAAAATCTTTCCTGAAAAATTTGTAAGATTAATATTAATATAAATAAACTAATTTTTAATGAGAAATTTAGAACTTTTTTAGGTAAAGTGATACCAAAATCCGCATAACCACTTAGGTGTAATGGAGTCAGCAGATTAAGAAATTTAAGTGCTTTAATTTTCATATGAAAAGTAACCCCATTACATCATTTTGCCAAAATAAATTACAGAGATGTCCATTTTTTTTTTCCCCGTTTATGATATGGAAAATTTTAATTCAGTTATCATGTACGCCTCATTATTATTATGAATTGAACCTATTACGGAACTTGTCTATTTTTGGTATTGCTATAAACGCGTTATGCTACTTGCATTAATAATGAGGAGAGTGCTTACTGAATAATGAGTATAATTAATTGCAGTAGTGTGATTGTCCCTTGTAAGTATTTTAGTTTAGTGATTCAGTGTGTCACAACGTACTGGCCTACGTTTACAGACTGGCATTTTACTTGATTAAATACATTGTTTATAAATCCATAAATTTTCGTGTTGGTTATCTGGGCATAAAAGGTAACTATTTTCTGTTCATTTTATTTTTCGAGGTGATATCGGATCGCCCCTCCCCCCTTTTTTTATTGTAATATGCTTTTCGACTGCTTCATCATAAGTAAAACTGGATTTTTAAATTTTGGCACGATTATATTTCTCTTTATTACATTTAAAAACTAATAATACATCAATGGAAATGTAATGAAAGTATTTTTTTCGATTATTGATTTTTTGATATAATTGAAAACAGTTTGCCCCTTTGTTATCTTTTTTTTTTTTTTTAACTGATCAATATACTTACACTTTTATTTATTTAAACATTTCCAGAAATATTTTAGTCAAAAATTTAGAGATCATTTGAATTATAAATTTTTAGAAATCCAAGAACACTCGTTTTTTAAAAATATCTTTCTAGTTTTGTTTTTACTTTTTTAATCACATTTGCTATTTTCTATAGAACTTTACTAAAATTAAAATTCTGTGGCTTTCAGCTAGACCAATAGATCTCTAATATCTTTTAATAAATTCCGTTCGGTTAGGGATAGCCTAATTGAACACTATTTCAATTAGACGCTAACTCCTTTGTTTATTAACGTTTTTGGTTGTACTTTTAAATTTTTTACTTGGTACCTATTTGAATAGTGTCTATAAATGATTAATTTAAAATTATATAATGGCAATAGCACCTATTTTGCAGATATTTTTTCCGTACAGTCCGGTTACTTTATTCTAAGTAAATATTTAAAATAAATAAATAAAAAAGAAAAGAAAATTAATAAAATACACTGGCGCCAAATTAAGCCAGCGACTAACTGAAAGAACATTTAAACAATTGTGTTAAAAATGGCACGCCGTTTCGTATTGATGATGCTCTGCACTCATTTTTTCATTGCTTCTTTCTTTATATTGCTGTAATTCTTTTTTTACGCCACTTCGGTCCTTATACTTTTCCCCCTCTTTAACATTCTCTTTTGTCGCTTGTATTGTTTTATCTTTAACTCCGCCAATTTCTGCTAGCTATTTTTCTCGTCGCCTAATTCACAACATTTTGTTCCAGAACCAGATTTCGTAAGACTCTTTTCAATATCAAGTAAGAAGATTCTTTCTTTTTGCTTTTCTTATTAATTGTCTCTTTCCCTTTTTATTTCCACTTTGACATCCTTTTTTCGGTTACCCTGGTGACTAAGTGTATCTTCCTTCTTTACTTTTCCGATATACTCTTGCTTTTTTTAAATTTTTTTTCGATTACATTGCTATCAGAAAAGTTGAACAAGGTTTTTGAAACGACAATCGTGTTTCATTGTTGTTGTTTTTTTTTTATGATTCATAAATGCGACAACATCAAATAGAGAACATTGCGGAATGTTCTAAAATAAGCAACTGTCATACTTCCGCAAATAATAGCATTGCCTATTACTTTATGTGCTTAATTTTAACAACTTAAGAATATTATTATAAATAAGTTAATTCTTATTTTATTACTCGGTTATAATTTAATAATGTTGATCTTTCATTATTTAATATTTTTTTTTTTTTACAAAATAATAAGAAGTGTGAACACTTAGACATTACCAATTTGTATTTGAGGAATACAATAGCGATTAATTTTGTTTTTAAATTCTTGCATCGCCTCCCCCCCCCCCAAAATGTTTGTGTATATAAATAAATAAATAAATAATTGTAAAAAAATATAAATCAGAATATAAAAATTATCGTATAACAAATTATGAAAAAACAGAAATTTTAATTAATCACAAAAATACTGACATGTTTCAAAGTCACATATTCCGTTTATCATCTTTACTATGATAATAGAGTATGTAAATCCGAAACACGTTAGTCTAATACACATTGCGAATCTTTGAATTTATGCAAGCCGACAAAAATTTCTAATAAGTGAAATAAAATATGTAGAAATGGTTTATCAATTGTATTAACTGGTTTTAGGTTTATATAAATTATCAACATTTTGAAACTTAATTAAAAGTATAATGAACTAAGCGATTAATATAGTATTAGAAATAGGTTTAAGTTTTTCCTAAGTCATAAATGAAGGACACAAATTTTGTGAGTGATTTATAAAATATTTAATGCAAAATAATCGTGAAATATTGTATGTTGAAAGTAATAGTTTAGTCTAAAAAATAAACTTTTAGAACGCGATATTTAATAAAATAAGCGATTTTAAAAATAAAAAGACAATTTAAGTACTTTCACAGTATTCAAATCTAGAACCGGCTATGATATAATAATTTTTGATATTGCCCCCATTGCAGTTTCAAAATTTTTATTCTTTAATTTTATACTTAACTGAGTGTGTAAAATATTAAAATTTAAAAAGAGTTGATGTAAAGAAAATGGAATAAAAGTGTGACTACATTAAGCATGCGTGATTGATAGCAGTTCCGTCTCGTATTTAGTGTTATTTATACTAATAAACTTAATTGTACTTTTTACAAGTTTTTGTATCCTTACAATATATTTTAAATTTTCTATGTCGATATTTTGTTCTAGAAAAAACAAATATGTGGAGATGAAATTGATTTGCCTCCTCCGCCATCGCCACCAATAATACATTTAGTTAACCATGTAAATAATGTGGTAAGAAATTTTTATTTATTATTAGTCGTATACTTATTTTAATGTTAAGTGGATAGGTAAATCTGTTGACGAAATAAATAATTAATTTTAATTCACAATAAAAATTAAGTTATTTTACAATATTAACCTAAGAGTGCAGAGGTGGACATAAATAATTAATTTCAATTCAAAATAAAGCACGAGGTGATTTTATCAGTAATCATGCAGTCCCTCAGCAAATGTAAATGATATAATACCACCCCTTTGTCCGCCATATTGGATCCGCCATTTTGAATTAACAAAATCTGATGACAGATTTGTAATCACCAACCTCTAAAACCCTTGCATACAAAAGTTTTGTTACGAAATTGGATTACTTGATACATGTATTTATTGATGTTTCTTGTAAGAGGTGTTTTACTCCCTGAAGGGTGAAATTCATGAAAATACCGAAACACATCAACTTTATTTTTTAATTGTATGTGTTAAAAAATGTTTTTCTTATTTTTTTTTATGTTATTTTATAATTTTTTATTCCGTAATTATGACCAAAAAAAGGCGTTTTCACCCCCTAGAAAATAGGGGATGCAACTCCACTGGTTAGATCACTGCGAATTACTCGTCCTTTACACGAAAAATAATTTCCATTTTGTTTCATAAAAAATATAGAGTTGAAGACGAAATATTTAGGAAAAACGATTTTCGAGGATGAACTTTAGGGGTGGTTTTCACCCGCTAAAACTGCATATGGGCCGATATAAAAAAAAAAACAAAAAAAAAACGCGTCTAATATTTTTTTATGCTCTCTACAACATATCAAAATTTCATCAAAATCGGCGCCTGACAACTCGTGTACTTTCCTTGTAAGTAGCAAGTCGTACCGCTGTACGCGGTCGAAGGCTTTTTCTATGTCAAAAAATATACAGATATTGACCATTTCTTCGGGCATGAAGAATTTGTCTTTGAAGGCTAATAGGATGAGACAAAGTAGATTTACATGTACGGCCGCCATATTATCGCTGATACGTTGGAAAATATTAATTTGTTTGCTGGGTTTCGTAATTTGTTTGTCCATTGAGCGAAATTGTCCTGTCATCGGCGAAAAATGACTCTACAACTTCCTTTGATTTTAAGAAAACTACGACCCGTTCGCGGCTAATACGAAAGCCAGCGGTTAAGTTTAATGCGCTATCAGTTTTGTTTTAAAATAGTCGCGGATCGAACAGGAAGGTATCTACGGAAGCCATACTCCATTTTCGTCATTGGCTAGTGAGAAAGAAGTTAGCGGAGAAATTTTAGATTTTGATAATTTGTTGATGGCTTTAACAAATAAAATAGCTTCCGAATTATCGGTATTACGGGCGATAGCCGGCGTGCGACCATCTGAATTCGAATCATTAACTAGGCTGAAAGAGGGAGAATGAATATTGGTACATGCCGCTTAAAAGTTTCGTTAAGGAAATAAAATATGGTTTCGTTTTCGACATTTAATATATACCACACGCCCGGAAAAAGAAAATATTTTTTTCGAAAATTTCGAGCTCTTAATGCCCCGAGGACCTAATTTTAAAGTTGCAAGTCCGGTTATATTTTTCCCATAAAGCGCTCTTTTATGCACATATGTAAGATGATACATTTTCATTTTCTTAACGTTTTTACTATTACCAATTTTTTAACTCGCTGAAATCAAAAGAAAAAGAATTATATAAAAATATTTTTACACTTTCACGATGGTATTTCTTATATATTGAAACGTTTAAATATCTGTATCTTTAAGATTATTTCTAAATCAGCGTTTAATCAAAAACTTCTGAAAGTAATAAACTTATTACTAATAAAACCATAACGTAGATAAATTACTTTATTAAATAAATAAAAATAAAATGTGTTAACTTCGTAAATTATTTATTGCGTCTGAAATAATTTTAACAACAAAAAACCCCAAACATAAAAAGTGTATTACGTGGAATGCGGATAAATATTGTTTAGGTTTAAATTATTAACAACTGTACAAAAAGATAGATGGCAGCGCTCCAAAAACTAAACTCCGAGCTTTCTGCTAAAATCAGTAAAGTATAAAATATATTTATAATTTAACCCCGATATATTATTGAAAAATATGTTTTTTTGTATGATCCCTAATTATAAAATAAAAGCATAATATGAAGAACCTAATGCCCAGTTTAAAATTGTTCAAAATTAAATTTCACACAGGTGACGACTTAATCTCTATCATTTCAATCTTACAATTAGTGTCAACGTTATTGTTTTCGAGAAGCTTAAATTAAATCATTTACCACATACGATTGTTACGAAATTCTTTATTTTATGATTATTTTTATCCACATCAGTTTTGTATATCCTACAAGATGTTTACCTCGAAAATTCTCCACAAACAATATCATATCTTCATACTAAATTTGTCTGAACTTTATTACAATCAAACATTTCGGTTTCCTCGTTAATGAATGAAGTGTGTACAAACTCGTTTATATTTCATGACATTCCTCATATTGTAATTCTGATATCGAATGATTTTTTGTTCGACACAAAGATTATAATTCAGTTTAGTTATTTCTAGAAGTTGGAAACAAATTAAGTTAGAGACACTCTTAGGCCAACATTTTTCCTACTGACTGAAACAATAATCTACATTTTTAAAATCAAATTGTTAATATTGCATTACTTTGCATGTTAATACATTTCAAAATATTTATTACGATTAGGTTTTTTACCAAATATAGGCCCGACCGAAGAACGTATTTTACGTTAGAACTCTGAAGTCATCTTTTTTCTTTATAAAAACGGTAATTCATTAACAAATGTAAAATTCTTCGCTTTTATCAACAATTTAATGGACAAAAGTTTTGATAAAGTAAACATATTATTCTAGTAAATTCTAGTGTTTTTATTTTTCTATTCAGAGTAAAACAACGAAATTAATTTCGTTGTAAAATATCAATTATCCACATATCCATTAACCGAACAACTTCGATAATTTCATCTGAAATGTTCAGATTAAACAAAACAACTTTTGTACAGAATATATTATAAAACTTGGAAATTACTAAGTTCTACGATGTGTGAAATATACAATATTCGTTTAAAATTTTAAAGTTTAAAAACTTCTCACATTGTGAGATTTGAACATACAAATGTGTACCCCTCTAGTGGTGCAGTAAAGATATGAATTTCATAAAGGCACTGCATACTGATTTCAGAAATGTTATTTAACAAATTTATTTATAGTATATAAAATTAAAATGGTTTATATAAAAAAAAGTTTAATGTGACCTTCTGATTAGTTAAATTACACGAACGAGAATTAGATAAATGGAATTTAAAACGATTTCTGGATTTATTAGAAACTTTTTTTTGTATTCGTGAGGTTAGAAATGAATTTATATGTTCCGTAAATTTCAGTTATGATGCAATTAAGAGCGTACCAGAATTACACATTAAAAATAGTTATTTCTATTAATTTACTATATGACTTAGCCATTTAATATGTAAGTGCCGTAAATCAGAATTAACCTATTAATGTATAATTACAGTTCGCTTATAATTATAAGTAGAACACGTAATAAAATAAATATGCATTTATAATATCACAAATTCAAAATATTTGCGATAATTTTTTTGCTGAAAAGACACATTTTTCTAAAAAATAATTAAAATAAAAAGGTTCACTTCTCATGGCATATTTTATATATACATATATATATACATATACATATATATATATACTAAGTTTTTTAATTTTGCTTTTTTTTTTTCGGAACAGGTATTTTTTAATAAATATTGTTTAATACTTTTTTCTATAAACAAAAATAATTGATGCACTGTGTTACGATTTAAAACGAAAATTAATATTAATTGTAAAATTACATAAAGAAGCAATCTTTAAGAAAATTTTGAGATTTATAAATTTATTAGAAAAAAATTCTGAGTTTGTTTTAAACCCGTTTAAAATCTGCTTTTGTTTTTATACATAAAAATTCGAATTCTCTAAATCTGAATAATATTTTTCGCTTTAAAAAGATTTTTTGCTAACTATATAAACACGAACAATTATATTTAATTAGAAAAATTACAATTAAGCTATATTTAAAAATCGGAAATTTTCTTGTCTGTGAATTTTGAAAATCAGCTTATTAGTTTTAAAATCCAAATTATGAAAAAATCAGAAAATAAGTGGAACCACAAAATATTGAATAAAACGTACAAACATATCAAATCACCTGTTTTGCTAATAAGTGATAGCCAACCGTAACGTAGTTCTTGTATTAAAAACGCAGTAAATAGAGTCTATTTTTCGTAAAAATATATGTACACACAAAACTAAATAATGAAAAACAAATCTTCACAAACTATTTAAAAATAAAGATCTGAATACATATATATGAGACGTATTGAGTATTTATATCTGCTTGCAGATAATTTTAAATATGGTTTTAAATTGACGTAAACTAGGAAATAGTCATTATTTTTCACGTTTAAAATAAATTTGAATATACAAGTTCGTTACATAAATCAAGCAGTTTTATTTTTAAAGTAATTGCTTCCATCCAATATCTGAAAATCTTTGTAAAATTGATACGGATATCATTTAAATAAGTTTATAATTGATAATTCGACAAAATTTTATATAAATATCCAAGGTTGGTCTGAACATCATGATGATAAAAATAATTTTCTGCTAAATGTGTTGTGAAATGGAATGCGGATTTTGATTCTATAATAATATATAATGTTAATGTTCACATGAAAATGGTTAATTTTCTATGAAACAATCCTGGTTAACCGTTGTATCGTATTATTACAAAAAAAAAATAGCTTTAAAAAAATTTTCCGAAATTATTTTGACAGTTTTTTTTCCTGAGTATTCATTCATTTTTACATCAGTTGGTAATGTTACAGCTCCTTTTAGATCGTGATGTTTTGTATGACAATCTACCCATAATTAATGAATTACTTGTATAGATGGAAACTTAGAATTCTGAGATCATTCACCTTGAAAGTAATTGAAAAGCAGCCAAATTACTTTTTTTATATATAAGAGTATGTGATGGTTATAATTTCTGATCCATCGATAAGGGCAGCTTCCAAATCTGTTGTTTCGTGCTGCTGAATCCACTTGTGCAAGGTTGTTTCGGTCTTTCCTTTCATTTTCTACCGAACATTTTGCGATCATTAATAGTTTGTGTAAATATCACCAATCTTTTTGGTCTATGGTACATCGTATTCTTTAATTTTTCGGTCAGACCGCAGCGAAACAAGTCGAAATTTAAATTTCTATGTTATAATTTTTTGGGGTTTTATTTAAATTACTTTGTGAACGCGTTATCTTCAATAGTAGGCGAATCAACCGAATAGAAAAAAGAATATTAACATGTATTCCAGAAATTCGCACAAATTGTGTCGTATATTATTACTTAGAAAAAATAAACAGTTACGATTCCCTTTTCATCTCCAGAATTGCTACTTAACTTTCAAAAGTTACATAATGTGTTTAGAAAATATAATAATTATAAAATATTAAAATTATAGTAGTATTAATAGATAATATGAATGACAATTTTTCTGCTTTCATTCTTTACTGGGTTTCCTTATAACATAATATAAATAAATAGGAAATTAAAAATTTGTTATATTGTTTTAAAAATTACCGGACAAATAATTTATGAAATTTGCAAATGGGTATATTGACTAGTTTGTTTTCATTTTTGTGGAAAAACAAATTTTACTGCATATGAAGATTTTGCGAAATAATAAAAAAACATTTCTCAGTTGAATAATTTTGGTTTCAATTGTTTTTAATCTTGCATTATATCACGTACATAGAAAAGCTTAAAACCTTATCATTTGGAATTGCTTGCAAATAATATTCGGTAATTTAAAAAATATTCCAATACATTTTTTTTAGGTATTTCTATTTTAAATGATGAAAAGAAAAATATCACTTCAAATTTCCATAATTAGTCTTACATTTTATTGAAGTAATCTTAAATTCTTTAATTTCGTTTTTATTTTTGATATTGTTGTATTTTTTTATTCACTTAGTCATCTTTGTAAAAATAAGTTTACTGTGTTTATAATCAAATGAAGAATTTCAAATAACACAATTACGGCACTGTCAAATGTTTACCTGAAATTAGTCTGTTTGTTTAATGCTGTCACTGTGAAAATTAAACATTTTGATTTTATTGATTCGTTCCTAAATTTAACATAATTTACGGGAACTAAACCAAAAGTAGTTTTCATGGCAAGCGTTCTTGATATATGTAATAGCGTATTAGCCGCCGACATGGTCTCATAATATAACTTTATTAGCTATATAACGCGAAACTAGTTCGTCTACAAATAGCATTAATTAGTAGTTTTATGTACATGTTTAAAATGAGTGCTCTTATTGAAGATCTGTCCAAAATTTAATTGTTGGACGTTATTCTTTTTTTATATTGTCGGTGTGTTTTCCAATCAAAATTCATCATTTAGTCAGTTTCTGCAATAATTGAATACCTATGAAAGTGATATCAAAATTTTGTACTGGCCACGCGAATGAACACTACTCGACCAACAGCTATCAGTGATAAGCGTTGTATTGTGTTTACAGTGGAATATCGAAAGACGCGAACTTATCACAGACTAGTTACGAATGTATTAACTAAATAAACAGACCACTTATTGTGATTAATTTTTTTTACAATTATTGGTTTTATTAAATTGTATATTTCCGATACTTAATTTTAATGAGTTGAAAGTTTTTTTTAGATATTTTCTCACTGAGTTCACAAATTAGCTTATAAAAAAAATATATAATTTATTTTAAAAATTATAAACATTAATACAATAACTAATGACGTTAAAATATAATAATAAATCTCAAATACCTTCAGAATTAAAGTTTAAAGTATATTTATATAACATATTATTTTAATACACTTAATTTAATATTTTTAATTTACGCAAAAAATTTCAGATGTTTATGTGGTTATTTTTAGGAAGCGTCAACAATAGAAATTTGCAATGGCGTTGAAGATGAGAAGGTATGTATTTTATGTTTTATTCAGAGTTTTATGTGAAATTTATATGTATATTATAAATCATTTTAATTAAATAAACTTTGATGTAAAATCTAAATAATTAATGAATATTCGATTTTTAATAACCAAAACTAGATCGAAAGTGCATATATTTAGTCTATGGATTTGTTTACATAAATATTGATTTGTGAAAGCAACAAGTGGGTGTGTCTGCTACGTATCGATTTTATGACAAATCTGTGCTTCGATCTTTTTTTTTTTTTTTTTTTTGGAATAATTTTTTGTAAATAAATACACTTTTTATCACAGTAAATATGACGCGAATTTTAAAAGTATAGCTTTCGTTGCACAGTTCACTACAAAATATAAAGTTGATATGCTGTTTGATATGGAACTATCACCTTTCTTATATCTGAAAATAAATTATTTTCTGGATAATAATATAACAAATAACTGAACAATCATAATATGATGTCCTTACGAAGAAGAAAACGCCAAGCCGCTTTATTGCGGAAAATTTCTTCATGGCAAAATTTTGAAAAAGTAAGTTTAAAATTTCATGAAACCGGTTTTAATTTACAATAAAATATTGAAAATCTAGTGATTTTTATTTGTTTGTTCAAAATTATTATCACGAATTTCAAAAATCATTGATCTTGTTCAAAATTTACTATAGATGCTAGTGAAATGATCAAAATATTGCGTATATGTTAAATTTATTAGAACGTCAAAAATGTAAAGAAAATTATTAAACTTGTAGAATACTAAAAATATAAAAATATAATATAAACTGTTATGGAAATTATAAGTTTTCTGTCACTATTGATTTTCATAAAAACAGGTTTTGTTACGTTCGTATATTTTGAATTTGTACTATAAAAAACTTGAAATTCTTTAGCAACTATACAGAAATCAATGTATGCTCAGCAGTTGGTGAATAAATTTTATTCTTTCTATTTTATAGATTTATTAGACAGTTCTTAAAAACAATTATATATATATATATATAAGAGAGAGAGAAAGTGTGTATAAAAGTAATATCTAAAAGTTTCGCATTTTCACTTCATAAATTATAAAAACGTATTTATTGTGAATGTAAAAGACACTTGGGTACATATTACTTTCGCATTTAGTGATTATATTTATTCCAGTAGCAGTTACAAATAGCAATCCTCGTTACTTAAAATTAAATACTTTTCAAAGAGTTTAATATTCACTAATAAACATGAAGTATTTGCCACATCCTTTCCTAGGTAAAATGTAGAATAACATTATACGGGTTAATTTTAATTAGAATCCACTGTTATATAATTATATATTTAAAAAATTTTAATCTTAATATTGATTTTTGTTTATTTATTTATAGGTTTCAGCTTGTAATAAAACACTGGTAAGTGTAATACTATTAAATTATACTTTGGAAAAATTGCTCGTTTTTTTCTATTTATTGATTTAATGTTGTCGTTATTAAGTGTTAAAAGAGGTGTTATAAAAATAATTAAGAAACAAAAAAGTGCTAACAAGTGTTTCTTACACTATACGAAAAAAGCAAATATTTATTAAAAAATCTGTTTTAAATTTATGACAAATTCATTGAAACAACTGAAAAATCACTAATTTTTTAAAAAAATGTTAATGCTTTGGTTTATTATAATTATTCAGTTCTATTCTTGTCGAATATCTTTAAGCGGTAGAATTTTCCAAATGAACTATTTAAAAACATATAAAAAAGTATACATGGTAATGGAAAGCAAATTTTGCTTTATTTATGAAATTTTGACTAAACCTTATATTGTGCTTATTTTACTGATTTTTCTATATTATTATTCAAAATATTTTATTATTATTATTACACTACTACTATTAATACTTATTGAACCAAATAGTTTATTCTTTCTTTTTATAAACGCGTATTTGATGTGTGTTTGTGTGTATAATATATACTTTATTTTAATAAAACAAATTTCAGTTTTAAATGTTTCCGAACATAAATGCATGTCATTCGATGTTATAAAATTGCAATAATATTGTATACATAAATCTGCTATTATCGAGTATTTTACTAGAAAAATCAAAAAATTTGGCGATGGGTATGTTCTAAGAATAAAAATTAGTAAACAAAAAATATTGAAATTATTTGTAAATAAATTAATTTCAATTTTTCATGTTTACTTTGTATTTTGTATATTTTAAATATAGTTATAAAGTAACTAAACTTTTATTGTAAAAACTCGAACTTTTATGTGCTGAATTCAACAGTTTTTAGTTGACAGTGTCGTAAGAAGGGTCTCACAAGATTCATTTTTGTTTGCTTAGAAATCGTTAGTAACTTAAATAAAATGTTATGCTTAAATATAATTTTAAAGTAGTGTAATTTTGAATGCTTCGGCAAGAATAATTAAAATATTGCTGAAATATATGCTAAGTTAAAAATATTGAAAATGAAAAAAGTAAATTTTTGTAAAATGAGCAGGTCACGGCTGTTCCATTTATTTTTGTGGGGGGGGGGGGTACAGAAAAATTTTAAAGGTACTGAATTCGTTTTGAATCATGCAAAAGCTTTATATATATATATATGTGTGTGTGTATGTTTTATTTTTATATATATTAGGAGTGATCAAAAAGAAACAGAACTCTTCTCATTGTGAGTCACCTATCAAGATAAAAACTGTTTTTATCTATCTAAAAGCTACAACCTTTTTCTTTTCAAAAATTATACGCTGAATCTGCAACGTTTAGTGGTTCCTAAATAACTTCACAGTCCCCGACACCCTGTCAAGGGTATGGTACTTACATACATAAATTAAGGTCAATTAAATTCAGACACATTGAAGTAGTTTTACGATACTTTTATGCTAGTTTGCATAGGTATCTCACACTACGAAAAGTTCGGTTCCATTTTGATAATCCTTGTACAGATCGCAAACCGAGGATGACCTCCATTCAAACGCGTATAAAAATACTACCAGATTAAATAGCGATTCTAATGACGGCTGATTGGTTAGAGGAAAGTTGTAGCTTTCATTTAAGATGAAAATCATTGTGCTATTTCTTGCGTAGGCAACTCACACTGCAAAAAATTCCGTTGTTTTTCTTTTCTTTTTTTTTCTTTTTTTTTTTTTTTTTTTTGATCAGTCGTATATATAACATAATATAATATAAAATTAAAAATTAAGAAATTGGTTTTGATGCTTGGAACATATTTAAGGTAAATGGAGGACCATGCGAATGGACCTATGAAGAACTTGTACTGGAAAAGATTGGACCTGGACTTGGTTTCAGTATTGCCGGCGGTACTGATAACCCGCATATTGGCGACGAACCTGATGTATATATAACTAAAATTATTCCGGGTGGTTCAGCTGCCGCTGACGGTCGATTGCAGATAAATGACATAATTGTAAAAGTGAATAATGTTTCTCTTGTAAATGTACCACATACTACCGCAGTCGAAGCTCTAAAGAACACCGGAAATTCTGTTACCTTGGTAATTATTTATTATTAACAGTACTCGTATCTGCTTCACCGTGTTTCAGACAAAAAAGTATAAAATAAATTTACATTTTGACTGGTTTCTGTTAGTTTACATTTTTATTAATTATTCGAATGTTATTAAAATATGTGTACTTCTTATCATAATGCCAGCTGAAAATTCATTAAGATCTAGTGACAGTCTTGCTTCTAGCATACTCAATTTTAAAATAATACTGCAAATTTAATGGGTTTTTGCCAATTCAAGGCATTGATATAATTTGAAACCCCTTTTGTCAATTTAATTCAGCTTCAGTACATCCAGCAGTGAACTAATATAAGCTGATCGTGCTTAGTGTTACTCGATTGTTTTTTTTTTAATTTTTCGATTTTTGTTAGATGTTTCTATTGTTTTTTTTTTTTATAAATATCGAAAGGTATGGAATGTTTATGTTTCAGTTTCATCCCCGATTGATTTTTTTTTTTTTTTTCTACGTGTGGACAGCTATTGTGAATCTTTTTTCATATTTTTGTTTCAACTGCAAGAATATTTACATGGGAACTAAAATTTGTTTATGGGGCAAATCCAGGTTGATTAAACATCAAGAAGAACAGACAATCTTCTGATTGAGGGATTCAACAAAGTTCATATTTGAAATTTGGTTTGATTAACCACTGAAACGAGAACACTAATTCTCCACGAAAGCGCTTCTAAACTTAAATTATTTAATCCTTTCATTTAACTTTACTGGGAGCTTGATATTCTGAGCTGCTTGCAATTCGTAGGAGAAAATGATCTCGTTTAGCACTCACAGGCGTTACTATAATGAAAAAGCTTGGACATGTAGAGGTAATTTTGTAAGGAAGCCCCATAACCTCATGGTAAATATCTTTTAAACCTCAGTTAATTGTTCGCGGTAAATTGTATATCCTCCTGCTACGAAACGGTTCGCATTTCTGTGCTGTGCAATAAGTACATCTAAAAGACGCTCGAAGTGCCCTGATTCCTTAATTTTTTACTACGTAGAGAGATTGCCGTTGACGATAGGCTCAATAGCAATTTGCAAAAGGATTCAAAACTTTAAAAATTTACATAAAAAACGGGAATTTGTTAGTTTTTATTTTTTCAGTAGATCACTTTTTCATCATTTACACCGAAATGGTGGTAACTGCATGCTAAATTTTATATTGGACTGTTTCGGGAATTTCGTGGTGGGTCAACTTTTCATAAAAACTCTTTTCAAGCTCATTATCGTCAAATTCTCGAAACTTTCTCCATCATTTACATTTTTTAATTATATATACTATCCTTAAAGTTTTTTAAACTATTAGTCCACTATTTCTGAAGATTCAGCAAATATTTGACACTTTTAAAAATATATTTTTACATTTTATTTTTGATTATAAAACTACCTAACTAGAAAATCATAGTATAAAAAATTACATAATTTTTTTATTTATTTATTTTTCTTGAAAATCTAACAGTTATTTTTCTTCTTTTTTTCCGAATGAAAGTAAAGAATGTTTTAAATATTGACGTTTATTATTTATACTAGTAAACCAAAGTTCATTTTAGACAATACGCGACATGTTTTTAAAGAAAAGTAAAATTGTTTAATAAAGAAATTGGGATTTTTTTTATACATTTAAAAAAAAAAGAAAACAGAAAAAGAAGAAGAAAAAACTACTGACTCGTAATAATTATGAAAAAAGTAGCATAGACACATTAATAAAGCGAATCTCATATTAGCTACAATGTACGTTTATTTATTTGTGGTACACATTTTATATTGCACCGGGCATTGTCCCACTTGTTACAACACAATTTTGCAGAAAAGCCGGAACTTTGGAAATCCGTTTGAATGACCACATAAAACATGTAATTTCTATGTAACATCGGACTAAATGTAAAGATTATAATTTTTATGTAATATAATGTTCACTTTTAATAATCGTATGGTGGTTTATGTGGGTGTGTTATATTTACAGTATATAAAGAGAAAACGAAGGAAAGATACTTGTATGCAAACGGATGCTAATGCCATTGAAATAGAATTAATTAAAGGAAATAAAGGACTCGGTTTCAGCATCGCTGGAGGAATTGGTAATCAACATATACCTGGAGATAACGGCATTTACGTAACTAAAGTAATGGAAGGTGGAGCTGCTCATTTAGACGGTCGCTTATCTGTTGGAGATAAGTTATTGGCGGTGAAAAATACTTTAGTACGTCAACAGCACGTTTATTTTTATTTTTATTTTTTTTAAAATTATTATTTATTATTATTATGTAAGATACAATAATGTGTTCTACATATTACTCAGAATATTTACTTTGCGACGATGATATTTATTATGTTTGATAATACTTCCGGTAATCATACTGTTGGTCTTACACTTTAGAGTGGGCCTAATGATAAACTCACAAAATTAATTGCATCATTATTTGTTTTTGAAACAAATAGAGCACGAACTTTGCAGAATTTCAGCCAATTAAAGTAATAAATACTTTTATGTTCTTTCGAAAATCAAGAGACTTGAAATATTTCACAAACATGCGTAAATTAACATCATCTAGTACAAACTATTATCGCCTTTTCTTTTGCTGTTCATTTTTTATGCGAAGAAAGGGAATATATAAATTAATAAGAGATAATATATATTTTTAACATTATTAATTCAACATTCAGTGTATTTTTAATAAATATTAATTATATTTTAATGATAAATATGATTTATTTTGTAATAAATAAGAAAAACTGAGAAAGTTAACCTTACAGTATTGCCGATAAATATTTTAATCTGTATTATTATTGTTGCATTTAGTGAAATTTAATTTTGATTTAAAACTTAATTTTAGCATGGCCCACAAAATTTAGAAGATGTTACACACGAGCAAGCGGTAGCTGCGTTAAAAGCTACTCCCGATAAAGTAATTTTACTGATATCAAAAGCTCCGTATCCTGCATCGAATCCTCCGAGCAGTCCTCAACTGTGTAAGAATATTTTTTGTGTATATTTTTATTTATCTCTTTCTCTCTCTATTACAGTTTGTTAAAACTGAAAATACGTTTTCCTCGATTTTTCACGTCATTATTATATGAATGAAATAAAATAAAAATATTTGTAAAATAAATTTGGTAATATGTGTTATTACATATATATCGGTGTAATGATGGACACTTTCTGAAACTTATTAGTGTAAGATGGGAAATTATTAATGTTATAAAACAGTCTCGTCATCCGCTTTTCCGTCATAAGAAAGGCGTAAAGAGAAATGAACGCTTTATATATGTTAAAATTATTTTCTTAACATCATTAATCAAAAACCAAACAACTCGTTTCTTTTTTCAGTTGTGTTACCTGGCAACCCAAAATAGTGAAATGCGAATAAAGATTATCTTCATGTTTCATTTTGAAGGATTGAGTATCTCTTTCTATAGGCGTTCAGTCTTTTTGCGACGAAAATTTTTGATTTTTGATTAATTATTGTGCGGAGTTTTCATCCCATAAATTCCGCGCATGAGAACGAATAGTATTTTTTTTTTTTTAAATATAATAAAAATTAATATTTTGTCGAAAATTTTGCTTCCACATTATATTCATTTTGAAATGTTCAGTAAATTTCTACGTATTTACCTAATTTCAGCGATACGAGGTGGTCCTGTTTCAGTAGGCGGTGGCGGCAGTATCGGTGGTGGGGGAGGAGGAGGAGGAGGCACATTACCTAATTCCAGGACAAATTCAATTCGTGCTTCTAGTACAACACTTAATGTCAGCGGCGCAGCGTCCAGATCAGTTAGTACGGAAAATATAGACAGGTGCAGATTTTTTTTTAGCAGCAAATACGTTTTATTTGTTTATAAGATAATGGTTCTTTAATAAGTAACAGTTTATATGCATATTTTCCGGTGTATATGTTAGTTTTATTTTATACGATTCGATGTTATACTATTTTATCTATGCTTAAAAGTGACAATAAATACCGTGCATATTTTGCGTAAAATCGAAAAAATCACTTCAAATTCGGTAACTGTGAAATTCTATGAACAAGGGGTGTTTAATGATCTAGAAAATCTTGAAAATCCTGCAGAAGTCTTTTTTGTTAGAAAAAAAAAGTACTATTTTACATTATAAATAACTTTCGGACAGCTGTTAAAAAATCGAATACATTTGTTAACAAAAATGAAACAAATCGGCTTTACGTTTCGGATGGATTACAGCACCCATCATCACAAGTTTTCGAAAAGTCCTACAAAAGTCTCAATTACAGCTTAAAAGTCCCACTTCTTTTTTTTTTTTTTTATTTATATTCATATATTTTTTAACTTGGAAAATATACATTTTTTTTTAAAAAAAATTTACATTTTTACTTTAAAAAGAAAACCTTTTGTTTTTGTATTTATTGTTATTTAACTTCCTTCTTTTTTCGATTTCATTTGTGTATTTTTTTAATAGATTTTTATGCACTTATTTTGATGTTTTTTTCGTTTTGTGGGGCTTTTTTGGGGGGTGATTTATTTTTTCGAAAAAATAGGGTCAAAAAGATTATACAGAAAATACCGGTTTTTTTTTTGTTTTTTAGTTGAACATCTTGATAAATATGAAATTTCCCCCTTTAAAGTTTGACTACTACATACAAGGATTATGTCAAAAGTAAATTTCTCTATGCTGCAATTTAAACAAAAATAACGATAATGCTATAATAAAATTTAAAATAGCGTATTTTTGATTTTTGTTACGTTTCAACATATTCACAACATAAATTTAAACATCTGTTGGAACGTTTTACTTAATGAGATTCTGGGATGTAAAAAATCGTTGGCTGTTGTTTTCACTACATCATCTGTATTGAAAGTTAATCGGTTATTTCTTTAATTTAAGAAAGTGCCAAAAATTACCTAGCGCAAGTTCTAAGGAATTCGGAGGATATTCAAAAACACAATCCGTTGAATTGAATTTGTCAAAATAGTATGCGGTCAGGGGTTTCCATGTATAAGGAAAACTATTTCGCTTTTCGTGCTAGCTATTTTTCGATACAGCGCGCTTCTTAAAATACTCGCAGTACATTTCAAAGTTGGTGACCCTTGGCATATAACGATTGACCGAAATTTCAAAACAGGACCACCATCACTTTGCCAGCGGAGTCTACTACTTTTACTTTTTTTTCGGCGTGTTCTTGTTTGGCTCACACCATTGTTTGCTTTGTTCATTTCATTCGGTGTAATATGGTGTGCTCAGGTCTTATTTCGGGTAACGATTCAACGAATCAAGTATTCACCCGCGGCTTCGTACTGAGTTAAAAAAGTCAAAAACGACACTCACACGCATTTTTTGTGTTCTGAAAGAAGACGTGAAATCCGGCGGCTAGAAAGTTTACGAAACCTGAAAACGTCCCATACGATTTGACGTTCTGCGGCGTGGCTGTAATCTCTGGTGATTGTAAGGAATATTACGGTGGAATTACCGTATCCTTAGAGCGAGTAGAAATTCTCTTGAGAGCTTGTTGGATCAATATAAATATTGAGCTACAGCCAGAAACTTGGAAAATAGATTCCTTTGACGGTTACATTCGTGGTTTTTCTTTAATTAGTTCTAATCGCAATAACATATATGGTGGTTCAGTTATTTTAGTCAGAAATTAAACCCATTTTTTAATTCACAACATCAATCCGATTAATCAGAATTTTGTCAATATCGTAATGATTAACAACTCCTTAAAACCATTTTACCTCCTCTCAGCTTATATTCCTCCTAACTACGATCTACGTAATTTTCCTTTTCAATCATTTACTAATTCCCTCCCCTTTTATTATAGCCGGTGATTGGGTTGCACACTCGTTTCTTTAGAATTGTAGTGAGCACAACAGTAATGGTTTCGCACTTGAAAATTTTATTACACAAAATTACTTATTCTTCCTTAATGGTAGTTCGTCTATTTGTCTCAAAAGCCCTTTGTCTTCTAGTTCTATTGACCTGACATTTACTTCTGCACGAATAGTCTCAAGTGTTCATGGTCAGTTCTAACGGTACTTTTAGAAGCGATCATATTCCTATCCTTATTTCTTTTAACGGCATTCCTTCTTACGCTTCTTATAACTCTTTTCTTCTCTTATTACTCTTTTTCAATACAGAACTGTAATTCTCTCTTTTTAATATTTTTATTTTTATTTATACCCCTAAATCCCCGTCTGTTGTTTTTACCCTTCATTTTTTTAGATCCTTCTTTTATTATTACCTTAAATGGTGTTTCAATTCCCCTTGTAAACCCTTTTCGTTAGACGTCTTTCCTTTCACAATCGCATTAATCATCTGTATCCATCTTCTCTCAAAAGAAATCTGTTCAAACTCCTTTTTCATATTAATTCGGAGAGACGATCTCTATATTCTACTTATGTTCTATAAATTCTGGCAGATTTTTGGGCACGTTCTCGGCTCGTAATATTGTTCTTTTTTCCCTAAATTATTCATTCCAGTCTATGACTCAATTCCTATTCTTTTTTATTTGACTAATTTGAGCTCCTTTTACCTTGCTACTCAGCCATCCCGTCCTCCGTGCCCATAGTTTTCTAGATATTTTCCCGCTCTTAAACGCTCCGCAATCTTGGCTATACATCGGCTTCGTTTTAATCAAAGTCTCCTTCCTGCGTCATCAGCTATTTCTACCCCCTTTTGTCCTTTCCATCCCTCTTCCACATACATTCTTTGTGTTTTGATTATATTTTGTTTAAATATTCGATCTCTTCTTCTCAGTAATTCTCTACTAAATGCGATTTCTTATAAAGTTTTAAATTTATCGTTACATCATGTAATATGTGTGTGTGTGTAGGCGGTGCGAGTTTGTGTTTTATAATTAAATAATTTCTGAAGAAGATGACTGGAAAACAATACGCAGTTGTTTGTGGCTTGCAAACAAAAATAGACTTTAAAACGGAAATAGTGATTATAATATTACCTTTTATTGGTCATAGTAACATATGATTTTTCGACGTATCGTCATTCTGTTTTTTTGCTACCAAGAACTAATTGTGTTACTCTGTCAACAAAAAATCTTGCAAATTTCCTTTACTTTCAACTTTACAATCATATCCTTTATTTCATATTGTTTATGATGAAACTAAGTCTCGTAATGTCTGTTTTTAAATTTATGAATGAATGAAGCCCTTCAAAAAATACGATCAGCCCAAAACCGTTCTTAAATATATCCGGTCATTAGATGCAATAAAATTATTTATGCATAGTTGAAAAGTAATGATTTTAGCTTTTCTTAATACAGATTCCCATTAATTGGAATCCATACTTGTTGATGTTAGTTGATGAGTAGTGTTTCCAATTCAAAAACTTTTGATACTTATCAGAGTTCATCTACTTATATTTTGTTTGCTTGTAAACTTTTTTTTTTTTTTTTTTTTTTTTTGTAATCTTCTTCATCCGCCGTCTCCGTCTCGAAGGTTGGCGATCCACAATTGGAATTTATTTCTATCAACAGCTGTTCGGAAAAGTTCTAATGAGGAACAGTTGAACCAGTTGTTAAGATTATCCATCCATGAAATTTGACGTCTACCTCTCGATCTCTTCCCGGCAATTTTACCCTCAAGTAGTATTTTTAGAGTGGTATGCCTAGATCCTCTTAAGATATGTCCCATGCATCTATTTTTTGTAATAGAAAATTAAAATACAGAAGAACCTTTCACGGGTATACAAACTAAAAAAGCAATAAGAAAATAAAAATTCACAGGATATTTTCAGAAAAATAAGATATAAAAGTTTCAAAAAAAGAATAGCTTACTCCGCTATGAATTAAATACCATAAACTGTAACTTCAAAGATGAAAAAAAAAAAAAAAAATCTAAAATGTAAGTGGTCCAAATTTTTTCCCCCCTAAAACTATGCGAGAAATATCTCACCTAGGCCACGGGGATACCCTCCAGGATAGTCAGATGATAGTCTTCTATTATTTTTATAGAAGAGTAGGTTTTAATTAACTTATTTTTAAATGTTAATTATAATTGATTATATAAAAATGTTACATGATTCTTCATATTATCCCCTACATAAAAATGATATAGTCATTAATACGTGTAATATATATTTAATGGCATTTCCCTATTACCTTTAACATAGAAATCAGACGTCAAACAGTGTTGTAGATAGATAATACAAACCACATATATGTGTTTTTGAAAGTTTGTGAGTATACGTCTTTAAGCATATAATTTTATTATGTGATTTTTTTTTTCTTTTTAAAAAGATCAATAAAAATTCCACGATTGCTCTAATTTAATATACTAAAATGTCTCTCGATTTATATGCTTTATGCTTACAAAAAAATTAGTTAATGATCGCTGTAACATTTGTCCATCTTAACCGTTCGTTCATTCACTCGTTTTTCTTTAAATATTTATATAACAATAATGATAAATGTTTGATTTAATTATAATTATTTATGAAATTACAGAGATGTCAGAACGATCACTATTAATAGAGGCAATACTGGGCTTGGATTTAATATCGTCGGTGGTGAAGATGGAGAAGGTATTTTTATATCATTTATTTTAGCTGGAGGTGCGGCTGACCAATCTGGCGATTTAAAGAGAGGTGATCAAATTCTTAGTGTTAATGAAGTTAATTTAGTCGGAGCGACTCATGAAGAAGCTGCCCAAGCTTTAAAGGTATATAATATTTAAGTTCATTTGTAAAATTCGCAGCTTATACCGCTATTTTAGATAAATTTATAGGAGTAATTTAATTCTTAGAATTTCATCTATGTATAATTTAGAATGCGGGACAGACTGTGGCATTAACGGTGCAATATAAACCGGAAGATTACAACCGATTCGAAGCAAAAATTCAAGATTTAAAACAGCAAGTTTCAAGTACTGGCACGCTATTACGAACATCGCATAAGCGATCGCTTTATGTCAGGTACATGGCTTTGTTAAATTGTCACACGTATAAGTGTATATATGTATCGATGAAATATATGTAAGTTCATAATAGGTAATAATCCTCTTGTTTTAAATATACATACATATATATATTTAGAGCATTATTCGAATATGACCCTTATAAAGATGACGGATTGCCGAGTCGAGGGTTACCGTTTCGTTTCGGTGACATACTTCATGTGACAAACGCGAGTGACGACGAATGGTGGCAAGCACGCAAAGTTCTTCCATCAGGTGCTGAGGAGGGCATCGGTATCATTCCATCCAAAAAACGCTGGGAACGCAAACAAAAAGCGAGGGATAGGACCGTTAAATTTCAAGGTCACGTTCCTGTTATGATAGATAAGGTAAGCTGTTACTATTATTTTATCGAAAGCTTTAATTATTATGGTCCACAGATAAGTAATAACATTTTTCACCGTGTCTCATTTAAGCACTCGACAGTAATATGACATCTGTCCAGCATCATTGACTACTGAATTTATGGTAGCATATTGGATATATATCTAAGCTCTTTAATTGTGCAAATAATAATTATGATACTATGTCCGCGGCTGATGTAACGATCGATCGGATTTATACGCTTTCTAACTTCGTATAGTTTTCATTTCATCAGCAGTTGCTGCGTATTTGTTAATCTTGTCTGCTTATGTTGTCATGGCGGTCGGTATAATCTGAACTGGCTAATGTTATGCAACTGCTTATATGGTCAATAGTCTCGGTTTTGGCATATTTCCTCCACTTGTCATCTAGAGTTTCTTTTAGTAGGATTTATCTGCTGTAATTTTTTGTTTTTATTATTCTATCTCGATTGGTCTTCCGTCACTTTATTCTTCGCATTTAAGTGTATACCTAAAATGTAATTTAGTTCTTAAGTTTCTTTTCATTAGTTCTTTACTTTTCATATGTTAAATTCCCATTAGCTGTATTATTCTTAAGGATTTATAATTTTCTTTCTTGCTCTATTTCAGTATCATTAATTTCGGATCATTCCTAGAGTGTCTGACTATCTTTCTATATTTGCTGAATCGGCATAAATTATAAATGCTTAAGAGTAATATACAGGTAATGGGAATTTAGCATACGAAGAGTAAAGAGCTATTGAAAAAAAACTTAAATGAGGACTAAATTATGTTTTCAACGTATACTTAAATATTAAGAATAAAGTGGCAGCAATTAATTAACATCATACCGATATCATTGTTGAATAATTTTTTTCATTATTAGTAGTTTATCTAATTAAGTCTTACAACTTCCAGATAACTTTAAATCATCCGTATATTATTCGAATTTTTTAGTTCAGAACCAATATTTGTGCGTTTAATGTGAAGCTGAGTGGATTTAATGCAATGCAAAAACCATAGGGCGCTTAGTGAATCACCTTCAAATATGCCTTCATATGTATTTTCTTAGTTTTTATGTTACTAATTGATAATGCGTGTGCTTCATTTAGTCATGGAGTTTTCGAGATGGCGGATTATGTTTTTGTGGCAATCTTATATATTCCCAGTATATCAAGCAAATATGAATAAGAGACTGAGTGAAACGTTTTTTTTTTTAATAGTCAATATACTAGGGGTTCTCTGTTTCTTTATAGTTTGCGCGGTTACTATAGAGCCAATTACAATTTGATTTTTATAACTTCTAGGAACTGTGCAACAGCCCTTCTGTTTTTCTGTTATTATTTTGTTGGATAGCAAATAGCAGTTAATTTTTTTTGAGTAATTATTGATATAAATAGTTTATACATAGTATTTCCTACTATGTATAAACTAAGCATGTAATTGGCCTGAAATTTCCAGGATCTTTCGCATTTTCAAATTTCATAAGTGGGAAGGTCTTCTCTTTGCGAAGAAATGCGAGCAAGTTTTCTGGACATTAGATATGTTTTAGCAGTGAGCTACAGTTCCATGCATTTTGGAGAGCTTCTTTACCGAAAGTTATGAATAAAATTTAATCGTGCAAGGCATTTCCAATTTTATGTTGTTTTTTTTTCCCATATATATATATATATATATATATATATATATATTGCTTTAGTGACATTTTTAGTTACAATTGAGGTCTCACTCATTTTAGGGCTATTATTTCTTCTAATTTCTCGTGTTAACCGATACGCAGTGTTGTGCTGTATTTATTGTTTCTTTATATTTAACCAGAATTTAGTATAACATCTTCAATATTAGGAGCTTCATCGTATACATTCATGCTGCCAGTTATTTTGGAGACCTCTGTAATATTTCTTTTGGTTGTTATTAAATAGTGTATTCTTCCATTTACGCACTGTACTAATTTTACATCCTCTCAATCTGTTCGTATATAAATACAGTTTTTGTGTGTGTATATTATTTAATTTAATTTATTTTAATTTAATTCCTTTATCTCTACAGATAGAATTATATGTTTTATTTTATTTAACTGTCTTAGTTTCCATGAATTTCGCTTATATTGTATCAGTTACCCTAATCTCACTCTAATATGCTGAATTTTTTTCTCCTATGGTTTACCCTTTTCATCATTAGTATTGCGCCGTTTCCTACTTAGTGTTATAGTATTCAATCCAATAGCTCTTATAATGGATGCAGTAGCGCAGTGATACACAGTTAAATTAATGTATTTTAGACTTTTAATATTTGTGAGCTATTCTGGAATTTTCTGATTCTTCATATGTATGAGTAGGCTTAAAAGTTTTCTGGGCACCATTCTTAGTCTTGGTAGATGTTATCTACATTTAGGTTTTAGGGTTGCCAATTTCGGAAGCGCTATATGAAAGTTGTCATTAATTTCCTGCATTTCACTATTATTTAGACTATGCCATTTTATTAGAACATTATTAGTGTATTGCTTGCATACTTTCTACCCATTTCTTCAGATGTGTTTATTTTACTCGAGTTCTTCTAACCTCTTTCTTCATGCACATTTTTAACCTTCTGTTTAATTTGTTCAATTTCAATGCTTAATAATAAATTGTTTTTAATGCTCTTTCGATTGATTAAGTTTTTATCTTCATCTATGTTTTGCTTTATAAAGTGACATAGAAATATTTTCCTATATAGTTTCATGTTTGATTCTAGTTTAATAATTATAAAATGAAAACGTATTGCACTTTTATTTATTTCAAATTTTACGTTTTTTGCGTTGGTGATCACAAGTAGAGGCTGAGAAACACTTACAGTAGAGGTAGCTACTATTGTTGTTGCGCTACTATATGAGTTTTCGCTGAAGCATTTTTAAGGTACTCTAATTGGCATTTCCTCCTGTCGTTACCACTGGCTCCCAGAGTCCGGTTACTCAACGCTCTACCGTTGGTTGACCACATGCTGTCCACGTGGAGAAATCATTTAATCGGACAGTGACCATTTGGCATTCTATTGCACGCGCGCACGTTTTTCTGTGGGCTCTTAGTGTTGTTAGTTTTGGCTCCATCTGTGTAGCAAAATAGTTCAGATTGCTTATTGGAAGACTTGATTTTTAGTGGGTTGTTTGTTTTATATTTACGATAGGTAGAATAATCAACTTTTATCAGTTTCAATTCCCTACAGTGTGGCAGTATCACTGTAATGTGATCTACTTAACGTATCAAACTGAGTGTTGGCTGAGGATGGAATTAAAATAATTTTTGCGAGGGGGTCGTTATTTTTTATAGAAATTTTGGAACCTCTAGATTAAACTTGAACTTCCAGGGAAGAGAAAGGGTATCTTTATTGGTAAGCGTTTCTCGAATTTGCTTAATCAATGAAACACCGGTTAGAGCGCAGATGATAAAACAAAGAGACATCTAATATATATTCTGGTTAATAATCTAAAGCATACGTTTAATCTTGTATTTGAAAAGTATTTAATAAGAGGAAGTAATTGGTGCATTTGGATTTTAATTCGGATGTATGTTGACGCAGATTTTGCGATTACGGATAACATCCAAGAATTTTGCTTTAGATTTCTTAAGGATAACAATATTGTTTGTGTTAAAAAAAAATTATAGGAGTAAAAGAACGTTAATAAGTGATATTCATTTTAAAGGAAAACATTCAGATTTGAATCTAAATCACATTCATTAGCTAAGAAAAACTTGACTACAAAATTTTATTATTATTATTATTATTTTTTAATTAATTTTTTTGTACTAGAATGGACCACTTTAAGTTGAACCTGATAATATAATGGTGGATGCCCATTCCTCATAGCTTGTTTCGCCACTGGCTAAAATAGAGTTATTTTCTACTCTTTAAAGCGCTTTGTTTTTCTAAATTAGACAAATTTCTCAGTTTCTTGTTCGGTGATTTTCATCTCTTCTGGAGAATAATTTTTGCCTCCCACATTACTTACGGTATAATAAATTAGATAAGAACAACCAAATTGTAAAAGATATAGAAGTAGATGAATTTATAACCGAAACATCCTATTTGTAAATTTACAAATTTTGACTCTTGTTTTGTTTTTTTTGTGTGTGTAAATTCGATTAATTTTGTATAAAAATTGTTTACATCATTCATGATAGTAACAAACGAAAAATACTAGCTGAAGTAAGAAAATCAAAATTTAAATCAAACGGTTTTTCGTGATATCACTATTCATAAATGTAGTTCTTGCCGTAATGTACTAGCATAAATTACTTATTACTGGGAACTTTCCATTATCTAAATTTTTCAATCATTGGAGTCATTATTTCAACATCATATTTCAATGTTTTTCGAAATATAGTGCATCGTATATTTTGTTTTGCACAGTATGATTATTTTATTTAAAAATGTGAGTAATCTTTAGTGATCGCTTATACATTTTAATTATATGTTTTATGTTTTTGTTGCCGTTAAATATTAAATTTTAGACTTATGTAAATTTCTGTTTACAGCAATCAACCTTAGAACGGAAAAAAAAGCTCACTTTTAGCAGAAAATTTCCATTTATGAAAAGTAAAGATGACAAACTAGAAGATGGCTCTGATCAAGAACGTAAGTATTACTAATGAAAATTGTTAATATGAAGTTCGCGTCCTTTCATTAAATATTTCATCTACGACAAAAAAATAAGAGTAATTTAAAACAAGTTTAGTCGAGCATGATGTTTCATGCGCTGAGGATTCCTTATGTAAGACTATAATTTTCATCTCAAAGAAGTTATTTAGTTTTATATATACGAATAATATTTAGAAATAAATAAATTTTATAATTGATTTCATTTGCAGTATAAAAACTAAAGATGGGAATTTTATTACCGGTGTGAGTTAACTTCTAAAAAATATCGGGGAAGGAGCTAACTTTTTGAATTGTAATTCATGTTGTAATTTCACGTACAAATTTTAAATTGAGTTTGTATTATTTTTATTAAAATTATAATTTTCAATATAATCATGTTTTTTTTTGCATAAAACAGGCGAACTGTTCGTTTTCATTACATGTTCCTTACAAATGTAGAAAATATGCAACTAACTTAATTGAAATTCTTGATTCGGATATTTTAAGTACGCCATAGTTAAAATTTTAACGGGACGCATAAATCATTTCTGTATTTCTGTTCAATTTATTGCGAGGGGGGATGAACTTTCAATTTTTTTTTGTTTGGGGAGAGGGGAGCGTGAGCTCCTAAGCTTTTTGAAGTCGGTGTCTATGGTTACAAATGTAAATGTTAGATTTCAGATAAGTTTTATAATTCAGAATTATTTTAACGGTAAAATATTGTGATCAGCAGAGTGGTTATAAACGTTCTATTAGCAATTTTTATGCTAATGAAGTAAGCATGTATGTTTTAAATTAATGCTATTATAACAGTAAAATAATTTAAATATGAAGAAAATAACTTTGAATAATTAAAAAATTAAATCTATAATTTTTTCCTTTCTGCTAATATTTTCTTTGCCCTCGCTTCAATTCGTTGTGTTTGTTACTGTGCGAGCGGAGCGAAGTTAGTGTAAGCTCTTGTATAATTTTATTGACTGGAAAAACAGTGAATCGGGAAAACCGGGAATAAATTGGTAATTTAAAAATTATATTTGAGTTGCCACGCTCTTATAATTATATATATATATATATATATATATATATATATATATATATATATATATATATATATATACGCGTACATCCTCCGCGTCCTAACATCGTGTACGGCCTGTTGTGGCTCGTCTGATGGCTGAAGATTCTTTGTTGTAACTTTTACCACCATCTTCTTCAATTCCTTCTATCTTCCGTCAACGTCGTTCCTCTCTTAATGGTAATTTTTAGCTCTTCTCTTTTATCATATCTTTCCATCGTACCGATGTCTTCCACGTTGTAACCATCTGATTTTCCTTAAATAACAATTTTCTCCCCGAAACCGTGACCTTTGATGATATGGCCAGAGAACTTTAGTATGCGTTTGTCTACTATACAGGATAGGCTTTGAATTTTATTTCATTAAATATTGATCTGTTTGCGCTACGAGCTAGTCAATGAGGTCACTAGATTGCAAAATAATTGATGCCGTGGAAATGTGGTGTTGGCGGTTGAAGTTAAAATTCTAAGGTGCAGCTCGCCGCACAAATATATTTTTATATATAAATATACGGAAATTATAAGTAAAACGATATTTAAATATTTTTGTTTTGCTATTTAATTTAATATTTATTTATGATTTTTGTTTCAGCATTCATGCTGTGTTATGCTCAAGATGAACACACCGCAGAAGGTATTAGATTAAGCCGTATTAGTATCATTGAACTTCTCGTTGGTAAGCATTAAATATCAATTTTTTGACAGCGTAGAAATTCCCAATGCGAATGACCGTGCTTATTTCTTTGTAACAGCATTTTCCTTTAGAAGGTTGAAAACAGTTTTTAGAAATTGCTGCTCGTATTATTTCTAACAGGTTTTTTATTTGTTTTCATTTGTATTTTTGTATTTCTAACAGTATTATCCGCTTTTTACCCCATTTTAATATTTTTTTTTCTTTTTTTTTCTTTTTTTTTTTTTTGTATTTATTAAAAATGAAACCGTTTATATATAAAACATTTGTTAAAGATATAGCATATTAATTTTTATTAAATTAGTTAATTGTGCACATCATAGTCAATTCGGTTAGGTGTTAGAATAAATTGTATCGTAGAAGCTTTCTTATTTATGCGCACCATTAAAAATGGTTTTTGACTGTTAGCTCAAGTTCAGAAATTCCGTACTTTCGTTCTGGTTTCTGTATAATTAGAATGTTTCGGTAACAGTTAATTATTTCGACAGACTCTTATTACGTATTACGGTAATTGAGATGACGGCAAGCGTCACAGTTCCGCTCAGTTAAATCCACTTTTTTTTCTCTTTTTGTGTTCTGTCGGATTGCGTCTAATCACATTAAAACGATTAAGTATTGGTACACTCATGTTGTGATAAATTATTTGCTGTTAATGAAATTCTGCTTTGTTATTGTTTTACATTATTTTTTGTTTTCTAGTGGTTTATTGTTCTTTCTCTCTTTGTTCTTACTCATACATACACTTTCCTGTGTTCCAATATTGTTACATAATCTTTTTTTTTTTTTTTTTTTTTTTTTTTGCAGTAGTAATTTAAATTATGTGAACTTGTTATTAATTTTTATAACAAAACTATTCAAATCAAATATATTTACAAAACTGTACAAAACGAAATATTCTTAAAATGAACTGTAAAATCGCTTACGTGCTAACGTAGTGCAGGTCTAAAATGCGTTAGGTTCATGTTACATAAACCATCTGGCTCAGAACCTAATAATAAACCGATCCAAATTCATACGCTTAAAAAGGCGTAATATAACTAATTAATAAATCTTGTAATTTATCGCTAAATATGCGCGTATTCGCGGTCCTCGTAAGTAAACGGATTTTTTTTTTGAATGGATGCGTGTAGACGGCTGTACACTCTCGTTCGTGTACATGTAGTCCATGTATATCCCCATTCGGGGATAATAGTCCAACCATGACATAAGGAGTGGCGACCACTAGGACACGCCCCGTTAAATAAATTAATTTATAAACGCTATCCTTGCCGCTTATTGCCTCTAGGTAGGTAGATTTCGAGCAATAGAGAATGGAGTTGAAAAAATGTTAGGGATAAATGTAGTCTACATATATCAATTATTATTTTAAAAAAATACAAATGAATGAAGAATTTCAAAAAATAAGAAAAATTTACAACTTTTCAACTTAGTAAAAGCAGAAAAAATTATTTGAGAATTTTTTATATGTACAACACAGAAAATTACTAATGTTTTCCTCTTCTTTAATTTCATGTTTTCACGCTTACATGTTGCTCTGTGATCAGCGGAACCGAAGTTATTGCAATTCAAAGAATTGCTCTTTGTCCAAAAAAAAAAATTCATAAAATTTTGAACATTACCCATATGTATGTTATAGGTGTATTTAAAATAAATATTTCGTTAAGCATAAATTACGCCTAGAAACAAAATATAATACTTTTTAGCTGAAATATGTTTTCCTAATCTTCTAAATACGTGTAAATATAGTCGAAGAATTTCACTCTGATGACAAAGAATTGATTTTTACCGAATATAAAAATAGCGGTCATATAAATCTATATTTCCGCATTCGCATCAAATTGTAAAATCTTTATTCAATTAAATTTTCTCTACATATTCCCTACTAATTAAAAATGAGAGTCCTCCATCCATTGGCTTTTAACCATCAATTAAAGTAATCAGGTAAGCAATTAAAATAAAATTAAATCTACAAAACGAAAAAGTTTAAGAATATCTTACAACTGTTTAAAAAAAAAAAAAAAAAAAAAATTAAGTCTATTTTCAGATATTTATTTTTACTTAACAAATTTTTACTATCGATGTATACAGAAGGAGAAACTGATTTGTAGTTTGAGAAAATGTTCAAACTAACGTTTTCAGAACTATGCGCCAGTTCTCCCGGAAAGTTTTAGAAGTAACAACCAACGAATCTTTGTTTTTACGCTAAACCGATAAAATGTATTTATTTTCTTGTTTTATTAACTATTTAAAATTTAAATAGCGGAATTATTTTAAATGTGTAATATGCTTAAAAACATAGCTTTACATATTTATTGCAAGTTGATTGATGATTACTAACCTAAACTATCGCTAACCTAATATTATCAATAATTAACAGACACATTTGTCCGAAGAGAAATTAAAGAGCATCGTAAAAAATACGCGCAGGAATTTCAAAAAAGAAAAATCCGTACCACCATTCCGCTGCAGAAATTACTTTACAATCATAAAATTTTGTATGGGTCGGATAACGAGTTCGAGAAACACTGTGCTAAACAATTGTAAAACAAACAGGATGTATTCACCTACATTTAAACAATTGTTGTTTTTAGCTTACACTGTAAATTATTCTTCGATTATCAGTTATTAAAAATATCACAAATAAATAATTAAAAAAATAAAAGTAAATTTTCGTATTAACTTACACCGCGTATTTGTTAATGAGTTGTAATTTCCAAAATAAATAACCTTTGACGAATTATTGCCGGCGGAAAAACATTATTATTTTAAGTTTTGCTTTTAGCCGGAAGCTCGTCTTTGATCGAATTTTAATAAAGGATTATTTTTCAATTAATCAGATAAAAATATCGTCTGTAATGACAAAAAAAAAATATAAAAATATTATACTTACGACACTTATCCTTTAATTATTTTTTTAAATTTTGTTTTTAATTTTTGGTGAGTCTTCAAAAAAAACTAGAAAGTGTAATTTGAAACAATTTAATTTTCACAGTTGAATCACTAGGAGATAACGCAACGTCTTTATTTCGTAGAATTTTATGAGGAAAAACGTATCTTATTATATCAGTAAATTATAAAACAAATAGTTTATTTTTTACAATTTGCATTAAAAACGACAAATCGACTTCGATGTAAAAGGTTCAGTGTTATGTGTGTCAATCACGTTTAATTTTTGACAATTAATGATTACAACATAAATGTTCTTACGTTTACAGTTGAAAAATTTAATATTCCGTTTCCGGTTAAAATTAATTTTAGATCATTATATTTTTATATTTTTACACTATCAATTACCGGCGACAATGAAACACTTTGTGCAAAGAGAAGTTCTGTTAGTAATGTTTAATAATACTTGCAGTGTTGGTTATTTTCCCTCTATTCGGTAATGGTCACTTTTGTTTTACTGCCTTGACTGTCTGCTGCACTGTGTATTTTACGATAGTCGTGCCTTCATTTTTTCCCTTTTCTCGTTTTCTACTTCATCTGTTTGTCAGATTTACTGTGTGCCATGGTTGTTAAACATCTGAAACGGTTTAATCGCGTCAAAGAATTGTTTTTTAATGCTTACTTATTTTTTAATTACGATTAATTAGTTTTAAATAATAACAGTAAACATGTTATTTGAAGTACATATTAATTATTTTAATGTTTGTTTACCCGTTACCACTTTTATTTTTGCTTTTTTTTTCTTTTTTTTTTTAAGCATATTCTATTAGTAATTTAAATTTTTAATGGCGTTATCTCTGTTCGAAATTAAAAAACTAACAATTTTTTTTTTTTATTACAACATTTAACGGTAAGTTGTTTTTTTTTCTTCTGGAAACAAAACGGGATTTTTTCAAAAATTTTCTCTTTGATTTTTTAAAGGTTACATAGATTAGAAGTCGCTTATTAGAGAATCTAAAGAAAATGGCTAACCCGTTCAGTCGTTATAATCGATGTTGTGACAAGCAAAATACTAAATTTTTATACCGGCAATTTTGATTAGTTAACGACTTCATTATAAAAAACTTTACAAAATAGTTGCCAAATAAATTTTCATACTCTTGAAATATCCTTAAGATCATTTTTTTCTATGAAAATATAGAAACTTTATAAATATTATCAAAAACGATTTATTTATATACAGCCAAGCTATATTACTCTTCACGTTCTTTTGTAATAAACAGTGCCATTTATGGGAGTATCAAATTCTTAGATGCTACATTGTTAAATACTGTATATATATATATGTATATATATATATATATATATATATATATTGTTGTCGTGTTTCAGAAAAATTAGTAAATAGAGCGGAAAAGCAAGTATGTGTTCTGAAGAAAATTTGTGATCTTTTTAATGAATACATTATTTTATAGACTGAAAAATATATTTATACGAGTATATATTATGTTTATTAGTAAATTTTAGTGTATAAATAATTTATGTACGATACATAACACATAGCGGCCATATAGAAGTTTAGGATAAAATATTTTAAAATTGAACGTATGATTGGGAAATTAAGGTAATTTTTGATTCTGATAGAACATCGATGAATTTGTGTATATATATATATATATGCGCTCCATCCTTGAAATTAGCGACTTTATAATTAAAAATATGTCTGTACGCATTATTGTTTTAAAACTAGCGAAACTTCTATCTGCATATTAAGTTCTAATGCTAGATTCGATATAAATTTTGTCCGATTAAAAATGTATCTTCGAAAAAAGGGGGAGAGATTATATGAACAAGAGAAGGACTGACAATACAACAATAACGAATGGTCGCAAATTTAGAATTTGCATGCCGAAGGTGAAAACATAAATTAAAAACATTCGCGTTGTTACAAGTAATAAACATATAAGACCATGTGACTCGACAGATCCCCGTAAAGGCTCGAAAAAGTTCATTTTCAAAGGGAAGAGATATTAACGGACGGTTCGATTTTGTCTAAATACAGTTATGTAGGTGTAATCTTTTTATTGCTACTATTATTCTGGCTCGCGTCTAGTAAGGATATTAACCTAGCACGAGTAATCATAATTTTTGATATATTCAATGTGCGACAATGGGATTTAAGCCGAGCTCCACTCAAACCAGCAGTCACAGTTACCTATTTTTAATGCAAATTTGAAAAGTCAATTGAGTAGAATTTGTTTCTTTAAAACTTTTTTAGTTTTTGAGAAAATCGATAGTTTTTAATTATTCATTTCAACAAAATGCTGCGAGTATTTTATTATATTCATCGGTTTCGTTACAATAAACACTTAATACACGGCAAACATTGGCGAATTCGAGAAGTCGAAAAATGGAATGTATTCGATGAAACACGCGTTAATGGTGTGTCAGTCGCAAATGAATGCCCTAAAATAGAACCAATTTTTGATTACAAAAACCGGTAATAATAAAAGTACTCGTACTTGAAAATTACCAAAAAGCAACATGTATGCGTTTGTGGCTGTCTCATAGATCCCATCACGTTTTAAAATTTAATCAGATTATTTTTAATTTTTTTCTTTTTAGTCTTTCGCTCCCTTTTACATGTATACTCTATGAATATCTTTTTTGTGTCTATAATATTTATTGTGCTATATTGATTTATACGAACTTTAAAATTTTCCCGATTATTAATATATCTATTGTAAATTTTTTCAATGTATTAATACATTTGTATGCTAATGTCAACAAACAGTGTATAATATTAATTATTTTTGATTTTTTTTTTTTTTTTTTTTTTTTCTTTACATCTTTTATAGAAGAAGGAATTTTATCCTACGAACCAGTTACCCAAATGCATATTGAATATACGAGGCCAGTTATAATATTGGGGCCTTTAAAAGATAGAATTAATGATGATTTAATATCTGAATTTCCCGATCAATTTGCTTCCTGTGTTCCACGTAAGTAGCGGTATTTCAAAATTTATTATTATTTTTATATTGTGTAAAGAGAAAAAAAAGAAAAAAAAGAATTGATCCTGATTTATTTGAAAAAATATCTAACGTTTATGTTTTTAAATATTGCACCTAAACGGATATTCGAAAAGTTCTAATTCATTTTTAAATTTAAACAAAACAGAAAATAAAAAAATAAAGAAAGGTAAATAGTATTGGGTTAAAAATTAGATTGTACAATATTCATTTTGCAGGCTCCCCTTAAAGTTCCTAAAGGAGAAGCCAATGTTGAATCGCTTATTTATTGATCACATATACTTTTCCAAAAAGAATGCTCTAATAATTTTGTATTTATAAAATTCGGAATTTCAGTTTTAAAATCGATGCACATGAAAAAGTAGTACCGTTTAAGGCACGAGATTGCAGTTTTGTCCAATACAACTATGATGTAAAAATAAAAATCGCTTTTTGGATTTTTTTTTTTTTTTCTTATTAAACTAAGAAAGCCATTGAAAAGATAACTCCATAAAGAAAAATCATATAGCTATCAACAATGTTTGAATGTCTTTCGTTTGTTAAAAATTAAGTTTAGAAGACTTTAAAATTAAAGGGCGGAGATAAAAAATTTTTAATAATTTTTCTGGAAAATTTTTTTCGAACTTCTCCCATAATTTTAATTAATGAACACGTTTTGAATAATTTTTCACTGCAAATTTTCAAGTTATTTTTTTACATTACTTCAGTAATTTTAATGGATCTCTATTCCTTCCCGCCGCTATTGAGCATGTAGCTTAAGTTGTTTTTTTGTTATTTTTCTTTTAAAGAATGCAAAAAGTGGTTTATGTGGTGATAAAAGATTGTAATGTTCAAAGGTTATAGGCTGATAAAATATTTCGCGTAAACGAGCCCCGCTGTGTAAAATGGAAATAGTAATATAGTGAGAAAGAATAAGAAAATACCGATGATGCGTCTGAGATATACATATATACACGAAGAAGCAGCGGAAAAAGTAGACTTTCAGATAAATAAAGTCTTCAATCAACTACCCGAAAGTATAAAAAATAGAATCTTTTTAAGTGAGAAAAGTGGGAAGAGTGAAAACGAATTCCGTTGCAAGTTACGGAATAATATGAAGAGAGAAAAAAAAATTATACTACCTTAATCAAAAAGTTTCAGGAACGACCATAGCGTGGCGCTCCCATTCACCCAATTTCAGTTTTTTTTTCGCTGTTAGATTGCCACATCTGTTGTTGATATTCCCGCCTAATTTCAGTGTCATAGTTTGACATTTGTAAAAGTTATGCCATGTCGAGTACATCTATCCTTTCGGATGTTTTCGATTTTTTGCGATTTTAGAAATGGAATTAACTTTGCATCAACAAGTTTAAAACAGATTCAAACAGAGCTAAGACCTTGCAAATGTTAGAGAAGTGTTTTGACAACTATACTCTATCGAAAACAGAACGTTTATGTGTGGTACGAACGCTTCAAAAGTGGTGGTGAGTCCGTCGAGAATGATGAACGCAGTGACCGGCCACCGACATCAAAAACCGAGGAAAACATCGATAAAATCAAAGAAGGCTGAAAACCGAAAAATTGATCATCAGAGAAAGTTGGCAAAGGACTTGAACATCGTTTATGAATTTGTCCGAGACATTTTGGTTAATGATTTGGGCTCGAGACGTGTCCCTGCAAAGCTGGTGCTGAAACACCTGAATCTCATGTAAAAAAGGAAAATCGTTATGCGTGATTTTTTTTGGCTTAGAACAGAATGAATACCATTTAGCAGCCACCAAAATTGCCTGATTTGACTCCATGCGACTTCTTCCTGTTTGTTCAACTCAAGAAATCGCTCCGCAGAATGCTTTTCACCTGCCGTTAGGAGATAACAGAGAAATCGAAGACGACTCTGATGGCCATACAGAAAACCGAGTATAATACATGTTTCGAGAATTAGATCAACTGCTGCCACAAGTGCAATAGAGAGTACTAATTTTGCTAAATAAACTTGTATTTTTAATTTTCTGAACAAATTCCTGCAACTTTTTAATCAAGGGACTTAGGGTTAGTTAAAAATAACGCGTCTATTCCTCTAAAATTCGTTCTAATTGAAGTAAATGCATGAAACAAACTCCTAATTGTAGAACAACGTGTACTAAATAAAATTACAAAATCATTTTTCGGCACTTAGTCATCTTTAACCTTGACACATTTGCGTAAACGTGAAATCTATTTTTCGAAAACGTTAACAAAAAAATCTTCTCTTTTATCGCTAGAAACAAATAAACATTTGAAGGAGCCGAGTCCGTATGCCGAGTGCGGTGTAACTTCAAAATTCAAGAGCTTGATCTCATGATAAAGCAAAAAAGTTAAAAATGTGACGAACACTTTGGAAATTTTTTTCATCTTTTGTAATAACTGAGTGATAAAGAAAAATATTTCCTTCTCGATGATAACGTTTTAAAAATTCTTGGCTCACTTCGGCTGTTTTTACGTGATATCATCCAGGAGACCAACACACAAATTTTTCAAAATTTCAATTCTTTATTGATGGTGTATGGTTGATTCTTTCATGTGAGATGTCCAGATAATCATGTGCAGTGCGTCTGTTAGTACGAATTAATTCAACTATCCAAATAGTTTTAGGACGCCCGGATCGCAATTTATTGAAAATTAAAGGAAGCCCGCGGTTCAAGTTCTTAACAACAACTACCCAGCGACAAACACTGATCTCCTTAAACTTTTTGTAAACGCAAATAGATCTGATTTAATGTACACCTATTGCGACTAAAACTTCAGTAACCGCGTTTTGCTTTAATCGAACAGACAAATCGTCTTTTCAAAACACGAATGAACCGAATGCGATCAAACTTGATGAGCTCTTTTTTCACGCTCCTTCTCTCAGTAGGCGATAGGGGAGACGTTACTTTTCAACTGATCCTCGCATATACATATATATATATATATATATATATATATATATATATGTGTGTGTGTGTATATATATATATATATATATATATATATATATATATATATATATATAACATGGACTTTACATCCGACAAGTGCAAAATTCTGAATGTAAATGAGTGATACTGTAAAGTCTTTTCTGAAATTCAACGCTTTTAAAATTACAACAAAAAATATCCCTAAATGATTTATTTAATATTTTCAATTAACCTTCTATTATTAATATGATAATAGTTTTGATCAAAACAGCAGCCTTATAAATTAATAGTCTATTGTTAAATAACAAATATAGTTATTTTAAATTTTTAATCAACTTATGTTTCATTCATATCATTAAAAAACTTGATGTAATTTAATGTCCTTTTGTCTTTTTTTAAAAACCAACTTCGAATAATTTCTATTAAATTAGTTAAATTTATTTCGTCATCTCGGTCGTTTATATAATTTACAAAAAGAGAAGACTTAACATTTGTAAGAAGAAATATCCCTCGCGAAAGTTTCGGATTTACTGTATTCAGAAGGTACATTTAAATGATTTGCGATTTTAACATAAATTCGGAAGTTTTAAACATTGCCTACCATTAAAACTCCATAAAACACGAATTATGGAAAAATGTTTCGTGTAGACGTAATAATGATGATATTTTATTAAAAAATATTGAGTAAAACGAATGTGTCAAAAATAAAAACGAAAAGACAGATCTCTAACGAATAGATGGAAGAATGCAATAGTTTTATTATTTCACTATAAAACTAATTGAATATTATGTGGAAAAGATATGCAGTGACTGCTGTTTTATGTAAACAATATGTCTGACGAGTGACTAATAACGCGCTTCATGAATTAGAGGAAACATAGTATTCGACCGTAAACGAGGACGGAGCCAAGTATATTAACTACTCTTCGGTTAGAACGCGCCGGGAAGACCTCTGATCTTTTAGCCAAGCGAAATTTTTTGTCACTTTTTCTTGCTTTTTTTCTTTTCATATTCGTAGTTAGCTAATTTATGCGAATTAGACTGATTTATTTTTTAATATTTCTCCAGCCTTACAAGTCGGAGCTGAATTTATTTTTACCTAATACATGTATTTTCCACTTAAAGCAAACCGCTGACGGTTCAGTATAAGTCGATGTCAGCCCTAGAGTCGCTACTTGTTTTTCGGTGATCAGTATTATTCAAGGCAACAATTTGCAAAGTACATCTATGTTCTAGAATGTGCCTTTTAAGCAGTTACATTAATGATTATTTCTATTCGATTAACCCATTTATTTCTAGCAACCGGAAATCAAACTTGAGAATGAATTTTACTAGTGAAGTGCGTTCTGTGCTCATCGCAACGATCGTTAGTAATTTGGATAATACAAAGCATTTTTTTAAATTCTAGATACTACCCGGCCAAGGCGGGAAAATGAAGTGGACGGCAAAGATTACCATTTTGTATCGTCCAGAGAAGCAATGGAACGAGATATTCACAATCATTTATTTATAGAAGCTGGTCAGTACAACGACAATTTATACGGTACATCAGTAGCTTCCGTGCGACAAGTTGCCGAACGAGTAAGATACATTCTTTATTTGGTTTTTTTTTTTGTTACCCTTTTAGAAATAATTGTTCATTCTATTGCATTTTTGTCTCTTTTTTCCCGGTCCCTAGGGTCAGCATTGTATATTAGATGTAAGCGGAAATGCCATCAAACGTCTGCAATTAGCTCAACTTTATCCAGTCGCTATTTTTATTAAACCAAAGTCCGTTGAATCTATCATGTAAGTGTACCACTTTTTCATATATACATTTTTGTTTTTTCGATAAAATGTAATAATAAATTATTTTTTACTTATTTATTACTTAAAATACACTGAATGTAAATTATTCTTAAAAAAAAAAAAAAAAAGATTAATGGAAAAACGCTAAGTGAATCGATTCCCTTGAAACATAATAACATCTCAAAAATGAAAATTTTAATTTAAACTTCTCTGTGACTTATAATACAGATTAATTAAAAGTCAAACATTATTTATTTAAAAAGCGTACCGATATGTTTCGCGGCAAGAATTTACATGTTCATAGTATTTATAACAATTTAATTATTTTTTACTTTAAATATTAGAAGCAGGAAATTCTCCAGTTAATAAATTAACATTCAAGAAATGTATTTATAAAAAACAGTAACTACGATGTACCCTTACAATTTTGAGATGTAATTTCATAAAATCATTTTAGAAGTACACGTAATGTGCATAAATATTATTTAACATTAAATTAATAAGATTATTGTGCTTTTTACTTTTAAAATTTATTATTTTCTTTAAAATTTAACGAAACAATCACTATGTGTTTTTCTCTCTTAATGTAATTATTCGATTAAAGGGAAATGATAAAAAGAATTACGGAAGAACAAGCGAAGAAGTTGTTTGATCGTGCTAGTAAAATGGAACAAGAATTCTCAGAATATTTCACGGGTATGTTTTTACATTATGGTGTCTTTTTCAAACAAAGCACCGCTTTTAATTAAAGGTTAACGTGAAAATTATAAATTTATAAGAAAACGTATTTTCAAATTTAGCTTATATTTCTCGTATGTTTGTTTATTAACGGTTCCGGCTCCGCTAATCACTTATTCCATTAATAAGTGATGTTAAACTGATATCTAAAGCGGAATTGTAATAAACTGATAACTGTATCAGTAATAAAATATTTATCTTAAAATTGTTTGTCGCGAAAACAGGAGAGTCAATACGTCAGCTTAAGCGGAAGGAAAACTAGTTACTTAGCAAAATGCACTTCTAAAGTAACTTACACAGTTTTGAAGAAGGAGTAGTCTAATTTATAATATTTTTTTGTCCGAGTACATTTTTTTTTTTGCCGTAGCCTCGTGCTTTGTGTTTAGATAAAATCAATAAACATAAAATATGTCTCAGCCAAATTACTTACTCTTAGCAACTGTATGTTTATGCGTACGTATAAAAGATATAAAAAATGAATATTTTGTGCTTTTTTTTATTTTTTTTTGCTTTATAATGAAGTATACACAAACAAAAAGCCAAATAAAAAATTTGACATTACGACTATGCTTTTACCACTTTTGAAATTATTGTTTGAAAAACTAAAAATTATTTCAACGAGTTATAATTTAAAGTGCGAGGGGATATTTTTAATCGAGTAACTTCTATTATTTGAAAATTTTACCTGAAAAGAGACAACAGAAAGATTTTTCATAAATACCTACATTTTAGAAATGACTAAATAAGCGAATTATTGGTGTGATTTGCATGACTAATTAGTGAATTTTTCAAAGAACGTTTTACTGTAACATATCATGTTCAAGCGGATTAACGAACATTTTCTAAATTAGTAATGGATTTAGTAAAAAGCTTAGCGGTAATTTAAAAAAAAAGATATATAATTGGTCAGCTGCAAAACTATTTTATCGTATTCGGCGTCAGTATTAGTTGTCATTATTTATTATTTAAGAAATCAATATTAATAACAATTTTTAGATATTTAGTAGTCTTCCAACTACAAATCAACTTACGGTTATTTTTATACACACTTTTTATATATATTTATAACTATGTTATTTTTACACTGAAGAGTGTGTGGGTGGGGAGGTAATATAAAAAATCATGTAAAGTTTTTGTATCAGGTATCTTGTTACGTTTAAATCTATAACCTGTTTTTATCATTTTTGTAAGACATTTATTTCATTTTGTAAAAAATAACAAAGTCAATTAAAACCAATTCTATCAATCATCTGGTGATCGGGGGGTGTTTCCATAACGAGGTCCAAAGGATCGGGCTGTATGCGCTATATGTGTACACATGTGGTTGAATTTGCGTGATAAACCAAAATTACCTGAAAACATTTGTTTACCTTAACGAGCTAATCTCAAAAAATTAATATATAATTTTTAATTTCAAAAGTGTATCTTGAAATTTGGATAATACCAAAACAACTTGATTTCCAAATTCGTAACAAATTCAATAAAAATGGTTTAATCTGATGTGCCGATTTTCAGGTTACTGTCTATTATGTTCTACGCGGTTTACAAAATTATCTGTTGACGTTAAAACTAAATATTAAATTAGACGCTTTTCTATACCACCGACGTACACAACGTTTGAGAAAATTAGAGAAAAAGTACCAATAAAATAAAATATTCTTTTTGTATTGTTTGTTCTTGATGATTAAATTAAAATGTGTTTTGTAAAAAATAAACCATCATCGTTGGTGGAATATGGATAAAAAGTGAAATCAAACATTACAAAATCTAATGGACGGTTCGGTAGCCGCTGCTCGCGTTAGCATGAGTACAAGTGATTAATTTAAAATAAGAATAGGGTAGGTAAGCTTATGCTATCATTACCATAGTATGTAGTCCAATTCACTTAACTTCGACGAACAGTGCATTTAAGACGTCTGTTGATATTAAAAAGAAACAGGTAATCCAGAATTATAAGTTTTACTTACTAAAACACTGCGCTGAATATGCAATTATGACAGCGAATCTGATGGAAAGATACCATTTTCTCGGTAGAATTGAATAAACGTCTATATATAATCTGTGTATAATAATAAGAGGAAAATCAAAAACTGATGTTGTACCCTTTTTTTTTTTTATAAATTTACCGGTTTATTACTATGTTGAAAATTACGTTTATATAGAATCAGAAGTTAAAAAACTTATATAAGACGAAAGAATGAAAATTAGTTCATGTTACGCAAAAATGTTTCTGAAGTTTAATTTTAAAATTTAAGGTACTGTTTCAAAATGGTGCCACCCGCATTCCGACTTTAACCTTGTAACACCTTAAGCTATTATCATTATGTTTTTGAATGGGACATTTAAACTTTGTTTTTAAAAAAAAAATTTGCAGCTATTGTACAGGGCGATACACCTCAAGAAATTTACAACACCATTAAAGAAGTGATAAAAAACCAGTCGGGCCCTGTAATTTGGATAGGTACTAAAGATCCACTTTAATGGGAACAGACAGCACCTAAACAGAATACGAACCTCCACCGCTTCGACAAAGAAAAAAAAGTATTAATTAAATTAGTTAATTATATTTCTAATTCCTGTATTTTTAGCTTTACGAGAAAAAAAAAAAAAAATTATCCGTATTTTCTTTTAAGTTTCTAAAAAAAAAAAAAAAAAAGTATTCATCGTTATCACTCGTCTTTTAATTTGTTTTCGAATATTGTATTATCGCTTTTAAGCCGCCGACGATTAAAATTTTATTTTTTAATTTCTTAGAGTTTAACTTTCAATTTGCAATTGCTAACTTATCCCGGCTTTATTCTCGATGCGCGTGCGTCTTACTTATTATCCGGATTGCACGTCGTATATAGTAGTTTTGACTTTTTTTTCTTTTCCTTTTTGGTTACAATTATCATGTACATTTATATTCATTCTAAATTCTGAATTTCCGCTTATTTCTTATACATAGTAGTTACTAACAAATCTGATTCAATAAAAAATTTGCTCGGTACATTCATTAAATATATATATAATAAATGTGTAGTTTTAAAAAAAGTGGCAAATTACTGTTTTGATCTCTTTACATCACATATTTAATAAATTATGTATTTACATTTAAATTTTATATATAAATATACACTTAGTATGGATAATTTGTTATAACACGTTAAAGAACATTCATCAACATACCTTCTTATTCTACATATAGCAGTCCAATTTGATAAAAATATTAAACGTAAGAAGTTCACACATTTTTTTTTTTTTTTTTTTTTTTTTTTTTTTTATACGACTATTTCTAAGCACAAATTATATTTTACTTCTTAATTAAATTACCCGATTTAAAAAAAAAAAAAAAAACCGAAAATTAAGCGGTCAAAAAAAAAGTTTCAAAAATTTCATTAGAAAAAACTTTTTTGAAAGTTTTAATTATTAGTTTTACGAATATAACATAAATGGATGCTTGAAAATTCTGGTTAATTATTTTTTAAATTCTCGATAAGTAGGAAACCGCGTATATGAATGTTGAATAAATGTGTGTGCAGATTATTAAGTATCGTACTTTATCAAAGTTCCTTAGTATACATATTCATTTGAAGTACTTCAGCTGTACTAATGAACGAAAAATTATTTTTCACCGTTAAAAAAGCTTGAATTTTTAAATTTGCATTAAAAATTATTTCGTTTAATCACTTCGTATTCGAACCGCTGTTTGCTGTTAAAACAAATGTAGAAAGCGAAAAAAAAAAAAAATCAACCTAAATTCTTTTTCGCGCTTTTTTAATATTTCAGCGTAAAATTAATATTTTAAACTATTTGCATTGTTTATACGGAAACAATTAACCATCATTTGTGTATTTGTTTTCTCACCTTTTATGTTTCTTTCAAAATCATTATTATGTAAAGAAAATTATTGACCGTTTTTATTGAAATTTCGTACCCGCTGTGCCATAAGCGTTTACCGATAAAAAAAAAAAAGTAAGAAATAAAATTTCATCCGACTAATTAGTCTAGTTCGGTAATATAATGAGTCCCGATACCCGATACGATTTTATTGCGTGGTTTTACATCTATAAATCACATCACCAGGAATCATTTTTATTGGCTTATTCTTGAAATAATCACTGCTAATCAAAGTTATACTACATAATAGGGTGAAAGAAAAAAATAAGGACTTAAATAGTTCTACCTTATAAATCATATTAATGGTGCTTAGATAATTTCATAGAAAATTTGTTAAGTTGGAAGTATATATATATATATATATATATATATATATTATACCAATAATAATACCAATTATTTATATTATTATTATTACTTGTATAAACTTCATGTTTATAGTATTTTATAGTTTTATTACGGAATGCGTATTGAATATGCCGCTGTATAACAGTAGAAAAAATTGTAAATTTTGAATTTTGAGTGTGGTGGTGTATATTACATGTTTGTTTTGTTTTTTTTATAGATTATATGAAAAAAATTATGCTGCCTTATATTATATACGTGTAAATGTAAAATATATACATATTTGTATATGTATATTTATAATCTCGTTTTAAATTAGAAAACCGGTCTTTTATCATTTGTTGTCGTTTCTCTATTGCATATTAATAATAATAATAATAATATAATTAACTCAATATATCCATAATTTTTATTAGTGGCCAAAATTATATATCACTGAAGATTATTTTTAAATAATTGTAAGCGAGAGTGTATTAACTGGTGTGTGTGTGTGTGTGTGTGTTGCTCGTAACTTTTTAAATACTGCAGAGGAAACACTTGAACCTTGAAATATAGTCTGCATCAGAAATTGAGATGGGTTGCTTTTAAGTTTGCAGCAGAATTTTGGAGTAATCCGTGTATTGGTAGTAATTGATGCGATTCCGTTTGAAATTGTGTAAGACAACTTTTGATTTAGAGCCGATTTTCCTTACTTTATTGTTTTCGTTTCGAAATGATAAGTGTACAGGTTAACAGGAAAAAACATCGTAAACGTTATCGTCCCAATATTATCACACATACACGTACATCACCTTTTAACTATTTACAATACGATGTAAATTTTGTTTAATAACTCCGTTTTGTATATTTAATAATAATTATCGTAATTGTCGTCCCATCATATGTTACATATTATTACTTTTGTTGTTGGATGTTTATTAAATATACTTAAAAGCTTTGTTACTTCTCTTTTCACTGAAGGAATAGTAAGCGTGTGTCTGCGAATTAAATGCGGTTCGACGTAAAAATTATAATAATCGGAGTCCTGCTCCGTATTGTTTGCCATTGAGAATGTGTATTCTTTCGACCAGTTCTGAAATTGTCGAATTGTATCGTCGGAGTATATTGCGAACATTTCAGAGTCTTTCAAAGGGAAACCAATTTTCGTGAACTGTAGATGTAAACGGGTGCGTGATTTGAAACGTTTTCACTGACGATTTGAAGTAACGAAGGCATTCAAATTTTAATGTTTGCAAAGAGAACGCATTATTTTTGCTCCAACAAATTTCAAACTCGTCCATATAGATTTATGTGAATAGCTCGAGTGACTCAATTCCCGCTTAATAACGCATGAATATTTTCTTCAGTTGTGGCTTGAATGATAAATTATCGTCTGAAACTTCACCGAACAAGCAGAGATAGCTTTGCAATCGTTGTTAGAAACATTGCTCACTAAATTCTACTCTTTGGAATATCATTTTATTATACGCGAGACTTATCCGGAAATAACGGCATGCAAAATACTATTATTCGATATCATACCGAACCCATGAATATGTCTGAAATTGAATTTTTTTACATTTTTTTTTTTTTTTTTTTTATAAACTTATTATTGGCTTCTAAGATCTTAAAAATGGGCGCGTATAACCTGTTTGGAACTAATTTGGAAAAGTCATCGAAGAAGAATGCAATGGCTCTGGAGCCAGCCCGCTGGTTATGGAGGAAGCCATAGTAAGTGGCACTCGATCGGCGTTTTTCTTTTTTGCCCTAAACTTGACTATTCTTCAGCTTCAACAGCTGCTCTACCGTAACAGCAACATATAAGGAAACAGGAAAGAAGAGGATGACCGATTGTAAAAAGAAAGAGAAATTAAACTAATTTTACTGCGATATTTGTTGAACTATAGTTCGAATTATACGCAGAAACTTCTACACATTAGCTACACTAATGTTGTGTACAAATCTGCCATGCGATAAGATGTAATTTGTTTATACTGATTGCAGTAGTCGAACTATCGCTACAGTCTTGAAACATACACGAACAATGAAATTGCGGACATTCAGAGATATACCAGCGATGTTAAACTGTCGGGGCCCGTAAAGGTAATATTTTTTTGTGGTCTGCGATCTTCTCAAATGAAAAATGAAAATAGAAAAATTTGTCATAAAAAAATAGCGCTTACAGGAGATAATTTCTTTTTTTTTCTTTTTTTTTTCTTTTTTTTTTTTTTAAGGCATTCAAGATTAAATATTCAATAATTTTAAATATTTCAACGTTTTTTACAAAAGGCATGTGGACTAGTTTCTTTGTTTCGATGATCTACGTGTTAAAGATTTGTGAACAATAGTTTTTCTTCGATAACTTTAAAATTTGAACAGTTCCAGTTAGGGAAATTTTTAAAATCCATATTTTCGTTACAGAAAATGTCACTTTCAACGCTAAACAGAAAACGAAAGACTGATGAATGACGAGGGAAGAAAATTTAAAAAAAAAAAAGAGGGCGAAAAGAGAAAAGAAAACTACTACCTACTTGTTCCAGAATCTTCGAAATCAGCTTGCGTACAAGTCCGCAACACAGTGCGACATTTTCCCTTAAAAGTGGACTTTGTACAGCCATTCAGGCATCCATCGACACATTAGAATGTCGTTCGCTTCACGGCCTCCGTCGACAAATGTCGCCGTGCAACCTGTGATTTCCTTTATACATATTATATCGCAACGTATGCGCAAAAATATACATTTAACAACTAACTACCGCTAGTGTTCCTTATTTACATCATTATCGTAAAGAGTTAGTAATACTGATGAAATGACGTGTGAAATACAGAAACCTACGATCTTCACAGGTCTTTACAAGTCGTTGTAGGTAACACTTTAACCTATTGCTGTTGAATGCGCATACTCGCGTATGTGGAAAATCGGTCTCATTAAATGCTCTCTTATTAGTAATCAGTCGTATCTAAGTGAATACATGAAATTTTCGTAACGCTTTTCTGTGACGCTTTTTGAGTTTATGTGCCAAAGTAAAGACATGAAAAAACGCCATTCTCTCCCACTGTGCAACAAAAAATTATTAAATGTAATAGTTTCACCTTTGAAACGAGACTAGTTTGGTTATTGCGCCGTTATTAGTTTAATCTTATTTGAAAACCCGTCCAATGTTGATGTTTTGAGACAACAAAGAGATCACATTATTTTAGTGGAATTCATGGAGCGTGGACAGACCATTAACGGCCTAAACTACTGGAAACCTCATCAATTTGAGGAAAGAAATAAAAATTTAGAAAGCAATTCAACTGTTGCGTGACAATGCACGGCCATTCATAGCGAACATTACCCAAGAACTTACCGCCGAGTTGTCAATTGACTACAGTTCAGACCTTGCCCAAGTAATAACGCTTTATTTTCTCAATTAAAACAAAAAAAAACATATATAGGGTGATTTTTTAAGAGTTAAGTTTTTCAGGTTGGCAGCACTGGTTGGTATTGGCGCCCAAACGTCATCTGCCAAAATGAAAAAAGTTTTCAATATACTCTGCCATTTCATCATCATGGAAAGACTTACAAACGAGCAACGATTGTGATATGGTTGAAATTTATTATCAAAAACCAGTGCTCTGTGCAAAATGCGCATCGTTTGTTACGACCATATTATGATAATCGACCTGATTTCACGATCCTCATTAACACTGAACGCTACGACTGCAATATTCTCTTCGGTACGCACTGTACGCATGCGAGTAGTCGACGGTTTAATGTCCAACAAAGTAAATTTGGTGCGAAATTTGGTGATAACAGCACGAATTGTTGATTCACCAGGTCGTAACAAACGATGCACATTTTTCACAGAGCACTGGTTTTTGATAATAAATTTCAACCATATCACAATCGTAGCTCGTTTATAAGTCTTTCCATGATGATGAAATGGCAGAGTATACTGAAAACTTTTCACTTTGACAGATGACGTTTGGACGCCAATACCAACCAGTGCTGCCAACCTGAAAAACTTAACTCTTAAAAAATCACCCTATGTATATATATATCCGGCGGATGACGAATTGCTTAAAAATATCGAGTCACTGGACCGGACGGAAAATGTAATAGGGTAGTAAGTGTTGAAAAGTTGGTGGTTCTTCTATCAAAAACTTTGTAGAATGTTCAAGCAATAAAGTATGTAAGTTTTAAATTTAATTTCCGTTCATTATTACGCCAACGCGACGTGTTTTGGAATCTTATTTTCTGCGTGACCCTCGTAGGTATAATGCATCAATTCGGATTCAATGTTTATGGCGCGCCATTCTACTTCGTACAATTTCGTAACGTTTTTCGAGTTTATGTGCCCAAGAGACATAATATTAGTAATCAGTCGTATCCAAGTAAAGACATGAAATTTTCGTGACGCTTCCATTTCGTAACGCTTTTCAAGTTTATGTGCCAAAGCAAAGACATGAAAAATGTCAAAAGGCGGGAGCTGAACTATTCTTGTGCGTAAGAGGAACAATAGAATTAGGCGTTTAATTTTCTAAGAATCTGTTTACTCGGCATTATGGCACTAATCGCGAAGAAGAACGTTTTTCGGGCTTCGAGGGAAAAATAAGGAAAGAAAAATTGAAAGCAATGAAGAGTTCACTTCGTAGTCAGCAAAGAGGGCTCGCAAAATTCGTGAAAAGTAACAAATCAGTAACAAGAGTTAGTTACGAAAGGTGCTATTAGCAACAGCAACATATTCCAAAGTATTCATCGATGGTTCGTATAATAAAATCTGCCGAATTCGCCTGCCAAGAAACACGGTGGCAAATGGGATTTCGGGAAATAGCAGATGATAACATATCAGTTCACAACTACAGGAAATATCTACTAAAGTCCAGTTCTATTCAATTACCATCGATGAAAGCACGGATATTGCAAGAAGTGTTGCGCAAATTGCTGATTTTTTTTTTCGTGGTTAAGATAATAATGGGAGAGAATCACTAATGAATTTGCTGGAGATTATTTATTTCTCTCTATGGAACTACAACCAGTGAAGATAAATTTTATTGCTGTATCTATTTTAGAAATGTTCAATTTTCCTCTGTGGACAGGCTCGCTTTTCTGTAACAGCTGAGGGCGCGAAATCGATAGCGAGTGAAACTAAAGGATGATCGGGTGTCCAGACTGAGAAGAAAATTACAAGAATATCCGAATTTCCCATTATTTCACATTCACCGACAAGTTCTTTCTCTTTAAAAATATCGAAAATGGATGAAGTACTTATAACGGGGATTGTCACCTCTATTCGTTCGAGAGCACTGAACCATCGGCAATTTACTTTGTTCTTTAATAAGATTTACTAAATTCGAAGACCCCCACCCCTCATTACACACGAGTTCGTAGGTTGTCCTGACATAAAATCACCCTGAAGAGCTTCTATTTTCTTTTGGAGAAGATAACCGTGTATTTCTTCTTGAAATGAAAGAAGAAGAAAACGAAAATTATAAAAGATCCTTTTTGTAGGTAAAATGAATTTGGCATTTTTAACAGATATTACAGGTCATCTGAACAACCGTAATATTACACAGCGCAGAGCAGCGATCAGTTAATAACAAGAAATATGCACGATGCAAAATTACGAGTTTTGCACACAAAAACTGACACTTTACTTAAAAATCATCTACGGAAGAAACGTGTTTCGATATATTGTTCTACATGTGAGCAGTTACAATTACAAAATCACAGTTGCTCATTATCACGGCATAGTGATTAAAATTTGTTCCCCTTTCTATTGGACTTTTGTCCGTTGAAGTTGTGCGTGTAAATGTTCCTACATCGGAAGAACGGCTCCGGTTTAAAAGACGCAAATATCGAGAAGTAGGAATTTCCGAAATATCTTTTTTATTTAGGTGAGAAATACGGCGGGAAATATAAAAGTTCGCTGCAAACATTTTATGCCATTTTCGGAATCCGTATTTCTTACATGAAAGCCACCATATATTTTCGTTCGTGTAGTTAAATAGACCGGCCCCACGCAGATTAATATTAAAACTGATAAACGTCTGCTGCTGTGCCTTTTAATGAATATTGTTCTATCTTCGAATCCGCAGATACTGTAAAACTACGAGTAGTAGACGCTGGCAAGTTTCGTGCAAGGAAGGATTGTTTTCATTTTACCGAATACACCTGTAATAAAATAATGTAATAAAAACAATTATGTTTTTTGACTATCCGACTAAAATTTAATAAAGTTTATAAAATTACCTATATTATGGCCCGTGTTTTGAGCGTCACATCCCGGAGTAGTGTTATACGAATATAATAATAAGGAGCATACCCGATTAATTGATTATTACCCCGGTTAACTTTTTACTTTTGTAGCATTTTTTTTTAAAAATAAAACACATATAATATTACTTTATTAATTATATTAATATAAGCAATAAATGCCCCCACCCCCTTGTCCGATTCGTGTTTTTTTGTAATCATACGAGTTATTATAGTTAATTAAGATTTTACCCTTAATTTTCGTCTATTCCCGTATTTTTACACTTATTTTTTAAATAAAACTAGCGCCCCCGTTCTATATTTTACAACTGCTATTTCTAAATGTCACCATGTGACATAAACTGAAATCTTCGTTCGTAAAAATAAAACAAAAAAAAAAAAAAACTTTCTCGCATAATGATTTCGCTGTGCTCCCGCCGGCTGTCGTTCGAATTATCCTTTTGCATAAAATTACGATGATTTATGTTGAAATTCCCGACATTCCCCGATATATTTCGATAAATTTTTTTTTGTTGGACTTTTAGTTTCGTTAAGAATGACGCAACTCTTATTCCGGCATATGATGAAAACAATAAGTACGAATGCGTTCAAAAGTTTAAATGAATACAGGGACTTTTCAGAACGTTCCATCTATTAGCGCATCTATATGTGTAAAGTTGTCATAATATGCACAATGGCAAAACTAAGGGTAATGCTTACCGCACTCCACTTCGTTCTATAATTCAGTTTCGTTTCTTGTTCGTCTCTCTCTCTCTCTCTCTCTCTCTCTCTCTATAACTGGTAACTTTGAGAGTTCGCATTATGTTTACTGTAACGGTACACTCAACTACTAAACTAGAGGAATCATAGGTTCGAAGCTCCTCTCGTACAATGTCCGAAATCGAAAATATTGGACGATATCAGAGAAATTCGGCTCTATAAAGGCGGCTGCTGGCCAGAAATACATCCCCACTCATAACATCGCTTTTGACGCTTTGGTACACTATGAAAAGCTTAATACACCGCAATTCGTAATTTTATTTCGATAGAAACTATACTGATTGTGGTCTGAAATTGACACTTCAGCTGGACATTAAATTTTCAGTTAACCCCGAATTCTGCACGTTCATAAAGTTACTTGTGAAGGTTTTCAATTTTCAAAATTAGATTTTTTTGACTATGCTTAGGAATTTAGAGGAAGTAAACACTTAACTTCAAGCCCCGGAAATAAGATAGCTCTGATCGAGTAAAATAGTCAGCCTTCTTAATAATACGGGCATATAAGACAGGGAACTGAAAGGAAACGTGAGTGGAAGGACTGAAATTATCGAATGTGTAGAATACTAGGATCTGAAGAAGGATGAATGTGCGCTGAGGAAATACAATCTAGGACGCTAAGATACCGGAAGTAGTATTTTGCAGTTAAAACAGGAACAATGAATTCAATACACGTAAGATTACCGGCGACTCTGCGTAATAAATAAAGCGGAATGATGGCAATTTAAATACCCTTATATGTGATTATAAGTGGTAAAAATGAACTCGTTTATTTTTTTCTGTACATCCGGGGGTGTTCTATAAGGGTCAACACTTTAAGATCACTTCAATTTTTCGATTATATGTAATGTAATGTAATGTAATGTATGCAGATGATGCATATTTCGACATACTATTGTATACAGATGACGTGGAAATAATATGTAAGGAAATAAGAAACTCGAATGCGGTAATATTGTTACATGTCAACAATTTTGTATTTTGAAGTATGGAAAATAGAAATTGCTTGATTAATAAATCGAAATGTTACCAATATTACACTTTCATACGGAATTTTACAGCTACTAAATTCGCTTATATTATTGCAGGAATTTAACTTAGAAACCAAAATGGAAATTCGAGGTTTAAGAGTAGTAATTTCGAAACTTACACGTTCAATGTTCACGTACTGTATACAATCAGTAATGCAAGATGCCGTCGTGATCGCCTAGTTGCTAGAGCGCTTGGCTTCCGTTGTTGCGGATGTCTCGGGTTCGATCCCGGGCGACGACAAAAATTATTACGGGAAATTAAAATGAAATAACTGCTAATAGTAGTCAAGTGGTAGGCAATGGCAAGCCACCACGTATACTACCATATGTATGCGCGTTAGTTGATGTATAGAGTAGACAGACACACGCGGGACTGCATTGATAACAAGCGATTGCGATTAGTTCCAAGTGTAGTCGTGGCGTCTGCACTATCATCTTCATTAGCGTCGTCGCATATTAACTATTACCATGAAAATCTGGCGGTAGCAGGTATAAAATGCATCTCCCAATTTGCCTGGCCAGCACGGGAGATTAGCCCAACTTATCCCGCCAGGGATTGCCTTAACATAGCAGTGGGTTGATATGGGCATATCACGTGATATCATAAATACAAGATGGGTAGGTAGATTTGCACGCATAAATTGTAGAAATGTACAATTACTATTTGGATTTTGCAGTAATTGTTTGGGTGCAGAATCAAAAATAATTAATAAACAAAATACAGATGTAGTTTTTAAACGGTGTATATTTTAAATGTTTTTGGTACTCTCCAAACATACAAAGTGTACACGACGCCGGTTTCGTATAAAAACATTTAATACTTTCGAGGCGCACAGACGTGGAGTGATTTTTTCTTTTTTTTTTTTTTTTTTCTTTTTCAATAAAATATTACACGGGAAGATAATTTCCACGTCTTTTATTAGAAAAAGTAGGAATAAAAATATCCCCCTTTAATTGTCAGAAAACTGATCTGTTTCCCTTATACAAAGAACTAAGCCAAAATATTTTTCATGATTTTAAACCGAATCGATACTATCGAAATTTAATAACAGTGCAAATAGGTTCAACGAAGTAGATATTCTGGATTTACGAAATATTGAAAATTTTGGAGATGACTTGTATGCGAGCTGAATTTACAACTAAATCTTACTACCCGTTTTATACCATGGTTTTTTTATATTATTGTGTATAATGAGAGTCGTCTACATACTGTATATTCTACATTTTTGTTTCTTTAAATTTTATAACTAATTTGCTATTTGAAATTACTATCGGAAAATTGGAATAACTCTGTACGTATTGGGCTGAAGTATGTGTGAATTAGTTAGTTTATATGCCATTTAAAAGAGCAGATGAGAGATACACATATTTGTATGTTGAAGTACTTGTTACTACTGTAAGCAGTTTGGATCGTATTGTTTAGGATTGCGGATTAATCTATTGATAAGATGCCTGTGCGAGTCCTTAAATGTTTACATTATCTAATTATAAAATCTATATATTTGCAGAAAAAAATCAAAAAAATCGATATATATATTTGATTTTGTTTGAATCAATCAAAAAAAAAGACAGATTGTCGTTAACCGAAAGGTTGTAAAGTTTACACACATTGTAAATAAATAAATATACAATAAACACTCGATAAGAGAAATTTAACTCGGAGTCTGTACACAACTGATTAGTGAATCTCTTTAGTTTCTTCCGATCACAATTCAGAAAAGAACTAGAATAGCCGTTCTTTACGTATTTTACCTTGTATTAAAGCAAAACGAAACGAAGAAAATCGGTCGGATAATGTCAAGTATTGCAACGTACCAAGCGCGTCTAATGCATGTCTGAAGAGAATATCAGGTTATAGCGTACCTTTTACAACTTCTTTATTTTTTCCGAAATTTTTCTGGTACCTAATTTAATTTCAGATTAGGTACATATCTGGGAGCAAATTGGATCTAGACCGAGATGTATGACCTTCGTTTTGGCGGTCGAACATTGTAACTATACTAGGCTCTACCGCGTTACCCTAATGTAAAATAAAATGTCACGTATGTTAGTTTATCCACGGTAAAGGCGGGTAATCCCAAATGCTGCGCAATAATATATTTGTTTACACGTGTTTTTATTATTTGTATTTAAAAATTCGCGATTCATACAAATATATACATATATACATAATATATATATATAGATAGATATATATATACATAATATATACATAATAGATAGATAGATAGATATATATATATATATGTATATTGCAGTAAATAATCTTATATTAAAATAACCGACGAACAATACGTTATTACGCTGAAACACTTTTCGCGCACCTGAACCCTAGATTAGCAGCTGTTGTATCAGCTGTATTTTCACTTCTGGCTGCACATCTATACCGGTAACAATACTTTTTATGACATAAAAATGAACCGCCTTTTTTAACTTTCTTTATGTCATTCGCCATCTGCCGAGTACATAAAAAAAAAAATATATATATATATATACATACATATATATATATTTACATTTCCCAAACAGTAATTGAACAAAATAAAAAAAAAAATAAAAAAGAGACATACTTAAGTGCAGTACCAATATAACCAATACATGAAAAAACAAAAATCGAAATATTTTTACTGCTTACGAAATCAAATATACTCCAAACACAAAAATTTGAGGCTTCATTAGAAGTACAGAATTACAATGTCGAAATAAAAAGTAACGTATAAAACCCAATTTTAATACTGCTCGTTTGACAACGACGGGAGTTGCAAATTTGAATTTTAATCGAAATTTGCTAGTCTAATACACAAAAGATCTTTGTCGGATACGATTTATTACCATTTTTAAAATGCCTGCCGTGCGCGTTTTAATTTTTTACCAGTAGCAACGACATATTTCATCTGGTGTAATTACAAAATATTAAACGATGACGGTATAAATAGATTTGTGCGTATTATCGTAAACTTTAAAAATTATTCTCACCTTTCTTTTCACTTTATGATTCACGGACCACGAATCGTATGTCCATTCCCACACGTTTCCTACCATATTATAAAGCGCGTAAGAATTTTGCTTAAAAGTATTCACCGGCGCCGTTGACAAATAGCCATCTTTAACGGTATTTTTTACCGGAAATTTCCCCTGCCATATATTCGCTCTATACGAATAAAGTAAATGAAATAATTACAAAAATACTCAAACATTGCACAGAACCGAATTTGCAATTAATAACAGCGCTTTGTTCGCGAAGATTACGAAATCCATTAAAAACTAATTTAAATAATCAATTCGGTTAAGCATACGCGCCCTGCGAATTCCACATACTCTTCAACGAAATTAATGTAATATACATTTACATCTTAACGTATAATTTTATCAAGGCCGGGATCTCTGTAGCAGCGTTCGAAATTATTTCTGTTATAAACTTCCGATGGCAGATGTGTTGTATACACGAATTAAAAAGACTCCGTTCATTGGATCATCCGATTTATTGATGTTAGTATGCACAGCTGAAGTGCACGTTAAATTAGAAAGTTGGCGCTCGGTGCGCCTATACTTCTTCCGGATAAAGACAAAAATGAACGTGTTACATTCAAAAAAGCAATTTCCACTTATCAATTTACGCCAGTAGCATTCAATTTCAATAAATTTAAATTATAATAAAAACAAACTTTAATAACAAACAATATAAGGGTAAAAATAATTTATAACATAAATTAGATAAATACCTTATTTTTTATGTTATAAATTATTTTTACCATTATATTGTTTGTTATTAAGGTTTGTTTTTATTATACAGTTTTAACAAACAGGTATATGTATTCACCTACATTTAAATTTAAATTAATCCTAAAGTAAATTACTACACGCGTTTTCGTTTTATTCGAATCATTCAAACTACTTAATTTGAAATTAATAAAATTTTAATGATGCGGTAAAAAAAATAAATCGTTAACAACGTCCTATATTTACCGGTTTTCTTTTTTTTTCTTTTTTTTTCTTTTTTTTATTATATGTCTAGAGTGCTCCAGTTTTAGCTCACTCGAATTACCTGTAAAATCTATACTTAATTTTTTTTTCATTTCATCATTAGCTTTCAATTTAGACTAGACATCGACGTGTTTTTGAGTTACTTTTTTCGAAATGCACACCAATTTCTAAATTTTTATATTTTTAAATGTTACATACATTATTCTGTTGCTTCGCGACAAAGAAAAAAATAAGTAAATAAATGGTCACCATTTTAAAAAGTGCATATTTCGCATAATCGAAAAAATCAATAAATTTCAAAAAAAAAAAATGTTTACATATTATAATAACTATAAAGTATTATCCTGCGCTCTAATAAACAGTTTATATTTTTATCCCCCCTCCCCCTTTTTATTTTTTGTTGAAGTGCCTATCCAGCTTTCATTCCATTTCCGAAATGCACAGTCCATGGTAATGCAGCGAATGTTTTCTCGCGGCAGGTGTTGCAATTTGTTTATTTCAAGGTGGTTCAGGCTCGCTAGATCTGCACAGAACCTGGCTGCCATAGAGTTCATACCTGGCGAATGTGTCCACTATCGATAGATTAGGATGATTTTTGTCGTCGTCAGCATAGATGCACCATAGTATTTATAGTCAGCATCTGCCTTCGGATATGTAGAGGCGGTTCATCTGCCAGCGCTAGTATGCTGGGTGAGGGGCTAGTAAGATATAACACCATTCATACTGCAGTATGGTGTACTGTATCAAGTTTTCGGAGTAGTGATTTTGACGTTGCACGATACATACATCCATCCGGACAACTACGCGATAAATCGTCAGGATTTTATTGCGATCTGCTCTTTTTTCCGTTATGTAGCTTTAGCACGTTCAACATACATTTCCTATGAAGCCACCCAGCGCAGCCTGGAGTCAAAAATGACTTCAAGAAATGTTGCGCGAGGCTGAAATGTTAATATTATGTTGTCACACAATTTTAGCTGTAACATCGGTTGCGTTCCACCGGAAAACATACAAATGACTGTGTTTTTCTTCGAGAAGTATGAGAAAGTTTAAGAGGTACCAAATGTAAAAAAAAAAAAAAAAATTAGGAAATCTCGATTTTTATAGTGAATTTTAAAAAACTTTTTCGGGTAACATCCGTAGATTACAATTCGTTTAGATCATTTAAGAATCCGCTCTATGTAAAACTTTTTGCCCTTAGAAAACAAGATGAAAGAGACGTAGAAAAAATTTCCAAAGCTAACTGATCTGTTATTTTTCTAGGATAAATATGCGCACTAGTCAACTGTTCGAAATATCATCATGTATTTTTATTTAAATATTTTTTTAATAAATATATATTTATACGGGGGCAATCGAAATGTCCTTCTTGTTAATGTTTTTCTTTTTTTGTTTTTTAAGCATATTATGAAGAGGTCTCTTATTGAATTATAAATAAAATGAATTGTTAATTAAATAATAGTATATATGTGACCTGGTCTATGAAAAGGAGGGGGCTTACGTGTCAAAAAATCATTTTGGAATTTTTTTGCCAATTCGGATAGAGTTTGAGACACTTTTTAACATGGTGAAGACCAGGAATTCATAATTTGTTGAAAATTTTACTAAAAGTTCAGAAAAAGAAGAGTACAATTACAATTTTTTTTTTTTTTTTTTTTTTTTTTTAATCTGCAATAAGGAAAATACATCGATTTATAAGATTTAAAAAACATTATTAACATATTTTACACAAAAGAAACATTTTACGTGAAAAAAAAAACATATCTACGTTTTAAAGTATCAAGTATTTTTTATATTTTTCTTCGTCGTCGTCTTTCTTGAGACCCTTTTACATGTTTGTTATGAGGAAGATAGACCTTGTTCCACATCTGGTTCAAGGATAACCTTCGCCTTTCGTTTCTTTGATGATAACTCTTTTTTTGGTAATGGAACCACAATATCTGCTTTACTTATATCTGAAACTAAGCTGCGAAGATTTCGATAAATATACAACTGACGCTCCAAAGATAAATCAACAGGCTCTATAATTCCTGGCATTTGACGATCGATAGGTTTTAATTGTTCCATATCATGTTTTGAATGAAACAAATGTAGTTCATCAGCATCGCCAATTGAACTAACAACATCATCGGACTCATTATTGTCTTCATCGGAAAACATTGATTGTAGACGGCACTAAACTCATCATCAATACTGATTTTTTTTCTTTATTTTGTGATGCAAAAGACCAACAGAAACGAAAAAGATAGTCGCTGTGATAACAATAATAACATTTGCAAACTCACTTCTCCAGTGTTACTCGTTTAGTAATCCGAAACTAGCAGCTTACAACTGCGATAATATTCTGAGCAGAAACAACACTTGACCTCCTTGAAGATAGGTAGACCCCAAGCAACATGAAGAAAAGGCAACAACTAACGAGAAACTGACGAAACGAATTGTTTAATTTTAACAGCTGTTTTCTCAAAAACCTGTTTTCGCACGTAAGTCCCCTTTTCGTAGACCAGGCCACATATAATATAAGTAAAATATTTCAACACCACAACCTCAAAATTTTGTTTACATCTCTGTGTTCATATCAGTACCTATAATTGTAATAAGTTCACAAACTGAGTTATTTTGTCTATCACCAACATTTTTTGCGGATAAAGCGTTGTTCCCATTTAGAAATAGTATTTAGTGGTTTACACGTTTGTACTCACATTTTACAGGTATTAAATCAACAAACGATCCTTTTACGGGTTTTCTAAAAAGCTGCAAGAAGCCAAATATCATTTATATTTTTACATACTATTTTTAGATAGCGAGGAAATTACGACTTTTCTTGATGGTTTATAATGGCTTTACAGCGAAAACAACGAAAACAATCTTTGTCTTTCCAATAATGGATATGTATCTGATCAAGACTTGTTGCTATTTATTACTATGCCCGCATGGGTCGGCAGTTTTCCTTAATTCGCAACTTCTGAAATACGCATCGAGCGACCAAATTTAGATTCCACTGTAATTTCGTTTTACAGGAAATTGCACATTATAAAGCATGATTGTATTTCGACAACTGAATTCATATATAAGTATAACGATAACAACTTGCTACTAGCTAATAGACAAATTTAACGAAATGAAAGATATTAGTTTTACTTGTGTTTTCCATCCGGTAGTAGTTTATCGCCCCACGGAAACAATTTCCTGTCAAGACCTCCGCGACACGCCACTTCCCATTCAGCTTCGGTTGGAAGACGTTTGCCGTTCCATTGACAAAATGATATTGCATCGTACCAGCTAACATGCACAACCGGATGATTCAATCTGTCTAAACACATCGTTTCGTTAACTCCACGAGAATACGTACACACATAGATATATATATATAAATATATACATTAATGACTATGTCATCCTTACGCTAGAAGGAATTAAAAAAAAATCATCAATAAAATCTGTAAACTTAAACGTCCACTTATAAGACATTTATTTTATTTTGCGAGCAATGACATACTCAACGGAAATTAACTTCTATAAAATTATAGAAGAAGGTTAGTCCCCATGGCCGGTTCAAAGGATCGAGTTTGTTTTATATAAAATAATATATACGTAAAATGAAAATTGCAGGAATTATTATTCTTTCTTTTTTAAAATGCAACACCGATCTAAAGTGTATTCAAATCTGAATATAAATAAAGGCACTTATCTCGATATTAGTAAACTTATAGCGAGCAGAATAGTTACGTAAGTCGTACATCATTTTACGGTGCATGGTTGAAGAAGTTGAAATTTCGTTTATATTATGGCGGCTAAATTAAGTTATTCTAAAGTCTTACAGTTTTGATATTTAAGGGTAATAAAGTGAAAGGAAAAAAATTTCTACAGAATTTTTCTCTAATGGATGAAAAATGAAAATTTTTTAGAACCTGTCATCATCGATATTGAGATATTGTAAATCAATTTACTATTGAAAACAATTTAATTTTAAATTACAATTTTACAAATTAAAATTCATTATTTGCAGATACGACTAAGTTAACGTTCTAAAGCAAGAGCAGATTGTTGTGAGGTATTGTCTTGGAGAATTTCATGTATAACATTTTAAAATAAACTTTGTAGCAAAAATTCACTAAACCAGATTTAACCAAAAACCGCTTGCTTCGAAACGTTAAATTTATTCCACGAATTACAAAAATTAAATATTGTCTATAAAATATTATCAAGATTCGTAATATACATACGTGATATATTCGAATCGACGCCTTCTGGTTGTCTCCATGTTGCCCCCTCAACCGGTAGCCACCAAGGAGCATCAGAGACCGCTTGAGTAATATTACTTTTGACATTATCGCTAAGCAGCATATCAAAGACGAATGAATTGCCGAACTTTTCTGCATCTGTTACATAGTTAGTTTTTGACACAAATTTTTCAAACTCTTCATTACTCACTTCGTACTGATCGATGTAAAAACTTTCCAGCTTAACTGATCTTTCTGGCGCTTCGCCATCACCGGCAATTACAGGATTATTAGTGCCTATTGTAAATGTTCCACCTTTTATTAGTACCATATTTTTTGTAACAGGTTCAAATACCGTAAATATATCGGTAACAAAACACACATCTCGTCTAGCTAATGATCCGACAGTGGTAATTCGTTTTATTTGTGAGCTACATGAACAACCTTCTGCATTCGCGTAAATAATTACATTGCTATTACAAAATAATAACAACAAAGCCCACAATATATTCATAATTGAACTAGAATTTTTTTTTAAAATATCGATTATTGCACGAAATTCAATTCATACGGAAAGTTAAAAGCACATCGTACGCATTAACTTTAATAAATTTTCGTTACTAAAATAAGTTCTTACACAAATATTATTATTCCGTAACAAATGTACAGAGGCAAACTGGCGATTATGAAAATTACATAGAATAACCGTTCGATAAAGAACACTTTTACCTATAATATAAACGTGACAGCTGTATTTATTTCAACCACTTCGCTTTCTTACTACTACTCTACCGATCAGTGAAACGGAAAATTTCACACAGATCGATAGAGATCAACACTATGGGTTTTCCTGAAATTCATTACATAAGCGCGATAGAAAGTGAAAAATACTGGTAGCACGATTTTGCTGAACTATTTACTTAAATCGATCTTCCGATTAATATCGACAAATCGATTTAAGATATAACCGCAACTCTTCTTTGCAACTATAAATTAGGCAGTGCAACATTTTTGTAGCATAAAAGAATAATATATAATGTAATTATTACGAATTTTCACGTTAATTAGAAATTTCAATACGCTATTTTTGATTAAATTTTTATAAAAATATATACGCAAATGAAACAAAAATATCATCAAGATATGTGTTTACTTAAGCAAAAATTATTAATAGCAGCCGTATCGTTTTTAAAGCTTTTAGGACGTAGTTAAATAGCAACATATTCGAAAAATAAAAGAAAAAGGTATGCGGTCATGGAACCACAGTCAAGAACGAAGTTCCTTAGTCACTTTTTCTTGGAAAATGAAACAATAATTTTTGTGGAAGAAACAATTATTTTATGATCATTATTAATCATTAACATTATGAACATTATTTTACCGAATGATCTAGGATTCACAATTTCTCTTTAAGGTTAAGTTTTTAAGTGATACTTATTGAATAGAGTGAGTTGTAGTTGTAAGTAAAGAAACGAATCAAATCAATCAATGGACAGAATGCATGTAAATAAATATTAAACATTTTCATCATATTGTATCATAGAAATTATTGGCTAATGGTAACTGTAAATAAGATGAAACATGCTGCGGCGGACTAACGGGGGGAAGGGGCGGCCCGCCCCGGGCATCTGGTCCTCGGGGCCTCCAAACGCCTACATGTTTCCTTGATCAAACTCTAAACAAAGCTTTAAAAATATGCTTGGTACCTATCTAAGAGGTGGTTTGGAGTTGGGAGGTCCCATACAAATATCATCCCATATGTAGATAAAATACGAATAAATAAATACAGTCTGTAGCAGTAATTTGCAATTTTTAAAATAAAGTTACTATTACTGCTAATCTTTCTGTCTATACAGTTTTCGTTCGTTTCATTTATGTATTGCACTTCGTATCTTTTTTACTATCCTCGGCCCTTTGCTAAAGGTTATCTTATCATTATAGATAATATAGATAGTAATGTCCGTGCTTTCAATTGAAAGAAAAGTTTCAAAAGAAATTTATTTCACTGAAGTTATTGAGGAGTTCAGTAAAATGGAAGCACGAAATATAATGTGCTATAATAGCTACATACTGAAAATAAAAACTACCTATTACTTTAACTAATTGGGTTTTTTTTTTTTTTGCCGATCGATTATTCGTATTTTATTTTCCTCATCCATGTCCATATTCTATGTATGTTTATTTAAGTCGAATTTAAATTTCACTTGCAAGATTTTAACTAAACAAACATAAACACTTATACATACAAATGTGAACTGAATAAAATGATTGTGAAATTACATCAACTTCTTAAACTGGGGGCCTCATTCAGCTTTGCCGCCTCGGGCCTCTGACGGACTTAGTCCGCCACTGGAAACATGATTACAAAGGAAATTGTGCGACAGAGAAAAACATACAGCGCCAGCAGCAGCAGTTTCGTCTAGCTATGTGTTTTGATGTGTGCGTGTTCTCTCCCCTTCCCACTTCCAATTATTATTTTTTCACTTAAGTTGCTAGTTTAGCAACATTAATTCAACGCTGCGGGTTACCGACCCAACTCACTTTGACTGCATTAAAGATGTTCAACGCGATTTCAAAATAAAAGCAAGAAGGAAGAGAAAGACAAAGAGTAAAATAAAAACAAAAATAATTTAGTGCCGCTGGAACTCTCACCGCGTTTCGTGCAGCCGCTTACACATACACTCGCAGCTCATACTGTTACGTGACGATTTCGCCAGCTTACATTAAAGAACTTCGTTCCGAAAAAGTTTTAACCGTTCCTTTAATCACAGGTGTCCAGAAAGAATGCCGTTATGTCTAAAGTGCATGCGCAACATTTCATAATTCGGTTGTTGTATGCACATGTGTGGAATTCTAGAATAATGTTTTGAACATTCATTAGTTATAATCACGGACGTATATATCAATTACAACATAATTCTTAGGCTACTCCCCATTAGAAAGAATGTCTCAATTTTATGTAATGTTTGTTATATTTTATAGGATTTTTGTGATTGTTATTATATTCATATGAACCGATTTAGAATTACGTTGTAAATTTTGATCATTTTATACAAAGTATAGAAGAAAAAGAGACATAAATATAAGCAAGAGGGATCAAAGGGCATAGCCCCTTGCGAGACCAGAATGGCCGAGTTATATATATATATATATATATGCATAGCTTTTTAATGGAAAGGGTTCAAATCTGAAATTTTTATAATTTTTTTTAAGCAAAATAAAACAATAGGTCTTTCTATATTATCATATTACATTATTATTTATTAAATTAAGTAATACAATCTTGTTTCATTATTTGCTTATATTTTTATGCAATGACATTATTACTAGCTGAAACCCATTGGAACTTGACGAAATGATAATTATTCAAAAAGCCATTTCATGGCCAAACCTAAGCTAATAGCGTTCACAGTGTCGGACGGAGTGCAATTATCGTCCAACACTATAGCCACACCTGAGTTAACAGCGCCCACAATGTTTAATAAGAATCAAGAGGAAAAGTCACCACGCTGCACTATGGTTACAGTTAACAGCATTCACGATAGCGAAAGTGAAGTTAATCACTGTGCAGTATCTATCACTATTTTTCTTAATATTATTATCGATAGAATGGTCTAAATCTGTTATAATAACAGGAAATGAAGTATATTGAATAGTATGACCGGATGTGAAGGAACCAAATTCTAAAACGTTAAAATGTCCAGCATCAACATTTCCAGCAAATAATAAATTGCAAACGATGTTACCTGTACCATAGACGAAACTGTGATTATCATTCATCCAGACTTTAAATGAATCTACTATTCTCCCTCGATAACGAGTATGAGATTAGGAGAATTAGAGCGGAGCAATTGATAAGCGTGTAAGCTGGAGTGCAACCTAACTACCACATTGCTGACCAACGCGAGAAACGTTACCAGTGACGAGGCGAACCAAGACGACTGCTAGCCTACTCACGTTGATGCGATTGTTCGCAGACTGAATATTTAAGCGACGCTAGCGCAACCCACGACTGCATTTGGAATTGATTATAGTCGATTGTAATCGCGCTATAAATGCAGCTCAAATGTATCTATATTGCTGTATACTGAACTAGCGTACATATTGTCTTTGTCCGGGATCAAACCTGAGACTTCCAAAATGGGAGCCAAGCGCTCTAGCCACTAGGACATTGCGACGATGAATACCTAGGATATAATTGACTGATACATTGCAACTCACTGTGACCAGCATATTCACTATCTGAAGATACGAAATTGTCATATTTAGCTGTGTACTGCTTATTGGTAATCTATATGAAGAATTACCGATAATGAAGTCCTTATAATGTTCCCAGTCAAACTTAATTTATGAGCTACTTGCAATCGAATTTTACAATGATAGCTGCCAATTTTATATAAACAATACGAAATTGTGCGAAATAAACAATTACCATCTCCTAAAATAGGGGTATTATTACAATTAAATCAAAATATAAACAAATATTTACGTAAATCACATTACTTTCTGTGAACGAAGCTCAACATCAAACGGTAAACATTTATGACGCGTCGCCCTCTTTCGGGCTCGTATCGTTCGAGTGGTAGCGTACGAGGGTTTTTACTCTTAATTTGTAACATTGTATATGTTTCTCTCCCAGCATATAAACATAAATGTGTTTATTTATGTTTAAAAATTATTGTGTCTTTATATCTTTTTCAATATTTTTTTGAAACCTAGGTAGCTTCTCGTCAAGGAATTAAATATATAACTAAAATTACAGATAGCAGAAGAGACTTCAATAAAGGCATCCCCAAATAACTGCATTTAGTAATTGAACACATTTTTAAGTTTATTCACGACAAAAATAAATTTTTTAACACTTAATTAAACAATTATATATAATCTCGTGAACATGAAGTGTTTGCTTCGAAACGCGCCGGGGATATAAAAATGATATATAATTGTTTAATTAAGTGTTGAAAAATTTATTTTTGTCGTGGATCCCCAAATAAACTTGCTAGATACGAATGAAAAAGAAAAATAATATAACGAATATATATTAGAAGCAAATTCAATCCAGTTATGTTACACTTTAAATGACGTAGAGTTGATGGTTTGTAATTTTTTAAATATGGCTGACTATAGATTAACAAAATGAAAGATTTTGACCGATTATTAATATTAATCATTTTCATCCGTTTCGTATTACTAATGCTAACGCAACTCTTAAATTTAGAATATAGTAAGTTATGTCGGAAGATTCTTTATCATAAATTTACATCGCAAAAGTCTGTTTATTTGTATTTCACACCGAAGCCGTTATTTCAAAAAAATAAAAAACATTTTAAAAATATGAATACCCGATAAAATTATGTAAAATATATGTTTTGTGATTATATGTACGTATGTATATGTAAATATCATATGCTATGTACGTGGAAAAACTAAATCGTTAACGAAGAGCGTTTTTTTTTTGTGTGGAATTTCTGATAGCAGTGAATGGGTAACGTAGAAATAAATTTGGTAATTCGTGTTTCTCACTAACACAAATGATAATGATTAACGGATGATACCTGATGTCAAAAGGAAGCAACTTCGATTTTAAATAAGTTTTGGAAAAAATATTTGATCTCTAAATAAACAAACATTGTAACAGTTTTGAACTTTCTAGACGTTAAAGGTTCATATACATATGAGCTTCTGTCTGAAAAAAAAAAAAAAATCAATGTCGGTCAGGCTGGCCGATTGAAGAAAGAAAGAAATTTATTTTTCATGTATATGGGTTTTACTTTTTTTTATTTCTTTTATTTTTTAAAGTTATGTTGAAACATCTAGTGGATTTTCCCTTCCTGGCCCTGAGTCAATACTTGAGTCAAACTTTTTATTTTGCGCGTTACCATTCAATACAAAAAAAAACAACCGGTTATTCTATTAGTTAGATATTTAAGCTCTCGACGACAATTTAGTGCTTAATGTAATACATAAAAACGCATTCGTATTCTATATAATTATGTACTATTAGAAATTAACGAATAGCAACAAGGGCAGTGTTAATTTATGAAGTTAGATGTTTGCTCCTCAGATTTGATTGGGAAGGTTTCTTTCAAAAATAATCATCAGTGTAGTTTGCGAAAAAGGAAGACCGCAACATAGAAGAAATTTCATAATTGGCCAACATCGAATGACTTCACTGAATTTTTATATAGTATAATTATAAATTAGCTACAATATTTTGGACATATTATGAAAGGATCGAGGCATACCATCCTAAAAATACTACTTGAAGGTGGTAAAATTTCTGGGAAGAAGAGATCGAGAGGAAGACGTCAAATTTTATGGATAGACAACCTTAGCAACTGGTTCAACTGTTCCTCAACAGAACTTCCGATCAGCCGTTGATAGAAATTCCAATTGCGGATCGCCAAACTTCGAAATTGGGGACGGCGGATGAAGAAACAAATACTATAAATATACAAAACGGCGTAAAAAGAATCTATGTGAATGCATACTCTAGTGGTTGTAGATTTAACACATTTCGTATCACCAAATGTACAAACGCGTTGTTTAGAATCTCACTATAAACTAAGTTTTTAATTTTAGTATATTTTAAATGAACGTTATATATATTTTCCATATTACAAATATGTGAAAAAATCATAGGTCTCCGATTCGTAATAAATTATACGTACGATACGCAAAACAATCTTCATGTTTCCATCATCTTTACGCTCCTAAAGTAATTATCAAACACAGATGATAATGTTACACAAAGAATAAGTTACGTAAGCAGTTGAAGCAATTGAAATAAATTTGAGTCCGTTTACGCACGACGTAAATACACGGAAAGCGATGGGTGTTTTTATGCGTAAACACATTCGTGATAAATTTACACACTGCCGCAGTATTTGTGATAATTCTAGAGAACGACGTAACGATGTAACGTTAGGTTACACGGAAAACACATATCATCGTTCTATGCAAATCGGCATTAACCATCTGATATAATTCCATTCAATCGACAATGTTTAATATTTTCATCGCTAATATTTATTTTGTTTATTAGGTGAGCACTATAATGAAAGTTTAGTCGATACAGAAGTTAAAAACAAAATAAGAATTAACCCGTTAAACCAGGTTTTCGAATCTTGCGAATGATACGAATTAAAAGAGATTTATAATTGAAATTTAAAACATGTTAATTTTTAGCCAACATCTACCGATATTATGTTTTCTCTACTCCGTCCTGTACATATTTCTCGCTTGGGTAGTAGTATATGGAATGCAAAAACTAAGCTAAAATTTCCAACTGAAGTTTTACTCATCGAATAAAGTGACCAGTATTCACGTGTTTATTCACGGAGGAATATTTTTTGATAACGAGAATTTGTGTATATTTTTTCCGATCAGGACGCGACAGTAATGAAAAGAACTGAATAAGATTATACACGTTAAACAATAGGGGATGGATAACGATCAATAGGCGTCCTTTTTATTAGTGTCGACGTTTTAAAATTTTATTTTACACGGATAATTGTGTGCACTCTATTTGATCATTTATTAATAATAATATTTCGCAATATGAAAAATTTTTCTTTTCGGTTAGTTTTCGTTTTTTTCTTTTTTTTTTTTTTAAATATCACTATCGAATTATTAATTAATTGAGTCGAACTGTAAATTATTAATTCATTAAATATCCTATCAAGTTTGCTGATACTGTAAAAAAATTTTAAATGCCGACGCTACAGCTGCCGTTTATTTCTTTTTAGAATAAAAGAGAATTCTGCAATAACCGAAGAGCTCTGGCTTTCGGGTCGTACTATTATTCGTAGTTTAGACATGTTCAAGACAAGAGTGATCATCACACTTTGCACGAATTAAATCTTCATCCATACCGCAACATGCCAAAAATTAAAATCGTTTGATTACGCGCGATGTTTGTATTGGGGAACGTTTTAGCCGTCGGTTTATTCGAGCCGATATAAGTGCGCTAAACACATTTTTTTTTTTACAGCAAAAATCCAACGTGAATATATATCTTAATGGATATAGGAACGCTCCAAATTATCGCTTATGATGCAGTAAGAATCGGAATACTTACACCGAAAAAAGTGTTCATCCCCAAAAGATCGATATTTGGTGTGCTATTTCGCTGTTTAAAATTATAGGCCTATTTTGTTGCACTACAGGTAATGCTGAACATTACCGAGGTATCATTGAACTATCTTTTATCGTTAGTTTGAAAGGAAATTAACTTTATTGCTGGCTTTATTGTGTGCACAGCAAAACAAAACAATGACATTTTTTAAAAGAATTTTTTCGATACTCGTTCAACTTCTAGTTCACTTTATTACTCTTGAGCTTGAATTTAACGTTGCCCGCCTTTTTCCCACGGAATTATTGTTAACTATAGAGTATATCCGAAAAAAAAAAAAAAATAAAATAAACGAATTCAAACTATTAATTTTCGAATTCCATCTCGCAAAAATTCTCATCTTTTGAGATGGTTCAAGTTAAGAGCCAATTTTCGATTTCCACGAAAGAAGTGAATCGCTTACCTACTAAATCGTGCTGCATCTGTCGGAACAACCAGTAATCAGAATGTGCGGCAGGTGCGGTAACATATCCCACTTGAGCGTATCCACATGTTTTTTTATGATTTTTGCAACATGGCAAAAGAATAACTTTGTCATGTCTTTGCTCGTATTTCGGCCATTTTTCTCGTAATGCACGGCCCAAACGAATCAATTATATAGGCTATACCGATTGCCCGTAATGGAATCGCCAGGTTGTAGTAGCTCGTAGTGTTCCACGCCCTTTTCGGTCTCACTAGATACACAGCATGACCTTCGAACCACGAATGTTCTGTTTCGGTGTTGAGGTCGATGGCAATGATTGACCGGGCATAACGTAGTATTTTTTCTTCTTGGGACTGTCGTAGAACATCCATTTCTCATCCCCAGTTACAATGCGATGTAAAAAACCCTTCCTTTGTTGCCTTTGAATTAGCTGTTCTTTCAACGTGTCTCGGTTTCAGTTCATGAGGCACTTAATTGGCTTGCTTTTGAATCATTCCCATGGATTGTAATCGTAAAACTGCATTTTGAGTAACTCCCAATGACTCTGCAAGCTTCTCTTGCGTTTCACTCGGATCTTCATCGAGTAATGTCTGCAATTCTTTGTCTCTCCAGAGCGAGGCTTGTCTTCAACGCTGTAATCACCATTCCACAAAACGTTTCGTACATGATTTATCAATTGGAGCATTATCACCATAAACTTTCACAAGCATTACGCTTCAGCTGCACTTTTCTACCAAATTAAAGAAGAAAACTAAAACCTCCCGTAAATGCTGCCTAATTAACACAAAATTTGACATATTCAACACAGTAAAACACAAGGTTTCCGTACGAACCTAAACGCGATATAAACTCTACATTATCGACAGATGTCTAACCTTCGTAAAACCATCGAAATCAGCTGTCACTATAAAACATTCATAACAGTCAGCGCCATCTTTTAAAAACGGACTGAACTAATTTGTACTTCTAATACTTTCTGCATTTCATGATATTATATTTAAACTTTTTAGATTAATAAATAAAGATTTTGAAACAAGTTAAAAAAAATTATCACAAGTTACTCGTACACTTTAGACTATTCGCTAACAATTACAGTTCAGCTAGTGCATGGACAAATTCAAATTTGCGTTCTATTTTCCCACCGTCAGTACAAATTGCAACATATTGGAGTGTGTACATTTTATGGGACATTGTACTATTTAACGCAAACGGAGAACACATTTCACCACGTCCTATATATATGGCACTTTTCACGTATATACATATTTAGTTTTGAGCACTCAACGAACTGTTCTTTTCTTCCGTTTATGTTGTACTTTTTTTGAAAATATTACTCAACTTATAAATATGAAGGGCAAATTTTAAATTTTACAGTTCCGTACCCACGAACATTAACTAAACTTTGTGTTAAATATTTTCAGGATTTACCTGATGACTTTTTAATTTTTTTTAAAAAAGAATAATACAATTAAAAGGGTTTCAGAAGACACGATTGAGATCATTAATTGCGTCGAAATCAGTCGAATAAAAACCGTAACGAATTTGTTACGCGCAAACTTATAAGGCGCTTAAAAGAGATTGTTATGTATTTCAATACGGTTAAATGTTAATTTCTCCACAATATTATTCGACCTTTTTATCGCCAAAACTAAAGCTGCTCACTGAATATAAATACGTTTATTTTTAATTCCTCGGAGTTATACTACCTAGGCATACTGATAAATGAAGCATTTTTGGGATTTTTTTTTTCGATTACTAAACAACGAATCAAAATAAGGTTTTGAAACTTTATTGTATGTGTATTAAGATAAATAAAAACATTTTTTATTTACATTTAAGACACAAAATAGCGTCGTGGCACTAGGTAATTGGAACAGATGTTTTTTTTTGGACGAAGAAAACGGGGTGCAAAGTAGCAGTCTCCGTACGCAACCTGGAGGATTTTTTTCCCTTCTTAATCTACATTAGTTTTACTTTGGAAGTACACCAGATTTTAATTTTTTTTTTTTTAAATTCGCAAATTGGCATCCGTTTTATTTTTTATTTTTTGGTAAAAAAAGACCTTAAATTGTTTATTTCAAACGTAATTATTCATCAATCATTAAAAAACGTACGTAGTTCGATAGATAATTTATCTAAGAAATTGCAGTAAAAATTTCAAGTCGATCGGATAAAAATTGAGCGAGTTATGCTGCACGCCAATTGTGAAAACCATACTTTCGAGAAAAACATGTTTAGTTTTGAAACGTACTTACTAAAAGGTATATCCAAAATGTAGGCTCGCCAATTTTTTTATACTTTTACTCTGCTATCCCAGCACCATGCAACTACCCTTTCAAGCATGCATTATGCTCTTCAGACCTCCTTCTGAGCGACGTAAGGTCTTCCTGAGCGCTTTGCTGATGTTTCAATGCTGAGCGGATTGCGGTTTCAACCCGACTTTGATCAACTTCCATGGTAAAATGGTACGATTTCGTATTAACTTTTAGTTGAAATGTGCTCGTAACATCTAGCAGTCTTCGCGAAAACCGTCATTGTACATAATTACGATGCTGGTTGTAATATCAACCACGATTTTGCCGCTGGATATCGCTTTCAGCGTTACTATCCAAATTACGGTATTCAAACCTTCATTCGTATTTTGCGTGAATCCTGCAAGGCAACGGAGAAAAGATCTCCTTTCGTTAGATCTTCATAAATCTTCTGAACAGAATTCACGAGTATGTCGCGTTTGGCCTAGTGACTAGAGTGCTTGACTTCCGATCCGGAGGTCTCTCGGGTTCGATACCGGGCGATGACAAAAATATACGGCGCTAGTTTCGTACACAGCAGTATAGACACATTTAGGCTGCATCTGTAGCGCGATAACAAGCGACTATAGTCAGTTCCGAATGTAGTCGTGCGAGTGCGCGCTAGCGTCGTATAGAAATATTCAGTCGGCGAACAATCGCATCAACGTGAGTAAAGGCCAGTCGTCTTGGTTCGCCTCGTCATTAGTACCTTTCTCACGTTGTCGGCAGCACGGAAGCCAGGTTGCGCTCCTGCTTACGTGCTTATCTATTGCGCGGCTATTCTATCCCCTAATTCTCCTCTGAATTTAGGGGATAATCTCATACTCGAAATCGAGTGAGAATAGATGACGACGACATTTCTAGAATATGCAAGGCTTTCGCTTTTGGCCAAATGTGCCAAGAATCTGCTCCTATGAGACACTTTGAAACACCGGTTTTGGAAGACACATGAATGACACCAAATTTATTTATTCCATTAATCCTAATATTGATTAATCTGATAGCAAAAGTTAATAAGCATGACCATTAATGAGAGGGTTACTGTCAATAGAAGTACTTCCACATTTTTCATATGTTATAACGAGCTTAAATCCGAGGTCATGTTTGCATGACTCCGAAAAAGTAACACTACTTGCGCATTCTTCACACACTAGAATTAGCGATAGCATGGTAATAAAACCAGAAATAAAATTCACGATTCGGTAGTCTAATGTAGCATCAATTTCAGTATCATCTTCAAATGTGTGCAGTTTTCATTTTTTTTTTTGCGAGCGTAAAAACATTTTCGATGTCGCCCTCAAAGATGTGTCAGTTGGACGGCTTTCTGTTAAAAATTCTGCGCCGAATGGCACGAGCTGATGATGATTTATTTCCTTCTTTATTAGCATAAAATTTCTCACTCACTTTTATATAAAAAAAAACTACTTAAAAAACACTAACGTACAATAGATGAGCGCATAACTCAGAGTAGCACGCAGAACTGTCTGCTGCATGTGTGTAGAGCTTCAGTCTGACAGTCATTTTAATGTTTTATGGCGCTTTATGGCTTTGATAAGATTTATTAACGTCATCTGTATAGATTTCGAAGAAATACAACTGATTTGTATCGGCAAAAACTGTCAAACAGAGCTGTAAATACACTCAAAATGCTGTGTGCAACAGAGCGGTATTTTCAAACGTTTTGGAGCGTTCCGAGGCATCTCGGAAAATAAGCTAAAAAAATTGTTTATCAGAGCTTGCCGCCAAAAATAGTTATTGAATATCATTTTTGAATAGTTTATGCATCATTTACGCCAATAAAAAAAAAAAAAAAAACGGTGAAAAAAAAATTGCTGGGTAGTATAACCCCTTAAACAAATACTACCGAAAAGTTATATTAAGCGATATAAATACAGTCGAATCTAGATAAAACTTTCCTAGAAACCAGCGTGTCTTGACCGAGTATAAATGATAATTATTATAAGATACAACGTGAAAAATATACATAGATACACGTTAAAAGAAAAAGATAAGTTTTCTATTATTCAAACTGCCATTAAGCCCGACGATATACACGCTAATATCCCAGTAATTTTTCACGTTTTGAATCCTACTATAAAATAATAGTAAAAAGTAAGTCCCATACCTTTGATAAGGTATCATGGATTATGAAATTAAGCTTTTCATAATGGTACTGAGCCCAACGGCACTATTGAGAGTAGGGGGTCCAGTTCCTTTCTACTTGGGATCCGCCTTTATTTTCCCAGATTTCTCTGGTACCCAATTCAATTTCAGATTAAGTACAAACTTGGAAGCGACTTCGATCCGGAACGAGACAAGCCTCGAACTCATGACCCCTGGTTTGGTAGCCAAGCGCCTTAACCACTAGGCTACCGCGCTACCACAAAATAATAACGTAAGCTTAAACATACATTTCTCCCTATATAAGTACATATATATATATATATAACAAAGAAGCATTAACAAAATAGCAAAACAATTCAGAAATACATGAAATATCCAGCATAAAATGTATGTATAACGCGTATTTCGAGCGTGAATTTTAAAGAAAATAAAATTTACATTGAAGAATGTTGTTAAACAAAAAAATAACTTTAGATAAATCTGTTTCACAAATTTACCTGTAAAAGTGAGAAACTGTTACAATTTTTCCACTTTTAAAAATGAAACAGTGAAAAAAGGGGAAAAAATTAGAAAATAAATAAAAGTAAAAAGTGTCTTTTTGAACAGTTTACATCGGGAAAACCTTTTTAAATGAAAAGCATTTCGGTTAAACCATCACGTTCTAACTGTTTAGCAACAGCGTAATCATTTATCCAAGTTCCACTGCATACTTCGATTGGTTATAAGGAAAAGAAAAAAAAAAATCTTAAAATAAAGTAAAAAATAAAAGTAATTAAATCGTTCGCATTCACAGTAAATATAATATAAAGATATACAATATTATAAAAGCAAATAGCTAAAAACTTAAAAAAAAAGACTATCCAATATGAGAAAAATGGAATACACAAAATGCTTGGAACGACCGAATAAAAATAATAAAGAACGTATTACCCCCCGGCCGAATTCACTGAGCATATTTCATATCGATTAATTCGAGGCTTAATAATTACATCACGCAAGTATTATAACATATAATTGCTCGCGTTCAGGTTAACAAACGTATACATTTTTTCAAAAATATGATATAACAAAAATATATTACATTACCGGTACGCGAAAACAACGTTAAAAGTTGGAATTAAAATAATAATTCGGATATTCGAAAAATATAGAGCAAAAGATCATCCTAGAGGTCCTTTGTAGACACTCAGTCTACTTTTCTTATTTATAATAAATTAAACAATTGAATAATGTAACAAAAAAAAAAAAAAAAAAAAAAAAAACAAAAAAAAAAACAAACTTGTAAATAGTAAATAGTAATTCTAACCTAGATCATAACTGCAGCAGCATCGCGTATAAAAAAACTTACAAGTGCAAAAAAAAAACAAACGGATTATTCGCCCAGAAAAATAAACTAATTCAAGAAAAAATTACGAATAAATAAACAAAAAAGTTTTGTAATCTTCAATTGAAATATAAATCGTACACGCACGGTAATAATAAAATCGTTCAAAATGTGGACGGAAAATTGGTACGGAAACACGCACGATTTCGGTTACGAATTGGATGGTATCTAAAGTAGAGATATCGTAAGAGAAAGTCGTATTTAAAACGAAAAAACAAATCAAACTGTATTGAGAACCTAGGCTCATTTGCACGATTCCGTAACATATTTCTGTACGTATACTAGCGCCTCAGTCTCGGGTCCGCTGCTAAATATAGGGCTCTCGATATATATATATATATATATATATATATATATATATATATATATAACACTTTTTTCTAGAATCGATAAATTATTAAAGACAGCGGCATTTCAAGAAATTATTCGACAAAAAAAATTAGAATTCGGAGAGAAAGCGTATTACCTTTTTTTTTGGTAAGACAGCAACAACTAACAAACCAACAATCGGAACTCATATACACGTAAAAACTACACTAAAAATAAAACAAATTCGTGATTAGAAATAGCGGAAGAACAGAATCCGGCGTAAAATGATTATGGCTACAAAACTCTAACGTTGCTTAAAGAGAATCAAAAGAAACTGGAATATTAATGTACAGACAAGAAGAAGATACAATGTGTTACATATCCGATAGCACGGAGGAGGCTTGAAGACTAACATACACACTTGCAATATTTAATCTGGCGTGGTATAGTTAGGCGCCAAAAATTGTAAAATAAACGTATAACGTTTGTTCCATTGCAAACCCCTTCGTTGCTCTTGTATAATGTACAAAAAAATGTCGTAAAATGAAATAATACTATACGCATAATAATATATTGTATTATTCGAGTTTTGAAATTTTTTTTAAAAATTTCTATTTCATTATCAAAATAATATGCGTCTTGTCCGGACGGTTCAAAATTTAAGCTATATCTCTTCTCGAGTGCCTGAAATTTCGACACCCACAACAACAAAAATTACATTTCGCCCGCTAAAATTTGGAAAAAGCAAATTTAAGCTATATCTCTTCTCGAGTGCCCGAAATTTCGACACCCACGACAACGTCTGAAAAATTACATTTCGCCCGTTAAAATTCGAAAAAAGCATAATGACGGGGGAGCGATCTCTGTGAAGTTTGTCAACGGAAACAACTTGAAACTTACACTGCAATAAACTATGACGACTTTAGAACTGGTAATAGTCTAGCTATTGTTACATATAGGTCAAGCAGTGTCGATTAGGTTTTTATAAGAAGAAAAAAAAAAAAATAATGTTAATTAAAAAGAACAAATAAATTTATAATTACACGACATTATTATCAAAAACTGTGTACGCGACCGCAGTGGGACAGTATTTTTCTGATAACAACTTTTGAGCCTAGCTGCACCACCGGATTAAATTTTGTTACGTAGTTGAATACTCTTTCGATCAATTATATTCTTTGATACCTGTAAAAAAAAAAAACAAAAAAAAAAAACAAAAAAAAAACAGAAAAAAAATTAGCAAAATATGTTTTACGAATGAAAAAATACGAAGAATAAGAAGTTATGGTAAACTTAAGTACCGTGTAATTAAAATTATTCGATAAACATTTACGATTCAAAATTATTAACTGACATCGGCGCAAAAAGAAAAAAAAATAAAAAAATAAAATGAGATTAGGAAATGAATAAATTTGAAATTCACTTTACCGCTTCGAAACCGTAATTACATGCAGCATTGGCATTCCGCGGCACAAATAACATAAAAAAGGCAAATATAACGGAAACAGTTTTTACGTTGAACATTATTGGTATACACACACATTTAGTAATATACTTTGTACACAACAGTTTTGTATACATAACCGAATCCTTTGAATTATCCAACACGAAGTATCTGAGGCGCGTATACAAGAGTCTGTGCAGATATATATGAAAATATATTTAATGTAGTTCGCTGCAGAATTCAAATTAACCAAACAACTTCGTTTTGATCGATGCTATCGCATATTTGACGTTTGAAAGTTGTTCAATACGCAAGTCTTCGACTATCAGGCGAAATCGAAACGTAATACAGTTTTTACGAATTGTTGTTTGAGCGAGCATTTTAACAATACGGAATCGGACAGGTGGTAACTTAACACATATAGCGCGCAACGTGATCATGCCAACGGATCGGCGGTCGTAGTTGTTGTAACGATAGTACTTTTATCGTCAACAGCGCAAGGAGAGAGAGAGACTTTGTTCGTGGTACTGTCTACATAGGGTTGCTGCGGTTCCAGTACCATGTCGTTAACAGCGTCGTTTGTTAGATCGATGAAATTGTTCGTTACGCTATCGGCGAGCGCAACAGTCGACGAAGAATTCGCCGAATGATTAGGAACTTGCGATTTTTTACGGGAACCGTTACTTTGCGTGCTCGGAGTCGAATCGGAAACGTCATCGTCGTCGTCGTCTTCGTCTTCGCTCCGGTCCAGATCGATCTGGTCGCCATCATCGTCGTTATTTCCGGTTCTCCAAGAGCCGTCCGAAAGCAGTTCGACCGTCTGGCAGTCGGACGGTAATTTTTTCGATTGCAATATATCCGTTACATAGTTAAAACAGAGCAGATCTTGATAGGGAGCCGGCTGTTTACAGATCGGGCACAGCCAGTTCGGTTTTTTTTCGTTCAGAGATATGTAGCTGAGACCGTCGAAAAACGCTAGATGTTCGCAGGACTTTCCCTTAACCGGGTACTTGATTCTGCGCGTACCTAACGGGCAATTTAACGAAACCAGCAGCCGATCGCTGCCGACCACGTCTTCGTTGCCTTCGTAAAGTTTTATTCGACTGATGACCAGCTGACGGGTACTGTCCGAGTCCACCGTCGCGTTCTTCAACAACTGATCTAGCAGATAGTTGGCCGATAACTTTTCCACCACGGACACGGCGAAGAAAAATTGTTTGTCGTTTTCCGGCATGAAGTTTATCGTGAGCACGTTTTGCACAACCGGGCACAATTTCAACTGATCGGATACGTCGATTGGTCTCGGCTGCTTACGAACGTCCATGCCGGCCTTCACGATTCCGCAATTAGGCGGCAAAGCGCACTGTCTACCGTTCACGCGAACAATCAAACCTAGCGGCATCATTTCTTCGATGCTCGCCTTACTCGCATCCGCCACTCCGAATCGCAACAGGCACAGGTACCGGTACTCCCTCACGTCGCCGCTAATGTTCCTATTTTCACAAATGGCGTTTGTCGCTCCTAAGCTAAGCCCGAACAGGACGGAACATTCGGCGCTATTTAACTTCGGGTGATTAGGTGGCAATGAATTTCGACCGGTCATTGTTAGTTTAGTGGTCGGTGTCACGACGTGTGCGTTACGATAAAATGGTATACTTTTGAACGTGAACGGCGCTGTTTCCAGTTTTTCGATAGGAACCGGGGGTGGCGGCGGTGCCGGGGTCGGATTCTGGAATCGCGGCGTCGCTGGCATCGGGACCGAAGGTGTCGCTGAGGACGACGACGGTACACAATTACTAGACATCTGCGCGTTCGGTACAACTACGTTTCCATACGGATAATTCGGCTGGTAGGATGTATTATTGGCAAAACGTAAATTGATTCGTGGCTGTATCTGCGAATATTGCGGCGGCGGTGGTGGTTGCTGTTGACGTGTCTGCGGCTGTTGTTGTTGTTGTTGCTGCTGCTGTTGTTGTTGCTGGCGTGGCTGAAACTGCTGCCGTAAAGGTTGTTGCTGCCGAAGCGGTTGACGAGGTCTCAGCAGTTGTTGCACCTGTTGCTGTTGCGGCTGTTGCGAAAGAATCGCATGCAGACCAATGTTGCCGTCCGGATTCGAACTGTTAACGGGCGCCATTTTCCCGGGTATCTTGCGGCAGAGTATCTGGATAGGGGAAAATAAAAAATAATTAAATTGAAAAAGAGATATTAACCGGACACGAATTTTATTTATTTATTTATTTTTATTTTTTGATTAAAACTGAACAGAAAAAAAGGCGTAATACTTTAAAAAATTCTCTTCATTATTTTTCGTTTTTTTTTTTTTTTTTTAAATCTGTTCAATTTTAGCAACATATAAACGGTGCCGGTGTATGCGGCGAAGTTAGAAAAACCCGTAAAAATGGATATTTCAAGACGCTATAATTTTAATGTACATAATGACTTGAAATTACTGTGACTATCTGTAAGTTATCAGAATTTGAAGGGTAATATTAATCTGCGCTAAGTTTATATCATCATCATCATCATTATTACCATTATTAGCAGTTGTGTTTTGTCCTAAAGCAGATCCACAGAAGTAATGCTCCACTACTCCTACCGATATTTTCTACGTCCTTCTTTTTCCTGAGTGACGGCTTTCAATTCTGTATATGGTCCTCTCTACAAGTGTTTCTCTTCCGCCTAAAAGTGTTTCCTTTGCAGCACCTCTTAACCGTCAGATTACCGATAAATTCATGCTAAAATACTGTTTTTTTCTCCTCGCAGAATAATGTAATCTTAAAATTCTTAAACATGAAAGATAAATAGAGATGGCCATCGAAAAATCTTTCCGTTAAGAATCGCATAAACAAATATAAATCCGTGGTTTCCTCCTATCCTGTCTTCTTACTTCGATTACCCATATTTAACTTTGTAAATATTTCCATCGAAATTTTTATGTACGAGGTGCGACAATTGTATTCGTAGAATATTGCCCGGAGGGCCTAAAAAAAGGGGGGAAGGGGAAATTTACTCTAAACACCTTCACAGTAGTCTCCTCTGAGGTCAGCGCACCGCCTCCAATATTCAACCCATTTTTGAAAGCATCCCGCAAACCTACCCGAAGATAGGTCCATCAGGATCCTTGTCGTGACATTTTGGGCTTCGGTAATGCCGTTGTATCGGTTTCCTTTCAAGTAACTTTTGAGTTGAAGGAACGAATGAAAGTCGTACGGAGCCAGGTCCAGCCTGTAAGGGGTGCGGGAGCGTGTGGAGGCTGTGGAGTACCAAAAACTGGCGTACTGCGAAGACGAGTGTGCCAGAGCGTTGTCGTGATGCAGCACCCAACCCTTTTCGCCAATTCGGGTCGTGCACAGTACACGCGGGCTCGTAACCGCTTCAAAACTTCGATGTAGAATGCTGCATTGACTGTTTGGTCTGCGGGAACATATTCGTAATGAACAACGCCGTTGATGTCGAAGAAAGCGATCAGTAGAGACTTGACTCTTGATTTGGACATGCAAGCTTTTTTTCGGGCGCTCCACGCCCTTCTCCACCCACTGCATGCTCTGTCGCATGGTTTCAGGATCATATTCGAACAACCAAGACTCGTCCCCCGTGATAATGGACGACATCCACTGGGGTTAATAACTTCAGTATCAATTCGATCAATCATGTCCTGACAGATGGATCTTCGGAGCTCTTTTTGCTCAGCTGTGAGCAGTTTGGAACCATCTTGACGCATCCCCAGACCGTCATTTAAAATCTGCCGAATGGTCTCGCGGTTGATGTTTAATTTTTACCGCTTAGCCCACTTGAAAACAGTCGGTTGTTTCATACAGCGTCTTCCTTAAACACGTCTTGTTATATTATACGATGATTTCCGACGCCGGTTTTACTCCTCGTTTGACCAAGAGTTTGATCGCGATACGCGTTGCTCAGTATTTACATCGCACATTTTCACAACACGTGTAAAAATCTTACTTTGTTTAAACGACCACAGAACGCGAGATGTACGCGATACCGTCATGAAAACTGGATATACTGACTCAGAAGTGTCCCCTCTTTCCAACGAGACCACGAGCACTATCGCAGTGTTGCCACAAGTCGCGCTATGAAACAATTCTACGAATACAATTTTCACACCTCGTATCACTAGATCAATTTCACGTCAGGACGTTATTAACATCTTCAATATCATATCTGACTACTGGCCGGGATTTCATCTTATTTTTACAGACGGATCTAAACATCGTAGGAACTGCTTTCTTTAGATACTGCCTAATAATCATAATAGTAATAATCAAAATAATAATATTTATAATAATGACAGTAAGCAACAATACAAATACATAGTGTGTCTATAAGTTTTAAGACTGGCTATAAAAAACGAAAAAAAATTTACAAAAATTTATTCAACAGACTTTTTATTCAAAACAGTCTCCATTAGAAGTAATATACAAATTGGCACGATCTTTCAAGCTTTTCATGCCTTTCGAAAACTCCTCTTCTGAAATACTATTTAAATTCGTTATCGCGGCTTCTGGTATCTCTTCTATCGACGCAAGATGGTCGGTCCTCTTTTAAGTCCATCTTTAATCTGGAGATCAAGAAGTAGTCAAGAGGACTCAAATCAGACGAGTACGGTGGATGGCTGAGTACAGAAATATTTTTTTTGGCTAAAAATTGAGTATTACTCGTCGCAGTATGCGCTGATGCGTTATCATGCACGAAGAAAAAAGAACGATCTCTCCACAACTCGGGTCTAGCACGAATAATTCTTTTGCAGCGGCGATCCAGCACTTGTTAATAGAACGAAACATTCACAGTAGTACTTCGAGGAACAAATTCTTTGTGGATCGAATGCCTTTGGAGTCAAAAAAAAATGACCAACATTGTCTTAATTTTTGATTTTTGAAAACGCAATGCCACCCAAAAACAGTAGCACGAGACCTAGCATATCCACACCATTAGCTTTAACATTTCGAACACTTTTACCGGTTTTAAAGCAAAATTTAATCGCAACACGTTGTTCGTTATTTTCATTTATCAAGAAATTATGACCGCGACTACTTTGATACTACCACGCGAACTGCTACTGAACAGCTGCATGTGATTTGATGGACTTGAAACTTCGAACGGAGGGAGAGGAAGGTTTTATTCCAATAATTTCATGAAGAATAGTATCGATTTTATAGGCACAGTCTTAAAACTTATGGGAGACACCATGTATGAAAGTAATAACGAAAAAAATAGGTGGGAGTATAACATCTTTGAAAATAATAAAAGCTAGAGCAACGTACAAACAACCGATTATTTTAAGCATTCCTGTATTTTAGTATCGATTCTTTGTTGAATACATTAACGATATAAATCATAATAAAGTTAATCAAGCATTATTTTCCATGCGTTAAGGATTCCGTATATATGAAGTTAAAGACAACCATAATTTGCATTTGCATTTGCATAATACTAAATTCAAAATAACGATACTTAATTTTAAATTTGTAATAACATCATTTATATATTTTTCACCTAGCATCCCTGTGAACATGTATTTTTATGGGTTTAACAATTTTGTCACTATTGCTCTTTTCAAATCTTTTTAAAACCTAGAAACTTCGTTAATGATTTTACAACCTTCGATTTTTATTATTTTATTACGTTACGATAAAAAAAAAAAAGAAGAACATATATGTTATATCCGATATTACAATGTGACAAATTTAACTTTTTTTTAACAAGAAAATTAAATAATTATTAAAATAATTTTTTTTTAAAACCAAGTTTTTAAAATGGACTAAAAGGTACAGAATAATTTTTTCTAGCCCCATTCAGATTTATAATACCGTATAGATTGTCAGAAACTTTCGGTTTTGTTTTCACGTGTGTTGTGCGTTCGCATATTTCTATTGGAATATTTATCGAAGTATACGTCTCGTTGCGACGTGTCGCGTATTCGTTACCGATTCTGCCTTCCTCCACTGCAGAAGACATGATACATCCGCCGAAACTCCATCTCGGCAACGAAATAAGCCTCCTGTTTCGTCTAAACAGAAATCTAATCAAACCCACACCTATTCCACCACTCTCCGATTCCGTCGGTGATTATCAACTACCGATGGATACCTCTTCGCCACCGCCTTATACAAACCAAAATCATAATCAACAATCCGCTTTTCCTAACCAGAAAACCATTCTAGCTTCGACTGCAAACGGTAGTATCTCCGAAATAAAATCAACACATTCCGATACACGCACATAAATGATAGCAGGTAATAACTTTTCAATTAACTAATAACTGCGCCATCGATTCATATCAACAGGAATACTCTAATAATGATAGCGATATTCTTATTGAAGTAAATACTGCCAATTCCGATGTGCTAAATCAAACAAAAGATGGTCTCTTTTAAAATACAATGCCGATATCTAAAACTAATAAAAACGATACTGCAAATTAATTAAAATTGTCAGAGATACAACATTATCAAATACGTCGACACGGTAAGTTGTCAACTATCATAGAGATAGTAAAAAAAAGACAAAGGAAAGTAAATCCGCGTTCGACCAGGCCCGATCAGAAAGTTGAAATAATAACAAAAAATAAATTCTATCCGCTGCAAATGGAACACGGCAGTGATGGGGAAGACTCCCCTACCACCAGTCAAGAATTAAAATGAACCCAAAAAAGAATTGAAACCTCCATCAATATTTATCCCACGTGTATAAACAACGTTCAGGCGTTAAAAGAAACAATTGAGGAAAGTTTACCCTCCGATTTCTTCAGCTATAAAACTATTTATGGCAATGGTCTAATTAAAATGACCTCTAAAGGCCCCCGAGAATATAGAGATAGAGTTAAAATTTTAATTAAGAAAAATGCGGCTTTTCATACACACCAATTAAAAGAAAAACGACCATTTATTAAAAAACATTCACCCGTCAGTACCAATCGAAGATATAAAAACTTCTTTGGCTGAAAAGGGGCATCAAGTAAGAAATATAGTAAACATTAAACACAAACTATACAAACATCCACTACCGGCTATTTTTGATATATATCGAACCTAGCAATAATGACAAAAATATATACAATATTGAGTACTTATTAAACGACCGGGTTCGACTTGAACCTCCCTCAACCCAGGAAAAAAAAACACTATAGTTCAATGTATGAGATGGCAGTTATATGGCCATACAAAAGCGTTATTGTACGAGACCATTTAGATGTGTCAAATGTGGACAAGGACACGAAACATCCAAATGCGATAAAGATAAGAGTACGGATGCTTCTTGCACTCTTTGCAAAGGGGAATATATACATCAAATTATAAGGGATGTGCTGTTTGTTTATCAGGAAATATTGAACAGGAGGAATGAAGCACAGAGAGTAAAAAATTTAACACAACATAATATGCAAAAGAAATAACCCAAGAAGTTGTTCCATATAACGAAAGAGATTTTCCGCAAATCAGTAAAAACTTACTGAATAGTAATTAAAGTAATTCTAACCCTGCTTACGCCCAGGTTTGAAATGAAAATAAAATAAGTAGTAATCCGTATCATATCTATCACGATAATACTTCAAATATCGAGGTTATTTTAATTCAAATTTGTAAAGGAAATTAAGTACGTATTCGCCCAGATGCTAAATGAACAAAATAATATAATAATTGGACTAATACAAAATAGGTCATGTCTGTCTTAATAAACAAAAAATGAACTCTTTAAAAATTGTTACTTGGAATGCCAGTGGCATTCTGCAACGCAAAGCAAAAATAGCTCTATATTTAAATCAAGAAAAAATAGATGTACTATTAATATCGGAGGCCCATATTATAGACGTAAGTTATTTTCATAGAAATGGCTACTAGTTCTATAGTACCCTCCATGCGGACGATACGGCCAACGGAGGATCAGAAATAGTAATTAAAAACAATATTATACACCATGAAATTGTAAAATACCAAGAAAGCTATCTTCAGGCAACTAATATAAAAGTTCAGTGCGCAAGTAAACACATAGTAATGTCTGCGGTGTACTGTCCATCTAAAAACACAAAATTCTTTATCATCAGTTCAACTCTTTCTTATGTACTCTTCGTAATACATACGTAGTTGGAGGCGACTATCATGCTAAAAACACGTACTGGGGGGTCGAGGCTGACTACATCCAGAGGCAGAGAACTCAAGAAATCAGTGGATTTTAACGGATGCAGGATTACAGCGAGCGGATCGCCAACATACTGGCCTACCGACAGAGAAAAATTCCTGACTTACTAGATTTTTTATAGTCAAGGAACTAGCTTCAAACTACATACTAACAGAATCAGAGTTTGGTCTTTCATCTGATCATTTCCTAGTGATTCTTAAAATAAGTAATACTGTTGCAACTAAAAAAACCAAAGCAAAACTTCATAATAAACACACTAATTGGGAAATGTTCAGAAAGGAAGTTGAAGAAAATATCACACAAGGCGTATCAATTCGAAATAAATTTGACATAGAAAATACGCAGCGTTTTATCGAAACCATTCAAGAAGCGGCTTGGAACAACACACCGCAAATCAGGACAACTTTTCCAGCTACTTGTTATCCAACATAAATCCTGAATGAAGTAAAATATAAGTAAAATTGAATCTGACTTAGAAGAGAAAAAGATTTGCCATGCCATATTTCTGGACATAAGTCAGGTTTTTGACAAAGTATGGCATGAGGGCTTATTGTATAAAATAAAAAAAAAAAATTCCAAATCACTATTAAGATTCCAACAAATCAAGTATAGAGGCGAAGTATCTAACATATATCCAATTAAATCACCAGTTCCACAGGGAAATGTTTTGGGGCCGTTATTGGATCTTATTTTTACAAAAGATATACACCAGTTGAAGATAATTCCTTAATGGCAACTTTTGCAGATGACACCGCACTATTGTGCTCTGATTTAAGTCAAACAAAAGCAAATAGTAAATTGCAAAGAGTAGTGAATAAAATTACGTCATGGTGCAAGAAATGGCGAATTAAAATAAATGAAAATAAATCAGCACATGTCGTATTTATTAATATATCGTTATATAGTGCCAGAAAATATAAAAATTGATAACAAGATAGTACCAATCAAAAAAAAACGTTAAATAACCAGGCTTGTACCTAGACCAGAAGTTAACGTGTGGCGCCAGCATATTGACACAAAAAAGGCTGAACTCAGAATCAAAACCAACAAACTACATTGGCTATTAGGAAAATAATTGTCCTTAAAAAATAAACTGCTATTATACAAGCAACCACGCGCTCCGATATGGAAATATGGATGCGAATTGTGGGGCTGCAGTGCAATATTATGAAGATTCAAAGGTACCAAAATATTACTCTAAGATCAATCTTTGGCGCCCCATGGTACGTAAGGAGCAAAACCATACATGATGACCTTTGCATATAGTATGTAGCTAATGTTATCAAAAGAATGGCAATAAAGCATCAAGAGCGGTTATATAATCACACGAACTGGACTGCAATTGGCCTATTGGATAATTTCCCACAAACGCATGTGCACAGACTGAGAGGAACAAAACCTTTAGACCTGGCTTAGCAAAAAAAAAAAAAAAAACACCTTTGTGAGAACCATTCAAACGTAAGTTATTAATGCAGGGACCAGTCAATGGACTACGAACCGTTCATGTCACAATCATTTGCCACACCAGCTACTGATAGCCAATAGGCTAAGAATGGCTTCTAAAAAAAATAAATAAATAAAAAAAAAATATATATATATATATATAGATTGTCTTAAAAATTTGTGATTGTAAAATGTAATAGTTATAAAAAAAACAATAAGATTTATAAAACGAGAAATGTAGAGTGCAAGCAATCGATATAACTGATGCATGAATAGTTCACCTGAGTGTGATTTTTTCAATGACAGCTACTCTCTACACTTTATTCTTGCACGCGCTCCACGTTTTTCGTTTTATAAATCTTACAGGTTTTTTTTATAGCTGTTAAATTTTACAATCACAAATTTTTAAGACAATCTGTGTATGGTGTTATAAATCCGAATGGGTTTAGGAAAAATTATTTTAAAAACGTGGTCTTTAAACATTCTTTTATTCAAATAATTATTTTCTGATTTTAAGTCTTACATGTGTGAAATTTCGCAATCAATTTCAAACATTTTGATGAAAATATGATAGGGACATGTGTTTTGATTGAATTAACAATTTCATAATTTGAATTTTTTTATTTTTTATGTTAACTAATATAAATTCAGTATTTTTGCAAAAAGTGTTTATGGCTAAGTGAAAATTTGCCGTATCAGCTACCCGTTGAGCATAGGCCTCACGTTGACGTCGTAGACTTGCTTCACGTTCCTGACTCGTTAATCTAGTTTTTAATTCAGCATGTCTCAATCGATTGGATTCCAGTTGAGAGTTATGCGCTTCGGTAGTTTCAGCTGCTCTTGTTTGATCATGACGAAGTGCGTCACTAGCAAGGCGAGATGAATGTGCGTCTACCGTTTCGATCAATTTTGCATGAGCCATTAGTTTGTTGGCATTTCCACGTTTGACATTTCGCTGCTTTTCGGAAACTTCTTCAGTTTTCTTACGCCGTTTAGCTAATCTTGCACACTTATCTGCTTCTGATTCCTGTTGAAGCTTTTCTCGTCTTTTTTGCTTTTTCTTCTCTAGGCGTCGTTTACGTTGAGTGGATGTCTCTTTGACCATCGTAGAAATACTAGTGATTATTCACTAACGCACTACTCACTAATTCCATTCACTGATCACCATTCACTATTAACATCACTACCGTAGAAATTGTCACTAATGTACTGTTCATCGTTAATCACTATTCACTCAGTTGATAATTCAATTTCCACTTAACTATACTTTATGTTCTTCTTTTTCGTTGCTCGCACGTTTGATTGCTGCCATAGCAAGACAGTCGGCGCGAACGTGTTGCTCTCGTCGACTACGGCAACAGCTGAGGCGCTCAGCGGGAGCGGCAGCGCGCATATGCCCCGTCACAAGCATTCCATTCAGAATAATTCCACCTGAACAGACAGAAACGAAAGCGAGTTAATAAAAACGCAGTAAAATCACACAAGCAGAAGCAGAAGCAGTAAAACTGTGTCAGTGTGACAAACATTAACTAAACGCGCATGCGTGCTGCTCATCGACACGCTCTTATTGCTTTGCTTATGTCTAACGTGGAACGAGCCTAAGAGACACAGAGAGAAAGAAAGCAAGTAGAAGTGCTAGGAGGGCAGCATTTTTAAAGTGGGGCAGACCGTACTCTCGTTTACAAAAAGAGAATCCGAAGATCCCCACAAAAGAAAATTTGGGAACAGGCATTCCTCGGTTAAGCCTATGGTGACATGATTAATATCAATATATTTTAAATAAATATTAATATAATAATGCACTGTCATCCAGTTCTCTGAGTTATGTTCAAAATTTCAAGTCCATGGCTCACCGGGAAGTTATGTTAAAATCGATTGTAAAATTTTACCCGAATAGACAGACATGAAAGCGAGTTAATAAAAACATGGTAGAATATATATATATATATATATATATATATGGTGTGCGTGAGTTTTGTTTTAAGCAAAATTCTGAGAAAAGCAATTTAAGACGACATTGTTATAACCGTCATACCGAATTATTGATTTGCACGCAATATACACAGTACGGTCAAAGGTTCTGTCAGTAAAATTCGAACGCGCGAAAAAAAAAGAAGTTTTGAGTGTAGAGAAATAGTAACACTCTGCCTACATGTAGTGTATACGATTAGTATTCAGTAACCATGGTAACGGGTCGGCAGTCTGCTTGTATGAAGCGAGTCAGTATGTTGCAGTGGGGCGTTTATGAAAATCGTGTTGCGGTAATCACATTATTTTGGTGTAGTGTGCAGTCAACGAAGATTCATACAAGCTTGAAATCGCTTGGTATCAATGAAAGGTTTGTGTTCCGTAAAATTGCAAGATGGAAAGAAACTAACACACTCGATGATCGGGTCAGATCAGGCGGTCCGCGTTCTATACGAACGAAACAAACGGCGAACACTGTTCGTGCGAGGATAATGCGCAATCTTGTATGGAAGCAAACAATCCTATCTCGAGAGATGAATCTTGCTCCTCCTACCGTATTGTGCATTTTGAGCGATGATTTAGATCTTCGCGCATAGATACACTTGGCACCTGTTCACGGCGAAATTAAAAGAAATTAAGCACGTTTGAGCTCGGAATTTGTTACGTTCTTACGGCAGCGCACTTATCGCGATATCCTGTTCACAGATGAAAAAATATTTTTTGTGGAAGAGTCGTTTAATAAACAAAATGACTGTATGTATGCTAAGTCGTCTATCGAAGCACCGGATAAAGTATCTTGCGTTCGACGCAGGCATCATCCGGCTCATTAGATACTTGAGACACTTCGAAAACTTACTCAATACGTCTTTTAGTAGTATCTAAATGCGAAAAGACAGACCTGGCTGAAGGGTTAGGGGGCTTATGTGACCCTTAAATTTTTAAAGAAGGGAAATTTTTTTGCAAAAAATGTATTTGAGACACGATGAAATTTCAACATGTTAAAATTTAATATTTGAAGAGTTAAAAAATCAAAAAGCCAGATCATTTACCCGGGGAAAAAGTGTTGCCAGGTGTTTGCAAAATTGCGTTTTAAAAAATCCAAAAAAGTGTAGTTGAGGCACAATGAAATTTATACGGGATAATATATTCGTAGCTAAAAATAAATATTTACAAAAAGACTAGTCGTTTCGGTGGAACATTTTACCTGCCGGGCGATTGAGAATGTTCAACGTGAGTGTGAGTGAGTAGCGCTATGGTTAGGTTAAAGTGTAAGGGGGGGAGCGTATATCGACAGCTGTCTCAGTTGAAGGACGCTGCGATGCGATTGGCTTTCGCGTAACAACGTAACTTACAGCACGCTAGAGGTTTTTCCTAGTATTTTGGAGTATTCTCATAATACAACGTATTTCTATATCACATGCTGCTATTATTCCATAGTTTTGTTATTAATTTCATTATCATTCGCTAATTTCCTCAAAAGACAATAAAAAAATTATTGTTTAACGAAAAAACCTTTAACAAAGTCTTGAAGTGTTGGAAATCGGAAAAAGACATAGATTAATACATTACGAGAGATAGACGAAAAACTCGTAACTAGTTACCACAAAAATTTACAACTGCATAAAAAATCATTCGATGAAATTTGTAGTTTTATTGATAAAAATATTTTGGAACAAAAAACATTCCACCCTTTCACTTCTATATGCAATAGTTATGTAGATATGTATAATAACGAACATAGTAATAACAAAAAGTGAAAAGTATGACAACGTCTTCAGTAAAGTTCACTTTGAGATGAAATTGAAAAAAAAATAAATATATAATGACGAGTTACGAAAAAAAATATTAATAAACAATAAAAAAATTATGGGATCAAAAGGGGTATTTAGTCAACGATGATTTGATTTCTCTTATAGGAGAGAAAGACGTTGTCCAGCTCTTATTTTATGGCAAACAATTTTTACCATGGAAAAAACACCATTACCCGAAAATTTGCACACCTCGGATTTTTTCTTGGAGGGAGAAAGCAAAAGACTACATATAATAAAAGATTTTTATTCTGCTGTATTGTATGGGTATCGCTACAAAAGTATAAAATCCACGGAACATGAACGAAAATGTTTCTCATTGGCTGACGATTTAATTTTTAATGTTACACATGGAAAAATAAAAACCAGTAAACGTATTACACTTGGTAGGACATTAACAAGTATAACGAGTTCCCGAAAAGTTGTTGAGATCATAAATAGGTATGACCATTGCTGCAGCTATCATACGATTGAAGAATTAGAAACAGAGGCTACATTTTCATTAACCAGCCGATCCGTGTTGTGTCTTGAAGGTTTTTTGTTACTGAAAATGGGTTATGTACTGAAGTAGCGTTTGACAATTTCGATCATTTTGTTGACACTGGCTCAGGTAAAGGCACATTATACGACACTGTTGGTATAATTTATCAAAATATATCTCCGGTAAACAATTTAGAAGACGATGTTTTGGAAGAAATGCAAGAAGAATCAACTTTAACCTACCCATAGTATTACTCACTCACACTCACGTTGAATATTCTCAATCGCCCGGCAGGTAAAATGTTCCACCGAAACGACCTGTCTTTTTGTAAATATTTATTTTTAGCTACGAATATATTATCCCGTATAAATTTCATTGTGCCTCAACTACACTTTTTCGATTTTTTAAAACGCAATTTTGCAAGCACCTGGCAACACTTTTTTCCCCGGGTAAATGATCTGGCTTTTTGATTTTTTAACTCTTCAAATATTAAATTTTAACATGTTGAAATTTCATCGTGTCTCAAATACATTTTTTGCAAAAAAATTTTCTCTTCCTTAAAAATTTAAGGATCGCTTAAGCCCCCCTAACCCTTCAGCCAGGTCTGTCTTTTTGCATTTAGGTACTACTAAAGGACGTATTAAGCAAGTTTTCGAAGTGCCTCAAATACCTACCGAAAAATGTTGATCAGCTCTCGCGCTACATGGTATGGTTGGCTGTCACCTGTAAGAAGGGTTTCGCAGACGTTCACTTTTTGCCAGATTGGCGTCAAAACCTTTGCGCCTGTCTACCAAAAAATTTTAAACGCGTTGGTTAAACCTTTGAATAGGAAGATGTTGGAGGGATGCCGTTGGATTTTTCAGCAAGACTCTACGCCAGTCCACAAAGCGGAAACGACCCAAACCTGACTTCAGCGCAATCTTCCCGATTTTATCAAAGACGAAAACTGGCTAAGTGGTAGCCCCGACCTAAATCCGTTAGATTACTCTCTATCTGGCAAAAGATAGAAGCGGTAGCATGCGCGAAAAGCCATTGAAATGTCGATGACGCACTCAAGAAATCTATCAGAAAAACTGTAAAGAATTTTCCATTGGACACGATTATTCGTAATTCCCCATAGACGAATGGCCACAACGTCTTCGTAAATGCGTCGCTGCTGAAGGCGGACATTTCGATTAATAATTTGTATGTAGTTTTGTAGCTTTTTTCATCTACTTTTCGAAAATATAATTTTTATTGGGTCTCCGTTGCTCTGTTATGTCGTAATTTGCGTTTAGAGTACTGAGACAGAACTTCTGCCCGTACTCTAGTGCGGAGAAGCTTTTAATTATAAAAAATTTATTGTATCTCAAATGAAATTACAATGTACCTATTTAAAAATTCAATTTGAAGTTTTATCATTCATGATAATATCAATCAAATATTCTAAGTTTTAACAATAGCAACGTGAATGACTCTCAGTGGTTCTATTTGTAACAAGAAGGACGTTTATAACAACTAATTGTACAAAGCGACTACTACATAGGAATCCAAGATTTGCAAAGACGTCACTAATGACGTCACATCCAAACATCTCCGATTAAATTAAATTATTTTGTTCATTTCATTGTACTTCAAACTCCGAATGCAAATAATTTTAAAATATGAAAATTTCGTTTATTAAAATTCATAGTTGTATTTTCTTACATTTTTAGAAATAATTTAAAGCATTTTTTTTTATTAAAATAGAGAGAGACATTATTTTAAGATAAAAAAAAAACCTTGGTATCTTTTATTTAATGCCTTGAATTTCTAATTGTATATTAATTACCTACTGTATGTATTTTTGTTAATTAAACCATTTCATTTGGTTAATTAAATTTTACCGCTGCTAGAAGTATTTTAAATAAGTAATTTTTAAGATGGGTCTACATAAAAAAAGAATATGAAAATCAATGACAGAAAATTAAATTAAATACATATGAGGTATCTTTATTTGAAAAAAATTATAAATAACGTAATGCGATTAATTAAAAATTATTACATGCAGTGTATTACATTTGGAACAAAAAATTATTTTATATTTTTCATCGATTGTAAAAAGATTTTTAGTAGAATGAATCAGCAGTGTGTTTAAGCAAAACACTAAAAAGATGTAATGCTAATGAGCAAGCTTAGGTTTAATAAAAAACCTAAATTAGCAATAAAAAGATGGTATTAAATTATTACAAAGCAGATATTTGAAAAGCAAATGTAATATTAAAAATATATTTTGTCGTTGAGATTGTTGAATTATTATACTAAGAAAACTATAAAAAATGACTAGGTCATATTGGATGTAAAATAAACAGTTAAACAGCAAAGTTAATTAGTTTTGCTAATAATAAAAAATGAATTGCAGAACCCTCCAAAAAAGAAAAAACACATCAAATAAATAATAATTAAAAAACTATAAGTAAAAAATTTATAAAACAAAATAAAATTAATGATGTTTACATGTAAATAAAGTACAGAAACATGAATTATGAGTAAAATTTAATAATAAAACATTGAAGAAAGCAAAAATTAAAATATTCAAACGTAAAGATGCGGTGGAAATACAAATATATCGAGATCACTTTCAAACCTAATTTTTATTTTAGTGTTATATGTGAAATTACTAAAAAAAAAAAAAAACTGCGAGCCGATAGGTTATGTTGTCGGAGCAAAAATAAAAATTACAAATTTCCGTATTTTACTAAAATATCAGGGTTTAATCGAGAGAATCAGTAGTTCATTAAGTTATCTATTATTTTTACAGTTAAACATCCTTAGAATTTTTATTCAACGAGCATCAACTGCAGTTGAAACCGCATGCAGCATTTATATTTAGTAAATAATAAATACGCTACGGGCCACAGCGCCACGGACATACAGTAAAATATATTTGGAATTACGTTACTGCTGCTCTAAAACAATATACTGATAAAAAGTGATGTCTTTGCAAAAACTTGATTCCTGTATAAAATGATTTCCCTAATTAATAAAAACATGTGATCTACAAGTGTAGTTAAATGATGTATAATTTTTGTTTGTGTAAAGAAGTGTGTGTTTAAAATAGTATATATATGTATATGTATATATATATATATATATATATATATATATCCCAGGAGCGATATGGTAAAATTTGTTTTATTTAGTAAAGGATAACCCGAAGTTGTAAATAAAACAGAGATCTGCTTTACACCACCACTCGTTATTCCTTTGAATTAACAACTTCAGTGTGAAATATAAACAAACAGCCTGTTGTGGCGTCTATTTAAGAAATCTGTTAGCAATAAAGAAACAAGTAAAGATGATTAAAATTTTATCGATTTTTTTTTTTTTTTTTTGATTTAATATTTGTCAGCCATATTTAAAACGTTAAAAAATACTGGTTCGCCGTCATTTAAAACATAACATAAATGAATTGAATCCAGTTCTAATACACATTTGTTATTTTATCTTTCTTTTTTATTCATATTTAATAAGTTTATTTGGTGATTTATTCTTTGAAGTTTCTTTTATTACCTACGGTTTTGATTATATGTAATGATCGCATTTGTTGTTTGTATGTATGTATATATATATATATATATATGTGTGTGTGTGTGTGTGTGTGTGTGTGTATGGTAGCGCAGTAGCCTAGTGGTAAATGCACTTGGCTACAAAAACCAGAGGTCACAGGTTCAAGACTTTGTCTCGTTCCGGATCAAAGTAGCTCCCAGGTTTACCCAGCTTGAAATAATTGGGTACCAGAGAAATCTGGGAAGGTAAAGGGAACTGAGAGAAAGGAACTGGTCCCCCTACTCAAATTAGTGCCGTTGGACTTTGCACATTGTGGACCTTAACATCACAATCCCGACGGGTATGGGACTTACTTTACTATATATTATATGTTCAAACTCAGAATATTTTATTGATATTATCATTAATAATAAAACTTCAAATTGAATTTTTAAATACTAAATAAGTTAATTTGAGATGCAATAAATTTTTTATAATTAAGATCTTCCCCGCACTCGTTACATACATATTACGTACAAATCAATAATTTGGTATGACGGTTAAACAATGTCGTCTTAAATTACTTTTGTTAGAATATTGCTTAAAATAAAACTTACACACAAACATTTACAACACAACAACAAAGCAAAAACAAATATATCAGTCAGAAATAAACTCATGTCTTAGTAAATAGGATGATGATCATTCGATTAAGCATGCAGTCAAGTGTTTGTGATGTAGGATTTCTAGTGGTTCTATTTGTAACAGTAGCTCTTAGTTTCCAGATGATCAACGTGACGTGAGAAAACTGTATCAATGCGTGTGTTGTTTCTGGTTATCGAGATTGATGGGTCACTGTTCAGTTCGAGATTGAATGTTTCACGTATGAACTTGATGAACCGAGATCCTTCGCTGCTTTGTAAATTTATGTTTATAAACGGAGTAACGTTTTCGATGCTAAAGCTACAAGGTTCACCGAGGCAGATACTTGGAAAGGACAATTCTTCGGCTTATTCATCATATATCAGGTTTAGTGGCTTTTGATTCATGCTCGGTGCCATAGCCAGATACTTTTTCTCCGGCTACATGAGTGTGCTGCTTTGCCAGTAGCAAATTGTGTGCGTGCTCGGCACTGTCGCAAATGGGTCCGATTATAGGCTGGTTCGGGTCTTCTTGTCCACCGGAAGTACAGGCAGAATCGTAGGCTTGAAGAACGACTCGTCCAGTTTTATCCCGTACATTCTGTACAACGGTTTATCTAGCAAATACTTTAACCAAGCCTTAACGTCTGCCTTTTTTTACCATACCCACTAAGTATGGAGATCTATGTATCTGATGCCTTTTTATATGCACGTTGAAAGCATAGTCGTCTTCTAATTGTCGTGGTAGCTCGTGTATCACCTTGTTTACAGCTACAGGTATATTGATTACTTGTCCGATTATGCTTTTGGAACCTTGTACGAATTGAAGTCTGCGAGTCTGCATAAAAAGAATGCGAGGTGATACGAGCCGTTCCGTGACGATATCCAGTGGTGATAGATGTGCCGGATACGGTGGGTATACGAAACCGTTGGAATGAGACCGACGTGGTATCTTTACCTTACTAAGTGTTCTATAGCAAGTCTGACGTACCTTAAAGTCGGATACTCATCTGGAAATGTTTCGGCTAATGTGTCCATGCATTTATTCGGTGCCCAACGTAGATCGTTTTCAAACCAAAGACGGTCGCAAACAGATCAATCGAAACCAAACGAGTAGTCACAGAAACATTTAGTGAACTCTATGTCGGCTGCGATAGTACTGCATTTGAACATTTAGCTTTCTGGTTCTACAGTCTCGTCAGGCAAGGCTTCTTGTTCCTCTTGACGTGTCTGTTGCTCCGTATTCATCTTCCGTTTTAATCGGTACCTCCTGTATTTCTCACCCTTTTCCTTCTTCTTTTCTTTCACCTTCGTTGCTCTAAAGGCAAGCATCTTCTCATCCTCAGTTGTACTGGAGGAAAACGGAGTATTCATCAAGAATTTGGTATATTCCTGACGCTCTTTCTCTTCTCAGTGACGTTGGCGAAACTGCCTCACACGTTCACCGGAAGACATCCCGACACACATTAACTGGTTTAACTGTCAGAGTAGCTTATTTATAAAGACAATTCCTACCACAAAATTTCCTCATCATATACCGAATTAAAATCATCTAGGAGAAGGGAATAAAAAAGCTATTTTCGATTTAACATACATAGTATTTATTGCACATTAGTGATACTTAACTAAGGTTTGTGATGGAAAAAGTACGGTATATAGTTCTTAGTTTCCAGATGATCAACGTGACGTGAGAAAACTAGCTTACTTATAAAGACAATTCCTGCCACAAAATTTCCTCATCATATTCCGAATTTAAAAAATTTGGATTTGAATTTCCCACCAAAAGTCACTTCCAGTCACGTGACCGATGACGTCGCTTCCGTTACATTTTTCGGTGGCGCAAATTCTAGAATGACCCTCCATAACTAAGACATCTCCATGTCAAAAGGGCAATATTTTATTTAGACGAGACATGGGTTAATCCAAATCACAGCCCGAGTAAATTCTAGCAGGATGAAAATAAAATGATGGACTGGAAGAAGTTCCAGTTGATAAGAATGGGCACTTAATTTATTACATGTGGTTCTGCAAAAACTGGATTTCTTAAATTAATTTTACGCGCAAAAAATAACTCAAATTATCATTATTAAATACAAGCTATTTTATTTTTTTTTGTAATAATACTTGCAAGATACATTTAAAAATTACATCATATTGAATAAAGAAATGAACACTCTAATTTGAATTTGAATACTAAACATCGGTAGCCTGCGCTGAAATATCGATTTTTATTGAAATTTTTTCATCGACACGTTTTCGTTGAACGGACTATAACAGTAATACCCCGATAACACAGTTTATTTTACAAAGATATAATAAAAATAAAAATAATTAGCATTACTTATAGTAAATAACATACAGGAATATTATGTTTTAAACAAAATCCAACCGTTTATTCTTTGATTAAATAAAAACACTAAAAAACGTTTTCTTTTTTTTTTTTTTTAAGTTATTTAAGTTTTTGGGATTGTCACTTCGTGAGATCATATGACTACTTTTAAGACTTTTATATTAGCGATGACTTTCCAGCTTCTTTATATTACTTTTAAAGTGAATGTTGTAAACTTTAAGATGGTTAATATAAACATTTAATTTAAGGAAGAAAAATGAAATGATTCTATTTCTCGATTTTTACAAATATTATTTTTCATACTTCTTAAAATAATTATTCGTGTACGCCGAAGCACTACTTTTTTTGTATTTCTTTATTTACAGAATATAGTTCCAATCAAACGTCACATTAACTAAATTACTTGTAAGGATACTAAACGAGTGAAAGGATGGTCTACAAACTAAAAACAATTATAGCAACAACAATTAAACAACATTAAATGGGATTAAATAAAAACAATTTGAAAACTATGTTAGTCACTACTGACCCTTCTTGTAACAGCAAGATATCATTAATGGAAGATCAAACCTTGAGACAATAAAAATCAAGACTCTTTTGGACCATTAATTTATGATTAAATTACTAATTGTAATCACTGCCAAATTACAAGAAATACAGTAAAATTGATTCAAAATAGTTCCGATATTGCACTAAACGATTAAACAGAAGAATAGTTTATTTCAGCACCAAGAAAAATGTAATTCAGATACAATAAGTATTTATTTTCGTTATAATAAGAATATAAAATCATACTGTTTACATATAATGTTAAAATTCAATGTTAACATTTTAAAAAGTAAGATCAACTTTTCAAGTTATACATGAAAAAACACAAGTAAAAATGAAAAACGAATAGGAAAACGTGAAATTAAAAAAACAAAACAAAAAACAAAGCAATATAACATAATAAAAATGCAAAAAACACTTGTAATCCTATAATATAAAAGGATCAAAAGTTTATTCCGTGTAGAAATACTGCAAGCAACCACTAAAAAATTTTAACATACAAAATTACAAAAAAAATCTGAAACAAAAATCAAAATACAATATTTACTACTTCAACCCATGGGGGTGCAATTTAACTTTTCTAATAGCACTACACTTTGTTTCTTTCTCAACTCGAGACAACCGCGATAAGTGATAAAAGAAAAAAAAAAGTAAAATAAAACGAAAACTTGATTTATACTGTTCACTAAATAAAACGTGAAAAATTCGGAAGTATAAAAATACGTGAAAACCAAACAGCACATGTATTGTTATCTTTAAACGACCGCAACTGTCTAGTCCCGTTTCTTTAGAACGGAACATTAATTTAGGTGTACAATTATTATAGTAATAAAAAATTAAATTTAACTTGTTAATGTTGACGTCGGCTTTACATTTGTTACGTTATGTGCATACGCTTGTGTTACCCGCAACATTTTATCTTTTAAAATTCGCATTTTTTTTTTAAATCTTTTTTTTTCATCATTACCCTTTCTTGGCCTGCTAAAGCCACGAATTTATTGCCACTTAATCTTTAATAATAACGTCAAATCATCAATATTAAACAATACCTGCAGATATAAATGTTGTATAAACATCTTAATTTAATTCAGGATTAAGTGTAGTATTCTGTTAAGTTATTTTTCGTATTAATCACTTTCGTAATAAACGTATTTGATTGCATTTAAAATAAACCATCGTATTGTTTATCAGCATTCACAAGTTATTTAGTATATATAAAGCGTGCGGATAAGTAGAAATTCAACAAACACAATAAAAACACAGTCCACATGCTGGTATTGATGTATGTAACGACGGCAAGTAAACTAATATAATTATTAATAGGAAAGATAACTAATAATATTTTGGAGAATAATATAACGAAAACAACCAATTATTGAAATATTACGCCGGAATAGACACTATTCAACTAGACGACAATTAAAAAACAAAATATAAGCATAAAACTGAGTAAAAACAAAAACACGAACAAATAATGCAGAAATGAACTATATTTAAGCGTCAACAACTACCCTACATTTTTACGAGCCGTGAACAAATTATATAATTAAAACACCTTTAATATCTAATTTTTTAATTATCGATTTGTACACATTGTATATTAAAGACATACTTAAATAAATGTTTAGTATCGGCAGTTAAGTGTAAGTACAATAATGTAATCTTACTTTATCTTCTGAAATGCTTTTTAACATTCCTCATTTCCCACTAGTAATGGATGGTTTATAACAAATATTGACCGGCTTTTCTTTGAAAACCACAATAAACTAATAAACGTAAACATTCAAAAAAAAAAAAAAATTAAATCACCCGGCACAACAAATTAATACATTATGATTAAACCAAAATGGCTACTGCCGACTATCAAAATAGGAAGCAATAGCAATATATTAATACGACATATCGATATTAAATTAAAATATATTACGATGTAAATGTAATTAATAATTACACATTGTTCAAGATAAATTTTGCCGAAATTAAATCTAAAATTTTTTGTTTTTTAATTTTTTTAAAGTTACAGGTGCAATAATGAAAATCAAATTGTATCTATTTAAGAGCACTTTTATGCACGTTATTCGCATCGCGGAATGCCGAAAGATTTAATATATTACAGCTGCGAAAAAAAAAAAAAGTCTTGCGGTATCATACATAAAATAGTTTGAATGTTGTTGCGGTAGGTCATTAATTGCTCGTGTTTATTTTACGACGCACCTTTGAATTTCATATTACATATATATTCGAAAAAATAGAAAAAGAAAAGGTACTTAACTTATCCAATAAACGTTGCAATAATTTTAGAACAAACATTTTACAATTTACATGTCAAATTAAAAGAAGACTAAATAAAATTTTTCAATTATTTCAGAGTATGAATTAGATCGTTTGATGAACTTATTTTCAAACTAAAAATGACTGTGATTAAAGGTAAATCCTTTATCCAAGGTGTGGTTTTTTATCTCGAACAAAGGTTAACAATGAAGGTAGAGTACCTATATTTAAAATATAGAATAATTTTATTACTGTGAGAAAATTTTTATATTTTCAAAAATACGATTTTCGTATTTTTACAGGCGTTTGCATAAAAACGCTCATTGACTGCAGTGTAATTAGAGAACAGGATATTCGGTATCGCTCGACGTTCCTCAACGCGATCACCTTTTATAAAAGGGAACTTTAGCTTAATGCAACCAGAATGCTTTTTTTATAGAATAATTTACCGGCTGCAGGATAATTTGGTCAGACCGGAAGAGATAGTAGATTTGCGAGAATTTGTAATAGAGTAGTCCTGAGAATTTGACGACTCGTTATCTGGAAACTAGGATGATTTTAGTGAAAATTTTATTTGTTATTGTGTGATACCCCCGAATTATTAATTGTTTGCAGTGGTTATTAGTTACACATTTTTTTTTATCGTGAAAGTAGGTTTTCAAGTTTTTTTTGTGCATTTTTGTATCGCAAAATGTGTAAAAAAAAGTAAGTAAAATATTTAACTATAAACATTAGGAACTTAATATAATTCGTGATAGATTCAAGTATTTTAACAAAATTTACGAAGTAATAATTGTAACAAACTGACAAACCTTTTTGAAATGTATTGATTTATAATATCGTTATGTTTTCATTTTAATATATGCGAGTTTGTTTTTCTAATTAATAGTTTATTATTTTTCGCATTCCTGGAAAAAGCTTACTTTGCGATTGGTAAAAAAAAAAATTAAGCAAAAATAAAATAGAAATTTCTAGTTTATTCCGTACATAAAATCTATCTTATATAGTGGTCTATTGTTCCTATTATTTTATGCAGAATAAATTCTCATCTATTTTAAATGTTCCTATTTTTTTAATGTAACTTTTTCAAAAATATATTAAAACCTTTACATTTGTAAATGTAAACATTTATTTCATTCATTACAGACTAATTCTTTTTTTTTTTGCGTGCCGCAATATAATTTATTTCGTTTTAATCAATAAATACGGATATAAAAACGTTGGCATTTAAAAAATGTTGCGTTCGGTTAATTGTTTTATTATTGAACAGCTATTTTAAATACTTCATTTATTTTTCGTAATGATTAAAAAAAGTTGGAAGTTTCTATTTTAAAATTTCATGTGTTTTAGTTACGCGTAAAATTGCTTAAGCTGAATATTGCTACAAAGTTTATAAAAAATATATTATTATTAATGTGATATTATTTCTAATTTATTTATTAATATTTTATGAAAATAATTAGATTGGTCAAGATCAGTGTATTAAGTTGATATTCTTTTTCTGGATTTAAATAAAATAAAATGGAACAAATAACAAGTCGCAGAACATGTTCGTTTTATAAGGACAAGAATATACATTTGGATTTAGAAAGAGCTAAGTTTATATCGCAGGTATGGAAGAAAACTAAATTAATGAATTATTATAAATTTGCCTAAATTTTATTGATAAAAGTATAAAAAAAATAAAAAAATGCCTGTCAAGATAATTTATCTCTTCGTTGTCGTTGTCGTTGTCGCAGCTCATAGGGCAAGAGATAGCGTGCAACTCTTACGATCTGATTTCTGGCATCCGTCACTGTTTTCTGGAATGTTTTGCTGAATAGATCGGATGTTATAATTTCCAGTCCTTTTCTTCCTCTGTAGGGTTTCCTTTGTATTTTCCCCTGTGCTGCCAACATGAAGATTCCGTTTTTCGTATCTCATGAGCCATGTATTTCGCTTTCCTTCTTTGAATACCATCTGAAATAATTGGGTACCCGAGAAATGTAAGAAAGTAAAGGCGGCCGAGAGAAAGGAACTGGCCCTTCTACTCTCATTAGTACCGTTGGGCTTCGTACACTGTGGACCTTAACTTTACAATCCCCGACGCCATGTCAGGAGTATGGGACTTACTATTACAGGAAATATGTACAAGATTTAAGTAGCTAGTGATTTATTTAAAAATAAGTATTTTGTTTGATAGTTAATTATACTTTAAAATAGCTTTCCTGTATGTATGTGTATATGTATATATATATATATATATATATATGCGCGCGTGTGTGTGTATACATAGTGATTGCATTTAATTTTGCATGAGTAGGAATTAAAAAAGATTGAAAGTCCTACCGTAACCTAAAGGAACTTATCGCATATTCAAAAGTATATTTAGAATGGCGAAATGTTAACTTTCTGTTAATTAAAAATTTTGAACAACGAAACATAAACTAAAACAGGGAACCTCTATTCGAATAAATAGTGTTATTAATGAAGTGGAAGCGTATTTATATTATGTGTTTTTTTGTTTTTTTTTGTTATTTATAAATACTTTGTAAAAAATGCCGGATAAGGGCGCGTTCTATGTAACTCCTGTATAAAAGTAAGCATTGCGGTACAATATTATGGTTTTTTAGCCACCAATTTAATCCGTTCTTAATGATCATCTTGATACAATTCTTTTTAAAACAAAAAGTTAAAGAATCGGTCGCCCCGATGAAGGATACTAACTTTTTTAGTTTTTTGCATGGCAAAACAAAATTATTTCAGCTAATAAGTTGTTGATGAGATATAAAGTTTCAGAGTTGGTTAGAGATAACTCACTTGAATAGAAAATTGTTAATTTATAGGGATTTTATTTTATCATTACAATTTAGTTTTAAGATTCTACTTTTGGGAAATTCTTTCATAACTAGCCTACTAAACGGATCTGTCTTAGATGCTGATGTCTTTTACACCGTAGGTTGTTAAATTTTCATAAATATTTCTCCATTACCGATTGATTCTTATTTCGTTGTATTTTCTGTTACTTTAAATTTTATTTTTACTGTCATTTGTTCTCTTCTAGACCTCATATTACTAAACTTTTTACGACGTTTTATTGTAAACAGGCTATTATTTATTATACAGGTTTTTTATGAGAGAGATAATCAGCTAAAATTTAACGAATTATTACGAAATATAGAACTAGAAAGTAAGAAAAAAACATCTGACGAAGAACGCAAGAAAGCATCCGAATATAAAAGACAAGTTATTGATGAACGACTGAAATTTCTGAAATATCAAAATAATTTGAGAAATGAAATCAATTCAAGGTAATTATTTAATTTTATTTATATAAAAAACCGGTGCTGCTATCTCACTACATTGTTGTTGATATACCGAGGACCGTCGTATAGTCGTCGCATAAGATCACGCGTATTTGTTTTCTTATTTGACGTTTGTAAAGCACGCGTATATATAGAAAGAAAAAAAGCCTAATTCTCGCGAGAAATTAAATTTGAAAAGTTATTCGGGGTGGAAGGTTTTTTTGGCCGCTTCTTTTCTTTTTACATTTTATTATCTTTTTTTTTTTTTTTTTTTTTGCAAATGAATGACGACAGTACATAATATTTTGCTCTTCATCGTTACACATCTCGTACAATTGAAATAGATTTGAAACTAAATAAATAAATTCTTTTCATGTGTAATATAGTACCTGCCGATACTTCTTCAATTTTTCTAAATGTTTTATTTTGTTTCGCTTATGCGTTTTTATTTTTTAGTTTATTAAGATCTTTCACAGAAAAACGTTCAAATCAAAAAAAAGAATTGGAAGAAGAAAAAAAATGTATACAAAACTGGGAACAGGAATTACAGAATATTGAAAATAAACAACGTAATGAGGTATAGATATGTATATATTATTAATTTTGTTTATAGGTGCAAAAGTAGCACTCGTAATTACTTCACGTGTAAAATACCACCAATTAAAATACATTCGTTACAGTAAAATTATGATCATTCACAGTCAGTTCACAGCAGTTCGTTCGTTTTTAGTTCAGTAGGTGTACTAATTGAAACAATTTAATTTATAAATAATTTAGAATTTCGAATTTTCTGCAAGTACGTCTAAACACAGTTTCAAATTATTTCAGAGTTCTGTTTTTTACAATTTAAAATTACTTATAAGTGCCCGGGTGTAAATACAAAATTTGAAGGAAGAGGTTTTTGGTTAAATAATTGTTTTGCGGTTAATTGATAACCTGAATATCTTTGATAACACTTGCACATCTTATTTATCTGTTTTATGTTCATGGCGAGCTGTATAACACCTTTCAATAACTACGCTTTAACTTATGACAGTAAAGTTTGCTAACGAAGAATTTACACTTGCGAAATTACACGGGGCTTTGTTGGATCCTAAAGTAGTAAACTAATTTTGCCGCGTGTTGTTAAATAATGAAGTAATAGGAAAACTAGTTGTGTTACTCATAAATATCTTGTATACGTTGCTATCGAACGATAAATTTTGGTCATAACACACTTATATTAATTTCAAACGATTATGGAAAGAAAATCAAAGGCCTCGTCGTGAACAACATTTTTGGTCATCGGATTTGAAGCATAAATTAAAATAATTTGAAAATCGTTAACTCTTGAGCAGTCTCATGTAATTGGCATCGCGAGTAAATAAATTTACGCCTGCTTTAGCAAATGCTGACCCAACACACTTAGGTAACCGAAAAATACCTTTGAAAACTGCAACCATTTAATTATAAATGGGATAATTTGTTATAATTATCGCAAATATTTATTAGCTAATTTGTTAAAATTTTGTCTAAAGCCCGAATTTATAAATAAGTGGACACAGTAGTAATTATAAATAGTCTCGATAACTAGATTAAAACTAAATTAGTAAGGCTGTAAGCTAAAAAAACGAATAACGAACAGCAATACAGTATGTTTCCGATGAATAAATTAATAAATGCACGGCGAGGTGGTAATTTTATATCCCGCAGTACTATAGATATTTTAACGGACTAGAAAAAAGGCTAACGAGCTACATCGGCAGTGTAGTAATTTAGATTCCAATAGAGAAGAAACAATTAAGTCCTTCAAAAATGCAGAATTTTACATGTTATATTCTCAGCTCAGTGCGATTTGATATAAGCAAGAATAAAATCGGCGTTCATCCGTTGTGGATAAAAGATGCACAGTGACATCGACCGCCAGTCACGCATGCAAAGACACCAGCAATACGATCAGACTGCGGTATTTTTAGGTTTCGATCAAACAAAGTGTTCTTCATATGCTTCAGCCCAACAGCAGTTAAAACAGAAAATAATATTTGAAAGATTGAAATAAAAAATAGAAATGAATCAGAATTAACTTTAAACTGAATATGACTGAAAACCGACGTCAAAAGTACCCATTCCGTACAATAATTAAATACTTACGGCTGCTAGGTGTTGGGATTATGTGTTTAATTTCAATGAACAAGCGAGCAAACAGTACTTAAATACTGTAAAATGTTTTTTAGTTTGTTATCACTTGGACTTAGTACTCTTGGTTTTTTATTTAAGATCTGTAAAGTCATTTACTTAAAGCATAAGTAGAATAAAAAGTTCTTTAATTTATCTGCGTCTTCAGCATAGAAAACTATTTCAAGTCCAAGTGATTTCATCAGTAAACTAATTAGGTTGTATTTTGAAGAAAGAAATTGCGTTTTTAATATCCGAAGGAGAAGAAGAAAAAAAAAGTGTTAAAAATTCATCGAGGAACACAACAAAGGCAGCTGGAATCGGTAAGTAGCAGCAAGGATGATCGATCTAAAATCATTTAAGAATATTGAAAAAACAGATTTAAAACGAAGATATTAAAGTTTCGGTTTTGTTATTATGATAACAAGTCTACCTTTATTTTTAAAAACTGGTGGTATGATTGAATCGGTAAAATTTGTAATTTTTAAAATATTGTAATTAAAAAAATTTATTATTTTGTATTTTTTTTAAATTTCTACTTTTTTTTTATTTTATTTTAATAAACATGAAAATTTATATATCTGGCAAAGTTTAAATTTACTAACCGAAAAGCAGGAAATAATTAAACTTGAAAGATGCACATCGGTAGACGACGGAGCATTCGAGCGCAGTTCACTTGTAATATAATTCATTCAAATTACAAGGCGCTCATTTCAGTTCAATTTGAAGTGCGAGAGGTCTATTTTATCAGTTAATAGCAGGCTATACGGTGTTGAAATAGTTTATTTTGAGTTGTAGGAAATTTAATCGAAGTTGGATCTTGAAGAAGCTCACCGCAGCGGTGTTTGTTCTCATCTTAGTGCCATGTACTAATTTCGCACCATTCCTACCATGAGACTACCCCAGCTAGACTACACATATTCATCTTCCCCCTTGTATTGTAATAATTAAAAAGATAACGCTAGAAACAACCACGTAATAAGAACTTTAAAATACACAGAAATATACTGCAAAATAAAAAGTGTAGGAAAGTTATTTTCGAAATATTCGCAAAACCACTTTAAAAACTAAAAGTGTCATCTTTGAAGCAGCGAACAGATGCACGTGGGTTAGTGCTCGCATTAAATTGTGTACCCCTTTAATTTCTGTTACTATATCTGTGTATTTAAAAAAAAAAAAAAAAAATATGGAAGGAACACTCAACTATAGATATAACGTAAGTAATAAAATACCAGCCATTGTTAAATTTTTATCGTAAATTTGTTAACAAGGTTAGGTATAGATATACCGATAGAAAAAAGGCAGAGAAAATGTTAACAAAGAATCGAAAAAAGCTACACTGGTCTCTTAAAAGAATTAGGCTGAGTATCCACCAGCGTTACATGACTGCGACGAGAAATCTTCGAAGTCGCGACATATAATTTTAAATAGAAAACTGTCCACCAAGGCGACAGCGACTGGTAAAGAGCGACTGATCGTGTCAGTCTCCAGGTGACTGCGACGCGACTTGCTTTCGATCCGTATACGTACAATGGGCTTCATCATCTTCACTTCTCGACATGTTCTATATTACTAGTTCACAAATGAAATGAATAAAGTTATACGATAGTGGCGTTATCTTCAGGTAGTACTGCTGGATAGAAAAGTAAAAAAAATAATAACCGACAGGTCGCTCACTTTCAGTATCGTTAACGGTCTCGTTGTGATACGTAGTGCTGGTGGATACTCATCTTTACCAAACAGAATAAAATCTCTAGTCCATTCGATATAAAAACAGCTTAAAAAGTACAAATTTACACGGAAGTTTCAATTACTATAAAAATTTTTTTATTCGCAACATGTTAAAGCTGGATTATAAACCGTTTGCCATGTATTCAAGATTAGCAGTAGCATTTTAGTTTATTTTTATTTTATTTTTTTTCGTTTTTAATTTTTGGGCTCGTCAACATCAAACGATTTTAGCCATCAGAAACGCGGAAGAACAGCAAAAAAAAAAAAAAATATAAATATAAATATATATATATATATATATATAAGAATAAATATATATGAATATAAAAGAAGAAAATAGTCCTGAAAAAAATTGAATAAATAAAATTGCCGGAGAGATATCAAGAGGATAATAAAAGTTGAAGTAAATAAATAAAACAACAGTTTGTTCGCTGGACGATAAAAATGCAAAAAAAGAAAAGATGAGATTTCAAAGAAAAAAATTGAACGAATTAATAACAGCGGTGAAATCAGACTGACTCAGCGAAACTACTTCAAAATAAAAAGGTAATAAGAATGATAAAGAAAAGCTGGAATATCGAGGAATTTAAAACAGCGGATTATGCTAATAAGGAATTTTAGAAAAAAAGTAGAAAATAAATTTATAGTTCTTTAAAAAAAAATCATACGTTCTTACAGACGAACTGAAACGATCGTATAAAACTCAGAACAGTATTTTTCACTGTGATCATGAGATTAATGATAGATCTAAGAGTTTCTGTGAAATATGTGTGCCGAGTGATGTTCGATGTTGTGCATATGTTTATTAGAAAATTTCCATTTATTTTTTGAGTTTTAGAGTATGAGATGTAGTAAAATTAAAAAATGATATAACAACACTTGATTATTAATCATATGCTTAATTGAATTCGACTGATAATAACGCACGGAACATCAATTAATTATTAGTGAAGGTCAAAAAAAAAAATTTATATTTTATTAATTAACGAATATAAAAGAAAGTTCATTTACAATCGATTCCGTTAATGTATATCTAAGCGTTAATTCTATCAATTTTGTGTATCGTGTACAAAAACGTTTAGATTGCTTTCTCTTTAATAATTCAGCTGCATATAAAATTTATTTTTAAGTAATTTTCTATTAAACAAATGCGATTATTTAGTTTTATTGTAAATTGTCAGCTCGATTGTTAATAATTTTAATTAACCAATGTTCGTCTTTATTTTTAAAAAAACAGAAAAAAATAACAACGTAATAATGATATTAATTACCGCGATTCTACTCTTTTATTCTTAAGTCGTTTCTGATTTTTCGCAATGATTTTTAAGAATAAGCGATAAAGTGGATCTCACACATCGATATATTCTCGCACATAATTACGCCAAATAAGAGTTTTTATTTTTTTTACACGCAATATAATAATTATTAGAGATATTGAAGGAATTACAAATTTCTTTTTAGGTCGTTTATAGAAAAAACGTTTAATCAAAAATCTTCCGCAGTTTAACTTAAAAGACTAATAATGAGGGGGCAAGTTTATGTAAGATCACTCTTAATTCATATCTTGTAACTTTACGTTCTATTTATTTTCTCGCGCCCGGACATTTCTGTGAATTCAGTAACAAAGGATTTTGTGTTTATTACACAGATATTAGCGATTATGCTATTCCAATTTGTAAGCTGCAAAGACTAAAAGTGAGGACGAAGGGCAATTACTACAAGTTACCTTAAAGTCCGGATACTTTTTATAATAGTGCTAGGTTGATGCGGTTAATTCATTGTTCTGCATGAGGAGTCTTACAGGGCAGATTGAAAGAAGTTTATGGTGGATTTAAAGATACATGTAAAAAGCATGAGATAAATATTTTCCTCATCTTCCTTTTCTACTCTACAGAAGGCTGAGAATTTAATTTACAAAAAATACGGTGCTTATGCACACCAACACCGTCTCCACCATAGATATGTAAGTTCCTTCGCGCTTGATTCGTGATGTAAATAAATAAATATTTGTTAAAAATGGAATATAGCAGCGCCAGTAAAAACAAATGCGATGGCTAAAATAATTCTCGTTTTTAAATTCTACATAAGAGAACGAAGCTGTTAACGGCTGGGAAAAAGTACAAGGATGGTAGTAATAATCGGTGTTGGGTAAGTTTGTTATTTATTCGTATATGGCTCCGGAACCGAATCGCCGATGCGGGAACTACAACCCAGATATGTATCGATATCGGACTCATACGGATCATCCGGTTAAAATTGGAAATAGTTCGCATTGCTTGTCGACGACGCAGTGTTAAAAAAAAAGTATTTCTCATATTTGTTTTCAGCTGTGATTATACTAAAATAACTTAGAACAATCGTTTTTACTCTTTAAGGTTTTCTTAAAGTTTTTTTAAAAATCACTCTTTTCAGTTGCTTCCATAACTGTAAAATATAAAATAGGATTTTAACAAAATACTAATTATCATTCAGTGAATAGAAGTAAACAAGGGGTATATTTTACCGAATGTCGGTACACAGAATATAAAAAGGCAACGTAAAAATTTGATACTTCTTTAATTCACAAATAGCTTTTTGCGCGATTCTCGATAATTTTACGGTGCCATAGAAAAAAATTAATATAAATTCCGTTTTTTTCTTCTAATGTTTTTGGGTTGGGGGGGGGGGGGATGATACGAAATATTTGTGCGGAATGGCGCGGCAATTTTACAATGTTGACGCTTATTTATCTCATTTGAGGGCCAATAAAAAAACAACAACAACAACAAAAAAGTACGCATTAAAGAAATGGAAAGTAACAAAACAAATAAAATGAATAAAAAAAAAAAAAAAAAAAAAAAAAAGAAAGTTTTAGCTAAAAGATAATAACTGATAAAAAAAAATTAAAAGTATCAATTATTCCTCCAGAACTGGGCTTTTAAGAAATTCGTGTAAACTATTTCGTATGGCTCGATTGTAAAATACGATATATAAGTAGATTGTAGATATAAGAAAAATAGTATTCCGAACATGACGCAGGATATTAGAGCATTATAGAGATTTTTAAATAAGGCCGGAAAACAGAAATAATGGAACAATAAGAATTTGTTTTAAAAATAGCGTCGACGACACAAAGAAATAAAGCGGAAAATAACATTACACAAAACGAAAATCGAAATATATTAAATAAACGACAATTCCAAATTCGATTCGGTAAATTAAGCGATTTTCTAGGCAAAAAATAGCACAGAACTGCTCGCTGCGCTTATACGAGGGGAAAAGGCTGAAAAGGACAAAAATGTGATGAAATAAGTAAAATTCTAAAATTTGCAAAAGATATTTAAAATTCAATTTTAAAAAAATATTTTCAAAAATTTCAACGGCATTTCAACTTTCTTTTTTATGTACTTGTTTAAAATAGAAGGAAAAAAAAACTAGCCTTTACCGTAAAAATCTCCCCATTTTCGTTGCTATTACGATCGCGATAGGTCGTGTTTTTTTTTTTAGCTCTAACGGAAAAATTTTAAAATGTACCAGCAATTATTAACTTTTCAAACGGTAAATTTTAAAAGTATTTTTCACTCGATTTCTGAATATATAAGGTTTCTTTTTTAATTGTAATTACTATTGAAGATATTTTAATTTGTACCGATAGTTTTGTTTCTAAAATCTACAATTATATCATACGGGGGGGTAAGTTAACATAAAAACAAAATGACTTTTTTTGAGAATAACGATTTTATTACCTGTCTTAGTGGACAGACTTCTCTATTTGGACTGTTGTAAAATTGTACCAGGCATCTATCAGAAAAAATCGACTTTGGCCAAATTGGTCGTGTCTGAATTGCAGAGATGGACACGAGAACGAGTTAATTACTAAAAAAAAAAGACGGGATGGCACCAGTGCAAAAATTTAACAATATGAAAGCCTAGGTCACAGACTATAGGTAAAACTGTAAATATAGTGAGATCAGTGAAAGCTCAAATAGTGCTCTAAAGTAAGAACGGACATTTACAGGATGAAATATCTGAGCTTGAACAACGTATGAAGTAATATAGTAGAACTTCAATTATCTAGCTTAATTGGGATCGGACCTGATCCGGATAATTAAATAATAATGGAAAATAGGTAGTGATTTCTAAAAAAAAAAAAAAAAAAAATGCAAAATAATTGTACAAAATATAGTAAAAAGTACTTTTGTAATTGTTTTAATAACAAAAAATTGTCTTTACCGTACTTTCGTTTGTGATCCTGACCACGTGCTGTTTGAGTGTTACAATCTTTCCTTCGAACGTAATATTCTGTACGCTCACCTTTTAAAGATGAATTTTCCTACTTCCTATAATACTTCCTATATTTTAACTTTTCCGTCTTCGAAGGTGGTGGTCCCTATTCTTGTCTCTTTTCTTTCATCGATCTCCGACCGGATTAAAATTTAATTTATAACACAGCCCAGTGGTCCTGGGTAGCTGCCCTCGGTTGACCGAGCCCCCAACAACAAAAAAAAAAAAAAAAAAAAAAAACAAGGCGATCCGGATAGCTGGAGTGCGGATAATTGGAGTTTTACCGTATTGTCATCGGTAATGTGTGCCGGTGAAAATGTCATAAATGTAATTTTGTAGAACTTGAAAAAGTAGCCATCAAGACTATTAACTGTTGTGACCGCTTGCTGAAATCTCGTAATCAGGATCATCCGAATATGGTTACGTGATTTTACAAACGTGTAAAATTCGCTTTAATCAAAAATAATCGTTTAATAAAGCCAATCCAGAGCTTCTTCAGACGGCAACTGAATATATACGCAAACGAGCATTTCTCAACGGAAAACAAAAAATTATTTAACGGAGGCAAAGAGCAGTTGCGTGATTCGGGATTCAAATTCATTTCGAGCCGTGATAGAATTCACCGGCAACGATCAGATCGGAATTTCTTTGATTCGTACAAATCTCCGATCTCACTAAATGACTAGCAAGCCGGAACACGTATTTTTTTATTAACTCACGTTTCACTCACACTCGTCAAATTTATTTGTTTCTTCACCGCTACCAGAACCTTCACTTCATTGCATTAATATGCGTGTATATATGTACGATATAAAGTCTTGAGCATTTCACCATTACTATAAAAATACTTTTTCTCGTTGCTTGCTGGTACGCATTTCGCCATAGAATAGTTTATAAGCGTGACACGGAAAAAATAAGAAAAGAAATCGAGAATAAAGGATTTAAAGTTCAAAATGTTAAGAATATGATACACCCTAACACCAAAATCAAACTACCTATGCACTAAATCGATCCCTACCCACCATCTTGAAATGAAAATATATTTTTATTAAACACATTACCGTATACTATAGTAGAAGTGCAAGAAATTAAATCGAATAAGCAAATAATTCAGTGCAAAAGATGTCAGTTATACGGCCATTCACAAAATTATTGTAATTTACCGTTCAGATTTGTAAGATGTGGCTATAATAAATACCAAAAAATGTAATCAAACTATGAATAAACCAGTCTGGGCACTGCGTCAGGGGGATCACCCCGCTAATTATAGAGGGTGCCCCCCAGAGTACAAACGCTTAATTCAATATCGATCTTAGTCCTCTTAAACAGAACTATAAACAGAAATTACGCATACCATTACCAAGATTTCCCTCCTGTAAATAATGATTGCAAGGTGACTAATTCAATCTGGGCAGATCGAGTGGGTAATTCTGGAAATATACGTGAAGCTAAAAATACTCTTTATAATGTAGACAACGCTGATAATCACAGTACTCTAAAACTCATGGAACAATTTTCGTCTCAATTAATCGGAACATTCTTTTATAGCGGCATACTCAGCTTCTGAGTGTCGGCGACTGCCTATTCGTACATCTCAGCTGTACAGACACAGGCATAGTGTACTAGGCAATTGTTATATGTAGTACGAATGTGTACACGCGCAAGGCTTCATTCGGAACTGATTAGTAGTCGTTTGATTTATCGATAATGCAGTCCGTCGTGTGTGTCTCCTGTGTACTAACTACCGCGCATATGATGGTATACGCAGTGTTTTGCCATTGCATTTCACGAGATTACTAGCGATTATTTTATTTAATTTATCGTAATAATTTCTGTCATCGCTCGGGATCGAACCCGAGACTTCCGTAACGGAAGCCAAGCGCTCTAGCAACTAGGCTATCAGACAAGCTAATTAATGATTTCAAATCATTACACCATTGTTTACAATTTTAAATAAACTATTAGGCAAACTCGCAGTATGAGTACTAATGTACCTACGAACAGCTCATTAGCCATCATAGAACTGTAATGGATTAAAGAGTAAAAAAATATGAACTTGAATTATTTCTTAACATGAATAGAATTGATGTGAGTTGAGACGCACTTAATTTACACAAATAGTTTTAATATCAGGAGCTATGATACCTATTGTTACGCACCCTGAGCAAAAAGCTTATGGAGGCGTAGTAATCTTAGTTTTTTCATCGCAAAAAATATACAAAAGATCAAAACTAGCTGCAAAACAGTATCGGAGCAAAGTTCAGATCGTATACTAGTCTTAGCATGTTTTGGTGTTGCACCTATCTGTAATGATTATAAACAACCATTAGTCAATAATAGTACAAACTGATCAAAATTTGCAGATAGCATGAAATTAAGTACATCATTAAACATACGGTAAAAAACGAAAGAGAATTTAAATGGTGCCGTAAAAGTGTTTGTTAGTAACGTTCATAAAGCTTGTAGATCGGCCACTACACACTATAAATGTAAATTTTATCAGAATCACACCCCTAACGTATCCATTGAAATTAGACAATTAATATAAGTTACAAACGAAAAGCAAGACGTAGGTGGCAGCATAATAGAGTACCATCATTAAGACAGGAATATAAATTATCTTCACAGTCAACTACGGCAGTCTATCATTCAGTATAACAACAATAAATACACTCAATTCTTCTCTTCATTAAACTCCGAAGATTTATCAATATCGTCGGTAACTAAGTCATACCTAAAGAAACAGTCAAGGCAGGTACCGTTAGGAAAATGGAACGGTGAATTGGCAAAAACAAAAGGATAGAGCTGCAACTTTTGCTGAATATATGTGTAATACTCTTAAACCATATGACGATTTAAACGATTATAATGACAGTCGCATAGTTCAATAGTTCTTAAAGGCGCCAACACAACTAACACTACCCACACAAAAAATATAACTCCAAGCAGGTACAAAGGAAGATTGCCCAGTTACGGCCAAGAATAGCCCCTAGCAAAGATGAAATAACAGGTGAAATAGTGAGAAGGTTACCACCTAAAGGTATTTTAATGTTAACCTATATATATATATATATATATATGTAACTCGATATTACGACTCGGTTATTATCCTGATGCATGGAAAGAATATATTATTCTGATGATACCTAAACCCGAAAAAGAATTAGCCAAGTTGCTAAGCGTTCTAAGATATTCGAAATGTTACTACAGAATCGCATACTGAGATCGGTAACAAACAATAAATTAATTCCAAACCATCAGTTTGGATTCCATACTAAACACTCTACGATCCAGCAGATTCACTGAACAGTAGATCATCGGCGACATTCGAAAGGAAGCAGTATTGTAATGCGGTTCTCCTGGACGTGGAGCAAGCATTTGATAGAGTGTGACATGATGTTCTCCTATTTTAACTTAAAGGTAGCATTAATAATGACGTCTATTCAGTACTCGAGTCTTATCTGATAAATAAATTCATTCGAATTAAAATTAACTCAACATTATCAGATAAATTTATAATACAAGCGTCTGTTCCGCAAGGAAGCATATCGGGAGCCGCTCCTATATTCCATATATACTACAGATACCTACTATGAACTCAACGGTTGTTGGAACATTTGCAGATGATACCTGTATTTTGGCTGCACATGAAAACCCAGTATATGCGTCTGCGCTCATTCAAGAACACCTAAATAAAATCTCTATGTGGATAAAAAAATGTAAAATCAAGATAAATCACACTAAAAGCCAACAAATGACTTTCAAGTTAAATAAGAACACCTGCCCACTTGTGTCTTAGTTAAATGGCCATTCTTTACCTCAAGTTCAAAGCATTAAGTACTTAGGATTGATCATGGACCGGCGTCTCACATGGAAGCTTCATATAACACACGTGAGGAAAAAGATCCTTATAAGAATGGCTGTATTAAAAAATATTATTAGTTCGCGATCCGCTGTGAGGCTTTCCTGCAAACGCCTCATATACCTAACGGTTATAGCTCCTATATGGAAGCCCGGTAAAGAAGTTTATAGGTCGTCAGCTAGTAGTAATATTAATAAAATTCAACAGTTGCAGTCTAAGATCCTCCGTAAAATAGTTGGAGCTCCTTACTTAACTTCCAATAGCACGTTGCACAACGATCTTCATATTCCATATGTTCAAGAATATCACGCTATGCAGTACAGAAAATTCTTCAAGAAGCTGTTAATTAATGATAACACCAACGTGTCTAAGCATTTACCAACAATATTTTCCAGGAAATCCACAGAAAATGTTAAGAAGAACATAATATCGAGATGCGCTAAATTATAGCTAACGATGGTGTATATATCAGAGCTGTTGATTAGTAATGGTATAAGTAGGTTCCCCTCACCTGACCCACGTGAGTGGTAAGGTCTCCGTATCAATGATGTCATCGCTTCAGCGGAGATAAGTAATAAGACTTAAGAATAATTTAAGTATATAAATGGTTAAGTTATTATAAGTAACTATCTAAATTCTGTTAAAACTTAATTGGAGGTGGACGGTATAAATTAGAAGGCCTTATGCAAAGTAAAAATAATAATAAACGGTAGCATTGCCAACAGTGGTCATTGGATCGGAGTGATGTATTAAAGAAAAAAAAAAAAAATGAATATAAACTTATACAAAGGAAAAGTGCGGATGAAGTTATTTTCGATCATGCATATTACGGAAAAACAAGTAGACCCGTGATCGCAGTATGCTTTGTGACCTATGTAAAACTTTCGGCATAGTTAACCACGATGACATTTTAATTTAAAAACTACATGCATGCGGATTCAAAGATATGCTTGATCGGTTTATTCAGGTAGTCATATCCATTAAAGAAAAAAAAAAAACAATTGAAATTGAATTTTTAAATTTAAAATACAACTAATGACTAAGATCGGATATTTCAAGATAGCGTCGTAATTTCCCTTATTTATTAGGATTCCGCGCACGTATAATGTACAATAAAACGATCCAGAAACGACAAAAACTTCAAATAAAATTCGATAACTCATGATAAACTTCAGATTTTGAATCTAAACCACGATTAAAATGCTCTTTAAGTCAACATAAATTCCTCTCTTATTGCACTTAACACAGAGCCGTTCCTATTAATCAAAATAGTTTGGTAAGTTTTCTAGCTGAAGTCTTTAATCTTCTTTATCGACTTTTCTTAGTGCTTTCTTTCTGACGGCGCTTAATTTTTGCCGAAATAGCTGAAAGATGTTCGGTGTTAGATCTAGCGAGGACGGAGTAGTCTGAAATAAATGGCCACCGATTACTATTATTGGTATGTTGTAGAACAAAGTTGTTATTTTCGGACAACTCCGGGAGAAATACGCGCCCGGAGGTGGTCCACAATTTCTAGATAACCTTTCACATCAGACACGTCTATATTGGCAAAAGACGATCATCGTACTTTTTTATTTTTGATCGCGATCTGCGCGTTGTCTTCACATTCGGTTCGTTCTTTTCACCATCCGTGACTTACTAGTCAGCTAATCTGACGAATCGTACTTAAAGAGAACTACACAAGTCTCCAAATGTCCTTTTAGATACGGAACGGTGACCGCGTGCTGAATTTTATGAATGCTTCAATGACGCTGTTCCTTGTTTTTAACTTAGACCGGATACGTATACTCTTTTTATGTAGGCAATTTAGGGTAATCGAATTTGCGTTACCTCGACCCAGAAATTTGTAAATGAGAGAAGGCCGAATTCTCACGGATAGAACTATGTCCAGTTGTTAATTGCTGAGCAAATCGAATTACGGGCACACCCCGAACGTGATTTAGTCTTTCACGTTCTATCAAAATTTATCCGTCTAATGGTAAATCGAGTCGGAAAAATTATTGGCGTCTTCTTCCTACTACGTTGTTTTTATACGGATTTAACGTTCAGTTATTTCGAGTTCGCTTAGTCGTGATTTTCGACCGATTTCGTAAACAAAAGTATAAGATACTTTCAGAAACTTGGATAGCAAAGTTTGCGCGGTACCCCCGACTACTGCCGCTGTTATAGTTGGAATATTTGAACGGGAAGATTTATCGTCGAACACGATCTATTAAAATTATGCTGTCATTCGGTCTCGCATTAGATACAGGTGCTCCGCAATTTCCGTGGCGAGGAATCTAACCGTTAAAGCTGTTTTCGGTCGTTACATGGATCATCTGAAAAATTAACATCAGTGTTTAAAGGGGCTCCGGCGGAATCACGGTGTTATGAGCTAGGTCAGGGAAGGGGATTACGCTCACATTGTGCTGCGATAGGAGGGCCAGGATTTCTGGGAGAGGGTCATTAGGGAACTCTGGGGTGTTGGGGAAGTCATTTGTGTGAATAGGAAAGGAACGTTTACTAGAGAAAAGAGCGAGGATATCACGGTGGTAATAAAAGATTCGGGAATACTTTAGTGGGGGAGTGCCTAACAAGGCACACAAACTTACAGACGGGGAAGTTCTATGTGCGCCAAGTATCGTACGGAGCGCCATGTGGTGTATTGAATCAAGGGATTTAAGTAAAGAAGGACTGGCTGACGAATACGCAAGGAAATCCGTAGTTTATTCTTGAAATGACTAAGGATTTGTATATGGAGAGGAGAGTTTTTGGAGGTACATTATACTATGTGTTTGATACATATTTGAGAATAAATAGGAATTTATAACATTTAACTTTAAGATTGGAAATGTGATGCCGCCAAGTTATCTTATGATCGAACAGTAGTCCAAGGAAAGTAGCAGTAGGGTGTAAATGAAGTGAGGAATTTTCTAGATTGAGGCGGATGCTGGAGGAGTTTTGACGTCCCCTATAGAAATCAACACAGATAGACTTAGAAGGAGAAAACACAAGACCAGGATTGTAGTTTTGTGATAGTTTTTTGTAGCATTTTTTGAGCATTTGCTGGAAAACTGGAAGACAGGGAAATGTTTAAGTCGTCAAAGTAGAGCCGGGCGTTTACAGACGGAGCAATACAATCATTTATATCGTTGATATAAAAAATAAACAAGGCTAAGGGCAGATCCTTGTGGTAAGCCATTCTCGAATTTATATTAATACTTTATTGTATCAATAATATTGGTACTACAATTACTATTATAAGCGATATTTTAATTGCATTCAATTCCTCTATGTAATATTTATTATTTAATTTAGTAAAATTTCAGTTTATGACTACATGAAATTAATCCTAATTTCTTATGTGCATTAATACGATTAGAACCTTTATTAATAATGGAATCAGTTTGAGCCCATTTCCCACATGTATATATATTCAGGTAATTTGATTTATTACCGCCTTCTAGTGTGTGTCACAGATTTGTATGTGGGATTTTTTTGAAGGAGGGGGAAGAAGAAGCAGCAACTGGAGCCACGGAATCAGCCGTCTCATTATCAAAGATGCCAGAATGGCCAGAAATCGATAGAAAATCAATATGGATCGTATTGAAAGAAGAAAGAATCTGAATGAGAGAATGTATACAGAGAATAATGTCGTAGGAATGATCAGAAAGAGGGGAGGAGATGACTTGAAGGATCCTCGTGAAATTGCAACTAATCAAAAATTGGGAAGAAAAACGATTAGAAGAGAAGAAAATAAGGGAACGTAAAATAGCCATTAACTCGGCCGTAAATACGGAACAGAAAGAGGGAAGGCAAAAAGATTCAGAGAAGCTATAATCTGGCAGAATAAAAGAAGCAGCAACACCAGTAGGCCGCTTGGAACCACCAGTGAAAATGGTTACATGAAAAGGAAAGAAGAAATTTACAGTGCCATAGAATTCCTGTTTATTATGGCCGGAGGGAGAAATTTCGAAAGTGCAGGCAAAATAAATACTCTGGGAGGATGGCAGAGATCACTGAAGTTAAAGAAAAAATAGGGGAGACTATTACAGGAAATTGTGTAGGGCTAAAATGAACTAAGACGGATAGAAATAGGAGATAAGATAGGAATTTTCTTAGGCACAAAACACCAATTCCTTTAAATTGGAAGGTAGAAGTAAACGAGAGTAGATGTGAGTGGAAGACGTTTAGCAAGAAAGCGATAGCGTAAATAAGATCTACGGATAGACAGGGATGGTGTACTAGATTCAGCAAGAAATTCTGGAATAGGAGAAGATTTAAAACCACCAAGACGGATTTGAAGGCAAGAGTTTTGGATCACATCTAGTTTAGAGAGTCAGAACTGGGAGATGCAGAGATAAATAAAAGAGCAGTAGTCAAAAGTTAGAACGGATGATGGACTTATACAGAGAAATAAGAATGTAATGGTCATCACCCCGTTTAGTTTGGCGATATAAGTTTAACCTTTTAATCGAATAGGAGGAAAGATATTTGATATGTTCGAAGAAGATCAGACGATTATCAAGGAAATACCAAGATAACAGAAGCAATTAACACGAGCAAGAGCAGTATTTTTTAAAGTAAAAGTAACAAAAGCAGGATTATAGGGTCGAACGTAGGAGGAGTTAGAAGGAAAAATCGCGAAAGGTTAACTGAAGCAAGAGCGCATTCTAGTAAATTGAGAGATAAATTAAGTACTCCATTGGCTACTACAATATCGTGGGAAGAGGAAAAAAGCACAGTGTCATCAGCAAAGAATAAAGAGAAGAAATTTAAAGGAAGGAAAGCAATACTGACAGTATAAACGATGAAAAGAGTAGGACTTAGGGGGCAACCTTGAGGAACACCGCGGAAAACCTTTCTTGTAATGTAGAGAAATAGAAAAGAGAAGTGGATCTGATTCGACATGAGCTTAATAATAAGGGAAGTGAAATTAACTGGAATGTTAATTTCCGTCATTTTATCTCTTAAAATTAGTAGATAGACATTATCAAAAGCACAGAATACATCAGTGAAGGAAGCCAGGGTGTAATGTTACAAAAAGACCAATACAGTCAGGTGGACCAATACCAGACCGAAAGCTGAACATATTCGTAGGAAGTATATCATAATGTTCTAGCCAGCAGGTAATGCGCTTGTTCAATATACCTTTAAACAATTTTCTGATGCAGAAAGATCGAGAAGGAAGTTAAGGGATTGTTCAGTAAGGTTTTTAAGAGCAAGAAAAAGTATGCCGTCAAGACCCCGAGCGGGACTGGAAAATTTGGATAGAACAGACTTTAATTCATTAAAAATTGAAAGCTGACGTGAGGAAGTGGGAAGGAGAGGTTTGCGAAAATGGATTGATATACAATTCATCAAAGGAACGAACGTTAGCAGGAGCGACAGAATCAATAAAAGATTATTAGGCTGTCCATAGGAACGTTAGAATAGGACGTTCACAGGATGGGAACTTGAAAGCTCTAGATCCTCCAAATATGTGAAAGAGGAATAGTTCTAGAGAAGGAAGAACAAAAATTCTTTCAGGAGGCCTTCTTTGTAAATATAAACCTAGCTCTAGCGTTGGTCAGCGCGTGTAAAATAATTTAGTAAGTTCTAAAAAAAATTGGGAAAGTCGGGTAATATCGATCAATAATATTAATTTAATCGAGATGGTTTTTTTAGAATTTACTAAATTAAAAGTAAATGTTAAAAAATCTAACCGAAATATCCCATTTAAAGCGGACCGAATAATAAATTAAAAATTAAATTACAATCGAAAAAAATAATCTATTTAATATGACATCAGAATTTAATGGTATTACAGGGAAGCTAATGTGATATTCTCTTGCTTATTAAAGATTTGTTGATTAATATTTAAAATCTCGATTTACATATATTATGTTCGCCGTTGGGCTTAGTGCATTGTGAATCTTAACTTCAAAGTCCCCGATGCTCTGTCAAGGGCATGGGATTTACTTTATATACAAGATATGTATATAGTCGGTCACCTCGATATTAATTGGAGGAAGAATCCGTTGTTGTGACAGTCCGATAAATCGAAATCACCAGCCTTGTATTTGTTGCCAGCAATAAAAAAGGATCCATTTCGTGTGAATTGGTGCACAGATGGCACAGAATTGGCAAACAATCACACGCTTAAACTTTATAAAGGTTAACTTTAATTTTTACGCTTAAATTTCGAAAATTGTGAGAACTATATTTACACGAATTGAATACGCCTACTATAAAAAATGTTCATTAAATACTAAAAAAAAAAAAAAAAAAAAAAAAGGCTAATCCGTTACATCGAAAATCCGTTAAATTAAGGTAAATATCGAAAATCGACTACAGAATTTCATTACAATTTCTTGTTACTGAAGAAAAACAACACATTGAACAAACTAATTAGCACTGCGTATCTCTTTTATAAATTATTATTATTGTTACTATTTTATTAGGGTTATACTCTGATAATCGTATTTAAACATTTAAATATAATATTAGATTTTTAGCAAGAAAAATTATGTACGTAAATTGAATGAAGAAAATATAACTACGAAACGGAAACAATTGGAGTTGGACAAGTTGATTGAGATGGAAGAAACGAAGATACGCAATGTTTACAATACTTTAGCCGATTTAGTAAACGAGGAAAAAGACCGCTCAATTAAAATAGTAATAAATCTGTATATCGTTTATAGTAATACTTTTAATCATACAGCGAGCCGCATTAATTCCAACGGTAGGTTTGAAATTAAGGCTTGTCAAAAAAAAAAGGAGGGAGAAAATTTTAATTCAAAATTTATTCAAAAACATGAAATATAAACAACATCTTTTATAATACATGTGAAAAAGAAAACAAAAAACGAGACATAGCCGCTGTACAATGAACACAGAAAGTAAGAATTTGACCGTCGTCACATTAAAATTGGAACGGTAATTAAAAGAACGGGAAATGGCTGCCTAAAAAGACAACCTAATAAATGAAAATCAATACTTCGTATTAAAGCCTCTTGCTGCAATGATTGGCTCCATCCAAGCGGCGCGCCTTGGAAGAAACTAATTTATGGAGGTAATCCCTCTCGGAATCTTCGCCCACTCTTCTTCTAATCGAGTCTGCAGCACTTGTTTGCTCGAAATGTGGCATTCGCGTATTTCTTGATCTAAGTAGTCCCATAAATTTTCGATTGGATTTTAGTCCGGGGACTGCGGCGGCCTTTCCAGGATCTTCGAGCAGTTGGCCAAACAACCAGGAACGCGTTTTATAAGCTTCATGCTTGGGCTCGTTGTCTTGGTATAGTTTAAAGCTGTTCCGGATTACCATTTTTTCGGCACTGATATGCAGATTTTTTCGCAGTGTGTCGATGTCAGTCATCTTTCCTTCAATAAATACTAAAGAACCTACTGTTGAAAAACATCCCCCCAAACCATAACATGCCAGACGCCATGTTTCACTGTTGGAAGAACAAGTTTTCGGTCGAATGCTGTGCTCGGCTGTCGCCACACCTTTGCTTTCCCATTACTACCGAAAATATTAAATTTGGACTCATCAGTAAAACATCATTCCAGAAAGTTTCAGAGGCCAACTGATATTCCAAAAAGCAAAATCGAGGCGCTTCTTCTGATTAATTTTGGAAATGATTGGTTTGCTACGCGTGGTTCGTGAATTGTACCGATGTTTCTTAATGATCTCCGAATAAACTTTTTTTCCAGCCTTCTCGTGTAATAGCGTGACTAGTTTCGGAGCACTTACTTTTCGGTTACATCTCACCTCGCGTATTATTAGCCGCTTCTACCGAATTGAAAGCTTTTTCCGGCTCACCTTTCTGCGGAATAGAAGCGTTAAAAAATCGTCGAATAATATTAAACACGCTCGTTTTTGGTAGGTTCACTAACGACCCCCAATTGGCCGAATATGACAACAAACCCTTTCCACGATAATAAATGACTACTTTCCGCTTGTTCAATGAAATATTTCGCAATTTTCGGTTCATTATTGACGACAAATTTTTGTTTACCAGGGAAAGTTAAGTTACCGAACGCAACAGTATACTGTTGCCTGCGGGTTCGATATTATTTTGTATTACGTACGAACGTGGTACGTATCAGGGAAAGTCCAACTTCGCATGACTGACACGTTGCACATGTACACGTTTTCCGGCGCGTCATCGCTGCGTTCCAATATTAATGTGACGGGAAAATTCATACTTTCTGTGTTTCTATTCTTTTTTCTGATTTCCTTTTCACGTGTACTATAAGAGATGGTGTTTATTTTTCATGTTTTTGAATAAATTTTTAATTAAAAGCTTCTCCCTCATTTTTTTTAGACAAGTCTTAATTTCAAACCTACCGTTCCAATATTAATGTGACTTACTGTACCTGTCTGTTAGAATTATAAATAATAAGAAAATTAAAATATACCAATAACATACGGTAAACATACATATTATATATATATATATATATATATATATATATATATATATACAATGTATATAAACAAATAAATAAATGAATAAATATATACATATATATGTGAGTGACATTAATCGTTGAACAGCACGCACTAAGTTGGGGAAAGTCCTATACCTTGGTAATGGCTGAATGAAATATGCGACTGTTGTGTGAGACGAAAGAGAATATGTCGAAGTGTGAGTCAGCAAAATTTGGGCGAGTTCAATGCAATAGGTCGGAAGTTAGAACAGCACGCGTAAAAGTGCGACGAAATGATGCGTGACATTAATCGTTGAAGAAAAGGCCGATGCGAAGCAAGTAATGGGTTTTTCCGGAGTGCGTCAGATTCATACAGTGCAAGTGTGCTCACGTAGGAATCAGTCATGAAAATATTTCGCCGTGAAATAGTGTAGATTCGTCACGATTCAAAAAAGTGTGCTTGATATTCGAAAAAATGTCGCGTAAAGGCCAACATACTGCTCTTGCGGTCCGTAAACTCGTAATTTCGAACTACGAGGAAGGTTTATCGGCAGGTCAAATATCGAAGTTACTAAATATTCGACGAACCACCGTATACGCGATTTTACAAACAAGAAAATCGCATGCAATCAATTCCGCAAAAAGTACAACCGAGAAAATTAACTGAGAATGATGAACGCTGGATCGGGCGGAAAATCGCAAAAACTCCGCAGGTGGCGCATCACAATTAAGTCGTGAACTAGTCCGAAGAGCAGGTGTAATAATTTCGGCCGCAACTGTACGCCGAACAGTGAAAAGGATAGACTACTTTTCGCGAACGGCTCGTAGAATACCCTACATTGGTGCAGCGAACAAACAAAAGCGTCTCGAGTTCGCAAAAAAGTACCAATTCGAACCGGAAACATTTTGGCGTGATGCCCTTTTTACGGATGAATCGAAGTTCAACCTGTTGGGCAGTGATGGGAAAGTCAGAGTATGGCTTAAACTCAATACAGCACTTCTTCTTCTTCTTCTTCTTCTTCTTCTTCGTGCAACCCGATTCGGGTATAGCTTAACCACTTTTCATGGATTCAACCATATGACAAAATGAGTCTCGATTTCTTGCAATCTGGAACAATTCTTCTACTTTTGTAACTCCAGTCCATTGCTTAATATTTTGGAGTCGCCAAGAAATCCTTCTTCTTCCTCGTCCCATCCTCCCCTCTACCGCTCCCATCATAATTGTGTGCAGAAGGTGAATACAGCACTGGAAAGTAAAAACATAACTATCTCGATAAAACACGATGGCGGCAATATTAAAGTATAGGGTTGTATTGCCGCGCGAGTGGCATAGGTGGAATTCATCACAGGGAATATGGATGCTACTACGTGTACACAGAGATCCTGAAAAAAAATCTGCGCCCCAGTGCGGATAAGTTGGGAATCTTAAGTACATTTTGCTTGTACCAGGATAACGGCCCGAAGCATATGGCTTATGGTACACGTGAGTGGCTCTTATACAACTGCTCGAAGGTCCTCGAAACGCCGCCACAGTCCCCAGACTGTAATCCAGTTGAGCACCCGTGCAATTATTTAGACCGCAAAGTTCGAGAGAGGCCGGTCTCGGCCAAGCATGAATTATCGTCTACAAGAAGAATGGGCAAAGATTCCGGTACAGTACCTAGAGAAGTTGGTTTTTTCCATGCCGCGAGGGCTTAGAGCCGTTGTAAAGGTGGTCATACGAAATATTAAATTCCCGCTTGCTGTCCTAGAAGGAAGAATTTTTCCATGATTTGGAATGTGTTCAATGATTAATGTAACGCGTGATTTCGCCATTTTTGCGTTCGTCGTTACCGACGCTGTATTTAATTTTTATTTTCCCACTTTTTTGTTTCTGTACACGTGCAAGAGATTCTCCTTTTTGTTATTCGCCTAAAAAAAAATTCAGAATATGCCTTTTTTTCTTTTATTTTTTTTTGTGTATTTTTGTTCCGATCCCGAGTGTTCAAAGATTAATGTTACTCGCTGTATATATAAAATACATCAATTCAGTAACATTTTTGGGCAAGATTCATCTTCAGCTGAAAACAGAAACAAGTGAATGAAATTGTGTGACAAGATCGAAATCTGGTTTTGAGTAAATAAATTATCAAAGTTTCAATTCCACTTATAATAGCCGCATGTTTACATGTATTAAGACATTTTTATCTATACAATAATCAAAAACAAGTTTTGCTGTTAATATCGACTTCGGATATAAATGAATTTTTATGTTACGGTTACGTTATTTAATTCAAAAACAGAAAAAAACCATAAACTTATTTTCACGGTCTTTACTTGCTACAAGTAGAGTTGTTTACCGTATAAGTTGTAACGCTTAAAGTATATTTATCCCTGTATCTCTCTCTATATATATATTTTACTTTTTCTTTTTTTTTAAATACAGGTATATATTTATCAATATTTACACATTTTCCCGTCCAGCTAAACGCTTGCCGACGAGTTTTCTTACATCTAAATATGTCTACACTATAGTACTTATATACTACTTATAGAATCTTATTGCCGCGCAAATATCTTATTACAAACTTATCCTATTTTCCCTTATTTCTAACTTAGCTATCACTAATCTGTTATTTTTTTTATTTTATTTATTTATTTTGTTCCGTCCCTTTTCGTTCCCCTTTTTTTCACTTTTGTTTATCACTATTTCAATACCCCGTTTTTCTTATTTAATGCTTATTATTATTCCTATATTTTCCTCTTTCTATAACCATTCCTTTATTTTCCTTTTTTTCACTCCAATTTTTCCCTCCTCTATTATTTCTTTAGGCATTCTGTTTGTTTACACACACACATACATTTTATAAGCACAATGTTTTTTTATCATGTTATAATTGTACACAAAAATAATTTTAATTCAAAAAAAAAAAACAACCAAAAAACAAAAAAAAACATGTTTTTAAAATATGAGTTTAAAAGTTTTTCTCTTTTTCTTAAAATAGAGCATGAAACAAATTAAAGAATATAAAGAAAATGTTGCTTCTAAATATTTCAACGATCGGCGAAGCAGTTTATCACAGCTGAGTGAAACCATTCCGTCAGTTATTAATAACTTGTCCAATGTGCTGTAAGAAATTTTACTTTTTTTTCATTAGAAATTTAAAAAATGTAATTTATGTTTTCCGAATGTCGGATTACAATTTAGTTTAGAAATTACATTTATATAAATAAAAATATGGTATAACATACGAAAATAATAACTTGTAGCGAGGAAATATCGAAGAAAAAGAGGGAATCGGAAAAATTCTCAGGAGAAACTGTTGATACTGGTAAACAGAAAAAATCATTTGATGAAAAATTACACAAAGAAAGCAAACATTTGGAGAATTATCAACGTTTGAACAATCAAAAAGTAACCGAACGACTTGCTCGACGAATTAACAAAGAAAAATTGGAAAAGTGTTTGAAATATCGCCATCAATGGAATGAAAATATCGTAAGTTTACTTAATATCAGTGTTTTAAATTTTTCGCGTATTTTCATACCTTCAATAAAAATATATTTCAGAAGAAAAGAAAATTAAAATAAACTTTTTCATAATCTGTGTAGGTGGCAAAAAGCCAACAAAAAATGATTTCTCAAAACAATGATCGAGAGGCGATGAAAAAAGTTAAATCGAATTACGAAAATGAAAATAACGATTTCTTACAAACTGCAAATAACATCATCGAGGAGTGTTTGAAGACGGGGAAGCCAACATTTCCAGTTATTAAATCTATTCGGGTAAACGATATTATTATATTTCTTTTTTTTTTCTTTTATAATACTAACAAAGTAGAAATGCAAACATGAAGAATTTAGTGGGGGATTATGCATAAACTGTGTACTACTGAAATTATCCCATTAAAGCTGAAGTAACTATTCCATTTCATTGCATGATGGAGATTTACGGTGTGTGTCCAAAAACTACCGGCCAGTAGAGTACTGTTAGAATTTGAACGTAACAGGAGTGTAAAGTGTTTCATAAGCTTTCCCGTTCGTATACATCAAAAATTCATCAAGATAGAACGTTGTGTTTGTCGAACACAAAAAGAAACATTTAACGATACCGGGGAAATGGGTGCTTACCTTGCATTGTTGAGTCGGAAGCGAAGATTCTTACTTCGAAAAATAAAATTTAAACTTAGCTTCTGATAAGACGAAAATTAATTTTTTAGTAGTGTTTTTTAAAATTCATGATTTTTCTCGAACGGCAGTGGTCTAGTAAACAAACCAAATAAACTGCTGCATTTCAATGAGCTCCTAACGCGCGACATTGGAAAGATAACGAACCACTCTGTATGCCTTATTACACCTTGGTGTCATAGGGAGCATTGTATATTCGCACAAGCGCTACTGACAGCGCGGTTAAATTGATGGTGCAAGTATATAATTTTTCCTAAATAATTCCACGAATATACTGAATATTGGGAAACGTATAAAAGAAGATGTAGTAACTCTTACACTACTGACTTAGTACGCCAACGGCAGGGATGAATCCAGTGGGGGTTTTGGGAGGAAGGGCAATGCCCCCCAGAACTTAATACAAGCTGTTTAAGAATGCAGAAATTTAGCAGGAAATAAAATTCTTTTTATTCGCTTTGTTTACTGTTATGTCAAAATTTTCTGCCAAAATATTTTGAAATGGTTCAGTTAGTCGTTTATTTTTAAATTTCAAAATTGCCAGATTTATCTTTGACAGAAAAATGAAACTTCATAAAATAGGAATAAAAAAAATGATCATTTAAAATTTGACTTCGACGTTTGCTTGTTATTTTATGTAAAAATTGATATGTTTCTATTGCAAATGTGTGAAAGATGTAAAATATTGACTAGCTGAAAAATTTTTTAGCTGCAGTTCGTATTTTTTGTCAGGCGTAAACGGGAACTATCACGTTTCACGTTGATCCATTTATCATTAATATCAATAAATCGTATCAAAAGGTTTTTCCTTTTTTTTTTTTTTTTTTTTTTTTAAGCAACATGATCCATAGACAACTTCATTTCGGTCCCCGTTTCTTTTTCCTGTTTTTTTATTTCCAAGAAAAGCCCCCATTTAAAACAACTGAAACATCACGGCGTATTCGTTTATTATAAAAAGATAATGAACCAATCAGAATGTTTTTACAATATTTTCTTTAATGCTACAATTAAAATTAAAAATTTTAAAACTAATTAAAAAAACATTGTTGTTTATAATCGGTTATTTTACTTGAAATTTGATTATTCACACTTACTTTTTCATTATTTTAAATTACATAATAAATCACTTTTTACATATTTGGTTTTATCTGGGAATATCAAAAAAAAAAAATTTCTTAGTAAAAATATAAAAAAAAGCTCTGCCCCCCTGGCCAACGCTATTTATATATTTTGCGCGTTCACATTTCACCTTTTTCTTCTTCACACAATTCATATTACAACTGCAAACTGTTCGTTTCATACGAACGAAGTCTTTTTAATTATTTTTTTCCAGTTGCACCATTTAGAAGTTTGCAAGAGTGATGATCAACGGATATAAACGTTAGTGCAGCATAATTTTATAATTTGTGTTTATTCCAGCTGAACCTTAAGGTCTTTTTTGTATTATAAACATGTGCCCATGTTCTTTCTATAATTTCAAATCCACGATGCTCTTTATAAGTAGCAGAATAAGCACTTGTAAAAAAATATATCAGTAACTTTTTTCATTAATTGTTTTAATTTTCTTTGAAAATACATAAAAATTTAAAAATTTATATGCAAACCCGTAATATTAGATATTAAATAGGCACAAAAATTTTAACTACATATATTTTAAAAAATATTTCCATGCTAATAAGAATTGATGTTTTCAGCGTCGATGTGACTGTTAACTTAAAAATGTTTGAATTTTTAGGCTTTCAAAAGACAGAATTATTTAATACCGGTGAATTTAAGAAAGGAAGTATACTTCTCGCAGATACCGATCGGTAAGCGGTGAACATTGTCACATTACGAAACAGCAACAGGAAATCACCATTTTTATCTCTGAGAAAATAATTTTTGTGCGGGTCATCAAAAAATAAAAATAGTAAAGTGTGAATATTTTTTTTTTTTCGCTTTTCAACTTTCCTGCCCTTCTTGGCAGAATTTAATGTTCGAAAAATGCGCCAAGTTCTGAATATAGATTGTTCTACCGTATCTGAAATATAGCATCGTGCAGTTTATACACATTACCGGCACTATAGGAAAAACATATTCACTCTTAACTACCGTATTTATTGTGCTGATTATATTAAATTGCTTTATGAAAGAAATGTATACATACGCTGAATAATTGAGTATAATAATAAAATCGGATACCCGATTTTACAAGAATATTCTTAATTTAGAAACCAATAAAATATTTTAATAATGTTATAATTTATTACGTCAAAATCAAATATTAATTTGTTAAAAATAACATACCGACATACTTTTGAGCGGCACTTTATTTTCTAGGCGGGATAATTAATGTTATTTAAGGGGTAACGCCACTCTAGCGACTGAAAAAAAAGACTTATTTTTGATAATTTATTGTGGGAGTATGGGAAGCAGGATGGAATTCCTTTTTAGACAGTACATTTAGCATGTGTTTGAGCGTGAAAAACAAAAAAAATATTATTATTTAGTTAGAAAATGGCGGCGATGGAGCTAATTTTCGAAATCATGTTTTTTTGAAAAGCCTTGGCGGGAGAAAGGATCTCTCGTGACTTATGAGACCTGGAACAAAAAACTGAAATTTTTTCAATCTACATACTATTGCCTATAAAAGTAGGTGTTTTTTTTTTTTTAAATCAATTTTTGTAAAAATAGTGTACTTTTCAAAAAAAAAAAACTCGATTTTTGGCCAAAAAATACGTCTTAAATTGTTTATGGAAGAAAAAATTTACATTAGATCGAAAAACGGCTACGTACTTCTATAGAAAATATAATTGAAAAGCTACTGTCAAAATTTCAAATAAATCTATGCAATAGTATTCGAGTAATCTTTTCTCCCAGTTTGAAAAAAGTGATTTTGAGAAAAACGCATTTTTTTACGAACACCTAAATCCCTGAATCCTCATAATACTTGATAAGCCGTCGTTATATATGCCCATAGCAATGTATAAAGCAATGTACACGCTTGCCACTGGATACCGATTTCGAAGCCATAGACCATACGGTCGAGCTGAAGCTCTCATTGCTATTTTGTGCAAAGCCGCCTAAACTACGAGTAAGCAATTCGTCTCGGCTTAATTCTTCATAAATGGGCAAAATCGCTTTGTAAACTTGTTGCGAGAGAGCTGGCTTGTTCATAATTTGTATCATCAGTGGCCTTGTGCCCTTTGCCACGAGTACCATGAGTCTTCTCCGCGCGGGTATTTGTCATGCATAGGATTGTCGTCTGCCGATAATTTATGGTTCAAAGTTGCGTAAATGTCGTTCCGCACTTTTTCCACCGGATCATGATTTCTACGTATCGCCAAACCATAATAAATCGACAACTCGTCAATTAGTTTGCCAGTAGGTTTACCTTTTCCGCCAAAACCTTATATACTTTTTTTAAAATTACGAAGACCAGAACCCATTCTCTTCTGGACATGATACAAAATTTTCTAGGATGATTTTGTTTCTGTTATAGCTTGAACAATCCCTGAGAGGGGAATGGGAGTTCTAATCGCCAGCTATGATGGAGGGTTAAGAACTAAGGGGAAGAAAAAATTGTTAACATCGAAATCGGGATATATATATATATATGGGTAGAAGATTAAGAGAATGATGGGGAATATTGAATATAGAGACGGATATTAAGTTAGAGAAGCTATTGCAGAAGATAAGTCACACAGGATAAATGCAATATCGTTCCTTATTAAAATTGTTACACCGCCGTAGCCGTCTTCTTGGGCAGTTCCAATATAGGCGTTACGTTCTGGAAGCGTTGAAATTAAGCTAAGATGGAAAAGATGAGGACATGAGTGTAAATGAGCAGGGAGGAAAAACGAAGAAGTCCAGGATAAGTAATTTATATAGAAAAATGTAAATGAATAAAAAACAAGAGTTGAATGCAAGTAAAAAGGGAGGGGAACAAATACAAAGTAAATGCACATATCTCTGGACATGAGATTAGGCAATGATAACCATAACAACGAATAAAAATATAATGCACAAGTCTCTGCACATGGGTTTGGACATTTGATGACGGTGGCGTAACAATGGGAAAGGAAGAGAAGAGAGCTGCTGAAAGGCCGAAATTATGTAAGTCAACGTCTAAGATCAGGAGATTACACATGAGAAACGATTGGTGCTTTAAATGGAATGCGTATAAATCACTCGACATGAGTTTAGGCACGTGATGACCGTAACACTTCGCAGCGCTAAACATAAATACGTAAAAAATGAAAAGAAAGAAAGAAGAACCAAAGGAAAGAAAAAACACAGAGGTATTCGAAAATTAGAATCGTGGATACTATTTCGCGAAAAATTGTAGAGAGTTTTCAAAGTTAGGAGAAATGTCTTGTGTTTGGAGAAGAGTTCCATCACGAAAGAAGAGAGTATTTCAGGAAGAAAAGAATTTTCAGTATTGTAATTGTCTGGAAATTGAGGAGAGAGAGCTTCCTGATTTTTGTTTGGAAAGTTTAATGGCCATCCATTAGCAGCTGGGGCAGGAATACGAGCAGACGGTAAAGAATTTAGGCGGATGGTTTTGAAAAGTCTTTTGGTTTAGGGGACAGTGGAAATGTTTGGATTTACTAGGAGAAGAAATAGGACTATTTTGACGAAGATTATTGATAATAGGAAAAAATTGTGAGAGGGACAGATTGCTATTGTTTATTGGGGCGACGGCAGCCCGGTCAGCGTTAGGAAATAATTGGGAAAAAATGCGAGCTTTTTTTTTTAATGATGTTGGCTTCTGAGAAAGGAAAGTTTTCATAAGCCCTTTATTTTGCGTATTTCCTTTTGTCGGATCCACTTAGGGTGTTGACGATCAGTCACGCTCTATGAGTGTCTTAACAATTGCGACAAGTGGGTGGACCGTTGAAAGATCTGAATGTAAGGCGGAACAATCGGGACATGAGTGGAATGAACTGCAGCAGAGTTTAGCAGTGTGTCCGAAGAGTTGACATTTGGCGCACTGAAGCATCTGATACTCAGTGATACCTTAAATACGAGTTTAAAAATAGATATTTCAAGAGGAAGAGTAGAACTAAATTTGAAACTGATTTAGTAGAGGATTTTGCACTCTCTTTGGTTCTAAAGATTTTTTTAATTGACGAGACAGGAACTTGAGAAAGAATCCCCTCCATAATAATGTCTTCCTCAGAAAAGGGGCTGTGTGCGCGTCAGTAATCATATTACTTAAATAAAGCATCATTTGGAATATAAACATTTAGATTATTTTTGGCAAAAAATAATTTTTCCTTTAAGAAATCGTAATCGTTGGCTGACGAAGCGGAAGGAAAGAGGCCATCAATCGCTTTAAAATATAGGCAGTGTTTAGACCTGGATTAAAGCAATTTTGAGATTGTAAGAGGATGCAAATTAGCCACATTCCTCTCATTGATCTTCGTCGCATCCGGGTCCTTGTAGGATATGCCTTGAAAATATCAATGAGAGGAACGAGAAGATATTTTCGGGTTTTTGGCCCCAGACATTAAGATTAGTGCTACCATAATTGTTGTTATAAGTTGTCGTGATTACTAATAATGCTACTATTATTATAGATATCATTTTCATTATTATTATCATTATCGCTACTATTATTACTACTTCCATTTTTGTTATTATTGCGGCTGACGGGGGTGTTATGATTATTTTTAGTAGATGAAATATTTAGGAGATAAGGGGACATCTATTAATTACGTGAGCCGGTTTTTCTTTTAATTTGGACCCCCTCCCCCTTCATGTGCAACGAGAAATGGACCTTGTACGATACATTCCGAGAATCAAATTTGTATCAAACATCACAACTTCCTGAATCCGTGCGAAACTATCACTGTAGAAAATCACTATCGGGAAATCGGCGAAATGTACCAGAGAAACTTCAGAGCACGTGGCCGGCATTGGTCAATCGAAAAGGGCCAATCTTTCTCCATTATAACGCTTGGCCGCACGTCGCGTAACAGCCTGCAGAAGTTGATACCATACTCACCCAGCCTCTTACCAACCGACTACATCACTTTTTCAAACATTATTTTAGTCACTTTTTGCACGAGAAATGCCTCAAAAACCAAGATGACACAAAAAACGCTTTCAAAAAATAAATAAAATTGTTTCTCATTAGCAAAAATATGTCAATTCAAACGGTGCTCACTACAATTAATGAAATCTATTATAAACTCAGATTATGCGTTTAAAGTTAAGGTTACAAAAACATTATTTTTCTACCGACCTAGTACACATGTATATAAATAAATAAAGTGAGCTCCATACCGTTAGCAGAGTGTTGGTGGGTACTGTAAAGTTAAAGTTTACCATGTACTAAGCCTGATGGTACGATGAGAATAGGGGAGATCAGTATATTTCTTTCAGTTGCTTCTACTTCCCTAGATTTCTTTAATAATTTCAAGCTGGGTAAACCTACACACACACATATATATGTATATATATATATATATATAAAAATAATAAATAAATAAAAAAAATTAATTTTTACAACGGCAACAAATCTTTCAGATCTTTACGAATTATTTCATACCAATACATTTACAGGAATAATTAGAAAAGTTAAACGGAAAAATATTATGAAGAAAATTAAGCGTAACTCCTTTACAAAGGGTACAAAATAATTGAATAAATAAGAAAAGTTATATCTGGAAATAATATTAAAACGATCTGTCGCGTGTATTGTATCTTGTAGTTTATGAAAAATGGAAGTCACTCCATTTAAAACTAATCAATTCTTTTTAGCAATACACGTAATTTATATTTTTTTATTTATGTTTTACTCGTGCATTTTAAATAATTCATACGGATATTATAATTAACCTGTTCTCCTATTAATAAAATATACTTTTCGTAATTTACTTCATAAATCAACATTTCTTTATTCGTAGGCAATTATTATAATATGCAACGCAGGTGTACACACGCAAGACTACATTCGGGACTGATAGTAATCGTTTGATTTACATCGTTTTACAAAAGTGCAGTCCTATTTATGTCTGCTGTGTACTGACCTAGCACGCATATGATGTTGAACGTGGTGGTTTGCCATTGCCTTCCACGTGACTATTAGCGATTATTTTATTTATTTATTTAATTAACATTAGGATGCTCTAAAAATTGCAATATCACGAAACTTGAATTAGGCAAACGATTGTAAAGTACTCAGTTACCGTTCTCGGGAAACTATAATAAACCTGTATTACTTGCGATATACGATCTCATTTAAACGATGAAAGGTATAAAAATTATAAACACGTAAAGTTAGAAATAAGAAGAATAAACGTGCATACAAAATTTATTACACTAAATTTATAATAATACTGACTATGATACAATCTAAACGTATTTTTTAATTTTCTTTTTTTTTTAAAAAAAAAAAAAATAAATAAATAAAATTTATTAGAAAAACCTTTTTTTACTACAAAAGTCTTTGGGTAATTAATAATAGTCTTTATATTCTAAAAAAATTTCAGGAAACTTAAACGTAACAAGCACAAAATTACCTCTTTTAACATGTACTAATATATTTAAACTTACACGCTTACACATTTATTATATATATATATATATATATGTATATACATACAGTGGCTACATAAAATTTACTATTTATTATATCTGCGAGGTGTTAAAATTCACATTTTTATTTCTTTCTGATAAATCGTATTTCTTCTATTTCTAATAATAAATGCTGAACATTTCTTTTTCAAGGAATTTACTTATCAAATTTTTTTTCACAAGGAAAGTGATAGTGAATCTTCATTAATCATTAATGATCGTCTGTTGGAATTTTTTGTATTGAAACTTTACTGATATTGAATATAGTTAACGAGAGAAAATACGATGCAAAATTTATGGATTGTTTTAGTAAGGTTGCCGCCTCCTTTAAAGTAAACAAAAAAACTTTATACAAAAGCGTATAACATATCCTTTTTTAAAATTAAATTTTTCTTATTGTGCCATTACTGATCGTAAAAGTAGTATAATAAATAACGTAATACACTTCGCAAATCGGGGTATTATCCGATAAATTTCCAACAATTAACAACTAGAATATAACGTAGATACAAGTACCTTAGCAAAAATTTCAGAAATTAAAAACTGCATTACGTGTTTTTGTCATTGCAATCAATTTAAGTATTGAACAAGTAGATCCATCTTTGCATTGAACTATTTTCCATTATGTTTCTCTTTTTCCTCTTGTTTAAGGCCATATAAGTTTATTTAAAAATAAGTTTAAACTTTTTTTTTCCCGACAGTTCAAAGAGTACTAAATTATTTTTTGACACAATTTTTTGTTAATTATTTTTTAAAAGAAATCAAACATTCAAAAATTCAGCGTAAACCGAATACTACAAAAAAAAAAAAAACAACATTTAATGTAGTTTAAAATACCATTTGTTAGAACTTAAAAAAGTTTGTAATTTTCCCTGCTACGAAATCTTTTATGTTAATCGATTAATTTTTACAGTTTTTCATATCAACTGTGAAAAAATCTGAAGTCTGTCGGAAAGATTTTATTATTTAGGCGATGAACATAGTTCATTTATTTTTAAAAATGTATGATTATGATATCTATAAAGTTTTTTTCTTTTTTTTTTTCATATATTTTACATAACAATTCTTTAATGTTTAAGTGTTATTTTTGTACTTCGTTATATAACTTTTAGCATGTACATAAATATAAAAAATAGAAAGATAAATTCATAACGCATGGCTCATTTGAGCAACCGGCATTACTATAAAAATAAACAAATACATAGCAAATATATCAAAACAAACCGAATAATGATGATGTAAACGTTAACTTATTACTCAAAAAGGTAACAATAAACTTACTTTTTAGTTAATTATAATTAAGTAAATGCAAAGATTAACTAATTTTGAGATTACATATTGTAGTTGTGAAATAAAGTTTTATTCCGTCTACACACAACACATGCTCATCTACACATATTCTCGCACATATACATACGCAGAGAGAAAAATATAGTAACTTAATAATAAGCAATACAACTTTATTTAATAAATACATTAATTAAAGACTTTTCTCTCTCTCTTTTTTTTTTTTTTTTTTTTTAATTTTTATATTTATTATAATAATAACACAGGGTTGTTGTCACTGGATTTTAAACAATTATGCGGTAACAAAATAAAATTTTGCGTATTTACTAAATATAAAATAATATATTTTCACGGTAACAAGAGAAATCAACAGCAACTAATAGAAGATGCGTAAGGATTGTACTTTTGACTGAGATGACTCTTGAGAATAAGGGCGTGGTGATTCTGCCTGCGTACCACAAGTGTCCGTGCACGGATAATTAATACAATGCATAAACCGATAGACCTGTTAATATATTGTAATAGAAAATTAACTGGTGAACTTACTCTATTAGAAAACCTGATATTTTGAATAAACCTACAAAACTGATACAATTATGACATTATTTCTCCCTTTACGTACCTGTTATTAAATTTAAATTTTTATATCACGATTTGATTAGTTCTGAATTCTATTTAACCTTCAGCGCTGCAGTCATTTTGTTTAAATAAATAAATGTTTATATTCATAATTTTTAAATTGCGTTATTGGAAAAAACATCGTAGCAACTTAACATAAAACTAAACTTTTTCTTGTTAGGCAACCCAAACCTTAACGTAAACCAAGCGTAGATGTAGACTCCATTACACGTTGGAGAGGGCATATAATGATCGATATGCGTATAGTATGTATTGTTGCGCAAACTTATGTTATTTATAAATTTATTTAATGAAATTTTTATTCATTCGTTCATTCATTCATTCGTTCATTAATTCATCCATTCATTCACACACACACACACACACACACACACACACGGTAGAGTTATTACACCTATCAGTTCAGTCAGGAGTGTTTGGTGCACAAAAAAGAATTTTTATAAAATATTATTACATGGCGAATGGTTAAGTAGAAGTTTGGAGAAATGCCATTTCCTAGGCTAAAAATTAAAAACTGATAATAAATGATAATAAAGACGCTCCGAACTATTAAAAGCCAAGGTTTTCATATACTGACAATTATAAAAAATGAAAAATAAAGTATGGATTATTAATCACGTAAAATTATAAAATAAAAACATACACAGCATTAGCTTCCCGTTTAATTTTTTTTAAATTTATCTGTTATACAACTGAGTGCATTTTACGAAAGAACATATCGCTCTGCAATTTTGATATATGTCTGATCCGGGTTATAACACATGCCACTTTGAAGTAACCATAACCGTTATTTTCCCGATTATCGGTAGAAACGTTGAGCTTCTGGTTAGGTGTTTGTTAGTAATTTCATGTAAAATAATTTGAATACGGTCAAATTAAAATTTTCAAAGTAATTTGGTTAGGATTTTTTTTTTTTTTTTTGGTAATTTATATAAAACAATTTGACAATTATTTAATATTTATACAAATAATACGATAAAAATTTAGCTGAACCACTTACAGATGATGATAAACTTACAGACATCACAAAATAATGAAAGGAAACAACAATTTTAAAGCGATACAACCGTGGCTTATAAGGGTTATTTACGCACGTACGACGTAATCATTACATCCTTCTGAAAATCAAATACGGTGGAAGTTGTAGACGTTCACCAAATATAAATTTTATCGGAAGTTCATCTTTATTTTTTGTCGTGTAAAGTTAAATTTACGTCTGTAAAAAAGTTATCGCAAGTAATATAACGTTCAGAATTTTCTAATTCCGTTACTGAGTTTTTTATAAAATTTTTCTCAACTTTCACTGCACCAAGCGCTCCATAGTTTACTTCACCTAACTATATTTTTGTTTTTCAACAGTAATTTGTTTCGTAGACTGCTCATATTTTCAAGCCGTAATTTTCCAGTTTGGATGGCACATATATTGTTAAAATGATATCTACCACAAAATATAATCAATCGTTCATCAACAGTCGCATGTCATCCGGCAGTAGAATGACTAATTCGACGACGCCACGTACAAGCACTAATTATAGAGTTCCTATTTCGATACCCATTTTACTTAGAAAAGTACTTTTTATCGCTGTTTTGAATATAAGTGGTAAATTGGATTATTCAAATGTGGATATTTAGGCGCGTTCAAAAGTAAACGCGATATATTATGTTATTCCTATTAAATGAACTTGTAAAATTACTATTTTCCTCAAAAAGTTAGAAGTTACGAGATTTCACTGCTGTACTATAATTTCGAGAGAAGTAGCATTAAACGTAAACTTCAAATTAGGCCGCATAAGCTAAGTGGCAACCATAGGGTTAATATGCCGATAATAGAATTTTATTATATGTAAACGTAATAAGGTTAAAGGTTGTGACGAATAAATTTTTTTAAAGATCAACTTTATCTTTTCATCGTATGTCACAAGAATTTCTGAAAAATAAATCATTAAAAATGAAAAGCAAAATCGTTTCTCTAATAAGAAATTTACCAGCTATACATTTATGATTAAATGTACAATTAATTCAACGAGACGGCTAAATACTTTGGCACAATTTTTGACAATAAATTAAAGCAGAATCGTAAAATTGAACGCATAATGCGCAAAATGAAAAGTAAATAAATATATGCTAAGGATAATACCAAAAATCAAATGGGAGAGTTTATTAGCTTTTTGAAATTTTAATAAAAGTAAATTCGAAAATTTATTTACTTGAATTTTTGCTTCGGCGATATTTTAGAACGGATGCAAATTTGTAAACTTCGTAGTAAGAATTGTTTCTGCCACACAAGGTTCCGTCGGAAACTTTCAGCTTTCAACATCCGACAAATAATCGTCTAAATTTAAAAAAGTACCGCGATTAAAATGGAAATTAATTCCTATTACACTCGTAATTATTTTTATTTTTCTTCGCAATTAATCGACTATGAAAATAACAGTAATATTTAAAAAAAAAATAAATACGACGGAGCTAATTAGATGTAATAGTATATATCTACATCAGCTTTTTTTTAAATAAAAATAAATCTTTATTCACGCTTTAATACACGAATAATTTAAAAAGCAATGCAAATTTTCCCCATAATTTGCATATTTTCATACGATTTATTTGCTTTTAAATTTTACGGGATTACATATCAAGGATGACTTAACGACATAAAGCTAAATTTTCACTTTTTGTGTTTCGAGTACATTTAAATATGCCGCGTTAAATTTCCCTTCAGCGTTTGCATTGTAGTTATTTAATTCAGAACTCTTGATACAGAGTTAGATTTAAGTGAGAATATTTTAATATAATTCAGTCGTAATTCTTATTATTATTATTATTATTATTATTATTATTATTATTATTATTATTATTATTATTATTATTATTATTATTATTATTATTATTATTATTATTATTATTATTATTATTATTATTATTATTATTATTATTATTATTATTATTATTATTATTATTATTATTATTATTATTATTATTATTATTATTATTATTATTATTATTATTATTATTATTATTATTATTATTATTATTATTATTATTATTATTATTATTATTATTATTATTATTATTATTATTATTATTATTATTATTATTATTATTATTATTATTATTATTATTATTATTATTATTATTATTGTTATTATTATTATTATTATTATTGTTATTATTATTATTATTATTATTATTATTATTATTATTATTATTATTATTATTATTATTATTATTATTATTATTATTATTATTATTATTATTATTATTATTATTATTATTATTATTATTATTATTATTATTATTATTATTATTATTATTATTATTATTATTATTATTGTTATTGTTATTATTATTATTATTATTATTATTATTATTATTATTATTATTATTATTGTTATTATTAT